>JARHVA010002583.1:1797500-1887500 GCA_037957365.1 Torreya grandis | reverse complement strand
TAGATATCTCTTAAAGGGCATATGTTTTTGTAATATTCCATAGATTCAGATATCCTGACTATGTTCTATATATTTATTTTTTTTGAAAAATTTAATTGATGTTTTTTGATGTGTGTTGATGTAGCTTTATGACAAGGGAATTTCATACCTTGGGGTTAAATTTCACACTTGTATAGGATCCAAAAAAAAGGGTTATGCATGCAACTATATCTGATTTGATTGTTTATAGGTATTAGATAAAATAAAAGGCCCATAAACCTTAATTATTTATATTTTTAACGCAATAAATAGGGTAGTTCATAGCAAGTATGGTGGGGAATTTTTATAAAAATAAATATTAATAAAGTTTGTAGTCAACTATGACATCAAAAAAGGAAAAACCCCTGAAGACCCTAAAAACATCTATACAATGTCGATGTACAAAATTTGAAATCAACCCTATTATTACATATTAGATTGATTTTTTACATATTTATATTAGTGGATAATTAATGTGAGCATTGGAATGAGAAAAAAATTCAATATCTATGAAAATAAAAATGAGTCATTTATTAGTTTTCTATTTTCATTCATATGCTTCTTAAATTTTTGATTTCAAGCACTGGAAACATATTCACATTTGAAGAATATTATCAAACAAATGGTTTAACGTGTTTTTAGGGCATTCAATTTGCCCATTAAAAACAAAATAAAAATTTCATGGAGAAAATCTAAATTTCCATAATGTCATTTGATATGTTGCATCATTTTATCTTTTCTTATTTATTTTTTGTAATTTGGAAAAAAATGGTATCAATGAGCACTATATACCAAAGAAAAGTGAACCATGTGCTATATACTAATAGAATGTGCAAGGCATTTTAAATCATATTATATTTATTAAATAATGGGAATTATCATAAGAAAAAAATAAAATATTTTAATGGCATTTCAATCATCTGTTCTTGAGGTGATTGCTCTAACTACAATTATTGGCAATTTTTACATTGAGGATGCCACACAAAATTCCTTGCATGTGTTATGAAGTTTATATTAATAATTTTATTACATTCATATTAAACATTAATATGTGAAAATCATTAAATGGAAATTGGAATTTTTATGAAATTAGAATGGAGCTATGGATTGTTTATTGTGTATGGTGACTTGATTTTGGATCATGTGTAGTTATTTTATAGATCATAGCAAGAATTTCTCTATAGAATCAACAAAAATGTTCTTGACATTAGGTTTCTAATACCAAAACAATAGTGTGATGTTGCAATATTTTTTAGATGTGCCAGTTACTGAGTGTAGTCCAGATAATTTGTAGATGATTATTATACTAACCTTGTTTCATTGTTATTGATGTACACCTATGACTATGTTTTCCCTATTGTCACAGTCTAATTAAATGATTTAATTTTTAATTTATTGTTTTAAACTAAATGCTTAAATCCACATTGTTATTAGATTCCCATATGACTCCTAGTGGTTTAGGATATATGTATTGGCCTTAAAAGTCTTACAAGTGACATCCTCCTTTTTTAACCCAATTCATTTTCCTATTCACCTCAAAAAACTTATGGTTATTAATATATGCACCTTCATTACTTATACAAATTATAAAATCAAATTAGTGAAAAAATCTCTATGCTATGAGAAGCTAGACCCATCCCATTTAAATGTAGGTTCATTATACCTAGGAAGCAGAGGATTGGAAAAATACTTCATCTTGCAATTGTCATCTTTTGGAGTGTTCAAAAAAAAAAATTATTTTGGTAATCTTTTCCTCTCCTTCATATCTAATTTCATATTCCATAAAATTTCACATACTATTTTATTCATTTGTTGGGAATAATTTATGATGTTTTTCTATGTCTATATTAGGAGTCAAAATTACATTCCCAACTTCAAGAAGCTTAGTAAGTTCATGAATCTCTAGCTTAATGCATTAGGATCTTGAACCCAGATATTTTGTGATAATCTTTGTTATATTTTTATTCTAGTCTAAATGCAAAACCCTAACCACTTTGAGAAGTTTTCTATACTATCATATTCAAGCTAGATATGCCATTAACATATCCAATTATAATGTAAATGGGTGTAAGGTAATTGATTCATAGACTAAGTAAACAAAGTAAAAAATCAACAACTAATTAAGAGAATGAAAATCAATGTGACTAAAAATTTAATATTACTCTTAGAAGTAGGAACTAAAGACACATCACGACACTTGTTACATAAAGGTTTGAAGAATACGAGGATTTTATTAATATTATGCTATCTTGGGTTTGTTATACAATGATAAGATTTGAATCACCATTTTTATATTTAATTTTTAATAGCTATGTACATACAAAATATATTTTATTTAAAATAGTGTTATTAGGGGACCTCTTTAGTTTTAAATCTAGGGAATGATATATGTATATTTTTATTTATCAAGATTATTAAAGTTGGGATTGAAAAAATTGATTTACATAAAGGAATTATTTCATAAATCTAATTTACTTAACATAGATAAAATCCTAGTTCATATGCTAGAAGTGTTCTATGAGAAAATGTTAACTTTAAAAAATGATAAAGGCTTTAATAATAGGTTAAAATTTTTGTGTTTAAAATTGCTCAATTAAATATGGTATGTAAATTTAGATGATAAATCTAGATTTATTTATGATAAATTAATCTTGTACACTTGGTAAACATCACTTATGGCTCAACTCTTTAGTTCAAAACCTTACCATTGTCGAAAGACTCATGTTTGCCATCTTATTGTGCCTAAATTCTTATATTATATTATAATTAATAAGATAATATATATCCCACAATATGCTTAAAATTTGATGTATATCCTTCACTATCAATTATAGATCTTTAGAAACTTCCTATTTTATCAAACATTGTGGCCTAGATTATAACACTAGTGTCCCAGATCTAATGCTAGTATTTGTACCCTAAAAATAATCAAATTTGAAAAAAAATGACATTTATGGTTTAACCTATTTATATTAATTAACCATCTAGTGAGATAATTTCAAAAGGTATGGTATAAATATAATATAAATCCCACTCATTTATCCATTTAACCCATATAAATCTCACTAAAGAATTAACACAACTAAGTTCCACTACCTTATTCTTCCTAATTAATATATTATTTATAGGAGAAGTCTTATTATAAGTGTGTATCAATCAAAGAGTATTAGATGAGTAATATTTTTCAAGTTGAAAGATAGATCAATGCATGCCATTGAATATAGCATATTACATTATTATTCACATAGAAGCCCACTTAAGGGGGAAAACTACATCATTCTGAGGACCTCTTTGGATTTTAGGGATATGTAGGCATTACTCATTGATAAAAGGGTGTTTTAGATCAACATTAATTCACTTGATCCCACTAACCCCTAATTTTCAATATAGAATGCCCTAATTAGAGTACCTATGATTTTGAGCTACATAGTGATTTCTAGAGACTATGTTCATGACCCAAATAGAAAATATACAAGGTGACATAAGCCCTAAAAGTCACATGTGGAATTTATATAAAAGGATTTTTAATTCACTATGAACAAAAGTGTTATTTTTAGGACATAAGCATCTATGCTAGTGTCCATATTTATATAACAGTGTCTAGGCATAGAGAGAGAGAGAGAGAGAGAGAGAGAGAGAGAGAGAGAGAGAGAGAGAGAGAGAGAGAGAGAGAGAGAGAGAGAGAGAGAGAGAGAGAGAGAGAGAGAGAGAGAGAGAGAGCTGATTTTTAAAATATAACAAATCATAATTGAACATCATCCTGACTATTTTTTCACATGTAATTCATAGATATTCTTGCACATCATTCAATAAGATAAGTATTATTCCTTCTTTGTGATTAAGTAATCAAATACTAGTTGGCATTGCACTTTATGTATTTAGAATATTTCCATAATTTAGCATTATAATTAAATATTGTGAATATGAATTGTTTAATTAGCCTACTTATAAAATATCTTCTTAATTGATTAGGTTATTATCTTTACCCTTTTTTTAAAAAATGAACTACAATAATTTTTTACTTATAGGTCATATTTGAATTCAAATCACAACACATATAGGCAAATTAGGGACCATGGGTACCTAGATTAAAGGGGGTTTAAAGCACAAGGTAAGGTAAGTATAAGATAGGGGATACACAAAGAGTGGTATATCACAGATGTCAATAAGAGTACCCATATTTCCCAAATTAAACAAAATTATACACACCTAGATAAGTCTACTAAAATAATATAAAATGACAATAAAAAATGCCATAAGGCTATTTTTCTTTGTTGACAACTTGGCACTTAATGGGTTGGATATATAAACATAGGAAGGTTACTACATGTTTATAATATTAAAGGAATAAAAATTTACTCTTGCTTATCTAATAAAGTGGTCACCACTAAGGATGTCACATGTCTTAGCTAAATATATCCTATATCTACAATTAAAAACTTATATAAAGGTGTTTTATGTTAGTAATTATTTGGATGCAAGAAAAAGTATGTATTATCATTACCCACTCAAATTCTCAATGTCAAGCTAAGACAATAATAAAATAAAAATATAGGCTTTGACACTTTACTAGTTGGCTTGTTGAGATAGTTTATGTATTGTAGTTTCTCTTGGGTTATTTCTAATAGAAATTCCTAAGAGGCCTTGTGATGAATGTTACAAGAATGAAATGGATGAAATATAAATTAAGTACAAGAGGTGGATCTCAAAACTAATTTTTGGAAGCACTAAAATCACTATTTAGATTGGAGATTAGGTCTCATTGTATAACCTATGGGACCCTCTTAATTCTTAAGGGATTATATTACCCCAAACACACCATTTAATGATAGTATGACAAAAGGGAAGAGAAAGGAAAAAGCTACTCGAATAAATAGTAAATTAAGATTAGGCTAATAATGGATAAGATAAATGGGAAAGGTATCATGAAAAATACCAAAGAGCTAAAAGGGGTCCAACATGAAATGTGAGTCTTCAAAAAATTAGAATGGAATGTCAAACATATTAATAGGATTAAAGAGAGACATAACAAATTTTATAGTTTAGAGGTTTGACAACCATCATTGGAAGGAAATTTTTCATCTTAATTTTTTTGGGTGCTTACCATACCAAGGGGTGACATTTATGAAGTTGAATTACTAGAGTTTAACTCATCTTAGTTAGGGGTGTAATAACTAAGGTGTACTTGGAAAGACAAATGGTTGAGTTATACAAATTTAGATATACCTATTTAAATATAATGACATAAACCATATATGTGACCTTAGGCAGGTTATGACTATGATTTCTCTTGAACCTCTAAAATATGTTTATTATTTGAGTTAAGTTAGTTATTGAACCTAATTAATTAGGTATTTTTATTTGTTAATTTCATATTCATCTTATTGTTGGATGATTATTTTGACCCATCTTGGCTAGGGTGGGTTGGAATAAACATTGATTAAGATAATATCACATATTCCTTTCCATTGGTTGTTAGTATGATGGATAGAATAATTCAGGACAATAAATAGTTAATAGAGACAATGATATGACCTTCTTAAAATTGCTTATTCCTATGGGCAGGGCCTCACTTTATTAAATAATTGATTTAAATTTTTATTATCAAATTTAAGATACCACACCAAAATAAAAATTCATATCACCCATAGGAAAAAGGAAGAATATACATTTTCAATAAGATAGTGTGTATTGTACTAACATAAATTTGTGAGGTTAGATGCAAGGACTTGGATGATAGGTCTCAAATGTATGATGGGCTTATATGAAAACTTAAAAATTATAGAACATGAGAACACCCTTTTATTTGATGTTTGGGAAAGAAGAATTACAACTGGTGAAATTATTATTTCCCTCATTGTGCATCTTGTATGTAGGATGTCTAGATAACAAGGAGCAACTAGAAGTAAGGCTCAATGAGATTAAAAATTTAGATGAAAGAAACTTGATGTCTAAATGGATACAAGGGGTCCAAAAGATTATAAAAAAATGTGTGGCATGATAGACTCATTAAAGAGAATGTTTTTTAATTAAGAATCTAAGGTATCTCTCTATGATTCACATTATGTAAAACAATTTGAAAAGGATGCACATCATATAGATGGTGTCCTATAGATTTCAACCAATATTTAAGTATAATGGATGCAAGTTGTGTCAATTGAATAGATAAATTATTCTAGTGAATTTAAATTTAACTAGGTGCAATACTTAGTTTGAATAATCTAATGAGACACTTGTACCCCTAACACTAGTTTGGTTATGAGAAAATTGTAACAAAAAATATTTTTTTCTGCCATATTTTATACACTACATTTTTTACACCAGTTATGTAATATACATCTACCAAAAAAAGGGTGGTATTTATGGGTGGTTCTAGACCCCTTTTTTGAGATATGGTATTATAACAATGTGTTTACCCTTAGAATTAATTAGTGAATGGCAATTAAATCTAAAGTATTGCAAACTTTAAATCTATTATAAGAGATAAATAAAGCATCCTATTGTAAAAATGCACTAATATACAAAATTTATAAAAATATTAAATTAATAAAAATAGAAACTAGGGTTAGGGTTAGAGAGATGTCATTGTAAACTAATTTTTTCTTTAGTTATGATTTTCTTGACTATTATTATCCAAATTTTGGCTACCATTAGAAAGGTTCACAAAAAACTTGACTTTTCATGCCTCATAACCTTTTTAATATCCATTATATGCCTTTTGAGGTATGCAAATGGAAATTTTGAGATCTTATTATCATAGTTTAAGGTTTTTTTGATAGGTTTAAGGTAATGACTTATGTTTGTCTTGTGTTATTTTATTCATACCATAGTATGAAAAAGTTGATTCAAAATCTATCAAAGGTTCATAAGTATCTCTCAAGTCATCCCACCCTTTGACCACCTTAAATGAACATTATATACATCTCTAGAAGAGTTAAGGTTTTTTTGTAAAGTTTAAGGTAAATGTCATGTAAAAGAAAGGTGCATGTGGCCAAGTCTAACGCATGCCTAGGATTATCAAGCTAATGTCAAAGCTAAAAAATAAGAAATGTACATACAAACACACTTGTAAAAGACTATGAAAGAGATATATGACTTGAATATAAGTTAGGAATGTCATTACAAGTTAGATCATAATCAATTTTATAGGTTCAACATACAAGAGAGAGTAATCATTATTTTGTAAGCAATTGTGTACACTTGTATAGACTTAGAGAGCTCATATTTAGGTGAAAATATTTTTAGAGTGTCTCTTCACCTCCCTCAGGTCATTTTCATCCAAAATCAAGCTTCTGTAGGTCCTTATAGGTAAAAAATGCATGTTTCTTAGCAGACAAGTAATATTCAACTTCATGTGTTCATATCATACTAATAAAGGAGAATGGTGACTTTAGATTATGTGCATATGAAGGGGGTATAATTCCATTTATATTTTTGGTATTGGTTCTAATATTGGTTCCCCTTCCTTTATGATTAATCACCAAGACTATGAGGTGGTCTCAAATTGTATATAAACCCTATATGCTTAGTTTTCTTCTTGAAATGGTAGTTTGAAACAAGTTGGAGGCATGAGATAAATAAGAAAGGTTATATGGGGTATAAAAAATATTTATTCATAATTATATAGGCCTCAATTGGTGTGTATGATACTAAGAAGACAAGAAACCTCCATTTTTGTATAGTTTATAGGTTGAAGATCATGGTCTCTTGATGTTTTGGGGTTTTCAATATATGGAGGTATGTTCATGAGGATAAAACATCATATTTTCACTCCATATAAAACTATACATATTGACTAAAGATTTATATATATGCCTATTGCTCGCCAAAAGCTTCCCAATAGGCTAGTGACTAGCAACATCTCAAAGTGTTCATCACAAAATGACTGTAGCAGACATAACCCTAATAACATGAAAATTTTCATTATATGAGAAGAATTATATGTGATTGAGGTAAAATATTTGGTCTATTGAAACCCAATTTGATCTCTTTAATGCATAATTATAACTAAAAAAGGATTTAAGTAATGAAAATGTAGACCTACGAGTCTATAGACATGCAGGTCTCTTTTTCATGTGAAATGCAATGAATTATTTATTAAGATATGAGGTTTGAAGACCTAAGTGGTGAGCGTATAGAAAAGATTCAATTTATTTATTCATGTTGTTTTAATGATGAGAGGGCCTTATTTGATAGTGGTTCAAATAATATCAACCCTTTGATATAGGAGTACTCAAGACCTATTAAAGACTAGAGAAGTTGGTGTGACCTTATTCTCTAGCTGAGATAAACTAATATCAAATTGGTTTCTCATTTATATAATAGACTAGATGTGCCTATTATATCCAATCTTAAATATGTATATATTGAATAATTACTTGAGAAAAGAGTAAAGTGATGAGAGTCATGAGTAACTAGTTATGAGAAAGATAGACATTGAATATGGACTATGTGCATCAAGACAATGACCAAGTAGATTGATCAAGTTAATTGACATGGATCAGGGCATTGAAAAATAATAATAGGGAAATAAGGGAAATCGATCGAAGTAATATTGTGAATCAAGTGGATTAAAATGGTATAACATCATGCAAAAAATAGAACCTTGACTAAATTGCTACCTATAGGCCTGTCACAGGCCCAAGTGAAAGAGACCAGGCTATTGGTATTAGATAGAGATCCTATAAAATCAAAAAATATTTAAGAAAGTATAAAAAATAATTTGAACACTAGGAGAGTTAATAATAACTTAAATAACCCTATTCTAATATCTCACCATATAATGAACCTAAAATATCATCTACAGTCCTATCTTGTACAAATTTGAGGAAAGGTGCACTTATAGTAATAATGGAGTAATAAAGGAATGAATAAATATCATGATGTACTAATAGAGGTCTGAGGGAAATAATAAATGTTTCATAAGGATTTAATCATCTAATATATGTAGTTTATCAAGAAATTAGGCTTAAGAGATCCAATAGGTATACATATGCTAGTGTGTGCAAAATTAAGAAGATATTGTCTATGTGGTGTTTGAGGGATGCTAAAGGGTTTTCCAAAGGGTCAAGATAAGAATAAATATTATGATATAATCACTAAATAAAATAAAAGTTCTAATGAAGAAGGTGACTAGAGGCAATGAAGTGATAAAGGGGCCTAATTAGGCTTAAAAGGCCTAAATGATAATATACAAGCTTGTGTATGAAAATTACAAACATTTGCATGTTCTAAAAACACCTTTATGATTGATGGGTCTCAATAAGGTAATTTAAGTTCTTCAAGGTGATTATATATATATTTTAGAACCACGAAGAAGGTAAATAATGTAAAGAAAAGCAATTAGGGTCACTTGTATTGATTTGCTAATGAACCCTAAGCATGAGCTAATGGAGGTTATAGTAGATTTATGGAGATAAATGGTAATAAGGACGTTATTATATGTAATTTTGGTTTTATATACCCTATAAAGGCATTCTAAATCAAATAAAGGTAGGAAAAGTGACACTTTGGTCTAAAAGGTCTCCTCGAGCTCCTTTAGTACAAATTTACAACTCGAGATAATTTTTTCTTGCTCAGTATGATAATGAAATTTTGCATGAAGGAAAATGATTTTTAGGGATGATAAATATTTAGTAATAATACAATATATTTTAATTTATCATTAGTTTAGTCCCTTAGTCTTTATGAACCATTTTTAAGACTGTAGGGTACCCTAAAACTACCTAGTAGGAACCTACAAAACAATTTCCTTAGCTTAGAATTGTATGGAGGATTTGCATGGGACCTTGATCTCATAAGGAAAGCTAGGTGACATTATGCACTTGAAATTAGAGACTTTGGTTCATAGGTTTAGGCCCTAATATTTATGAACTATTGATAAGAACCATGCATGTATAAACCCTCCTAAAACCCTAATAAGAGCTCAATGGGAGAAAAAGAGAAAAATATAACCCCAAATGAATTTTATTATCCTAATAAAACACTTTATACATGTTTTTAACTCAAAATATGCCTTGAACATGTATTTTCCCATTATTGACACCTATATAGATGAAATAAATGATGTCTTTTTACAAGATTTTATGATGAAATCAATCTATTGAGATAGATGAATAGGTGAAAACCATTTGGGAAGATGAATTGGCTTGATTTATACACTCTCAAACCTCAAAACCTTGACAAATACCCTTAAAAGTTCCCATAAAATTCTATATCATGAAGACAGTTTGAGGGTGTTAGTAGGAGAGTGACAAGGTCACCAAGAGGAGGAAGTATAGTATGGGTGTGCCACTTTGAGACCTACATAGTATAATATGAAGTGGATACTTTTAAACATGTCCCTCAATCACATATTAATGTTATTTTAAGCATCCATGTCCATTTAAATGGATTATGTCAACCAATTAGGCCTTGTTTCCTAATAGGCCTCTTTGGCGAATGAAGGAGATTCTCCATAATGAAGATAAGAATAAAGCAATGCCAATGTGTCAAAGGTGGTATTTAGTGAATAGAGAAGGTGTAAATTAATTTGAGAATGTTAAGCTTAGTTAAAATAGTATGACTCTTTGAGTAAGTTGAAGAGCCTGTTTACCACACTTGTCTAAGACTTCCTCCTACAAGATGAACACACATTTAAAACTAACTTCATGGCAGTTTCTCCTCCTTTTATTGAATGTAAATGATGGAAACAAATATACCTTTTATGATGGACTTTCCCACATCCTTCTCTCTCTCTCTCTCTCTCTCTCTCTCTCTCTCTCTCTCTCTCTCTCTCTCTCTCTCTCTCTCTCTCTCTCTCTCTCTCTCTCTCTCTATATATATATATATATATATATATATATATATATATATATATAAAGAACAATTGTTTGGTTGAGTAGGGCTTCACCATACTCAACCAAAGGATCCTTACAAAGACAAATAAGGTTCTCTCTCTCTCTCTCTCTCTCTCTCTCTCTCTCTCTCTCTCTCTCTCTCTCTCTATACACACACACACACACACACACACACACACACACACACACACAACCTTATTTGGATTTGTAAGGATCCTTTGGTTGAGTATGGTGAAGCCCTACTCAACTGAACAATTATTATTTTCTTTAATTTTAATGAAAATGCTAGTTTAACCTTATTCAAGCTTTATCTTAGTGTATATCTATGATTCTGCATGATTGTTAGTGGCACTGTTCTACTCCCTCTATTTTCTCCTCTCATTCTTACCTATTTTCAAGTAGGTTAATATTTTGCATGTCACATGGAGTATTCAACTGGTTGTGTGTAGAATTAGGTGTGTATGAGATTTTCCTTTAGTGTCTAATATCAAACATCTTGGTTATCACCTCCTATTTCATGTATTTTAAAATACCTTCATGTTGAAATACTGATGTGAAGAGAACTTGCATTGATTTTCTATGTTTTAGTTAGTCTTTCTTCATTTTAATAATGCATAAGCAAGTAGAGGAGATAAATTTGGTGTATCACCCCCCTTAGTTATTTTTATTTCATGTTATTCATATCCCTTTTCATTTTCAAGCTAGTGGTGTAGAGTTATGAGATTAATTAATGCATTAAGGGGATCTATCCCTATAATCTAGAGGTTTAGTCCACTTAAAGGTCACCCACAACTTATGAATAATCCAATTACATAGCTTAAGTTGAGATGGCTGGAAACACCCTATCAAAGGTGTAAATTTGAGATATAATAGTTATAACACACCTAGTGGGATAATATTAACAATCAATTAAAGATTTTAGTGTTGCTATTCAATACACTAGCCTTTGGAGATATTTCAACAAACATCAATGGAAAGTGTGAATGTATTAAACTACTTGTATCATCCCAGTTACCATTTTAATCAAGTTCTATTTCATTTTTTTCCTTTTTCATGAGGTCTCATGTATGAGTTTGATGTTGATTTATATTTTACATAAGTGGATGAGCCATATCAAACTCATGTTGATTATTGTCATCATTTTGTTGACCCTTACAAGCATTATGCTGATTCTTATTAGCCTTGATATCAAGATTATTACCCTCATTCTTTCCCTCAATAATATTACCAATATAGTTTACCTTCTTGGCATCCTTTTTCATCTATCTAGTCAACCTTGTCAAGACCATGTTGCCCCTAGTCAACATAGTCATATTTCAAATTAGTTTGTGTCAATCTTCAAGAAAAATATCTTAGGATATGAAAGGTATATGATAGGGCTCAACACACAAAGGGAGTATGGTCAAAGTATTCCTAGTCATCTCATTCAAAATGTGAGAGACTCATTACAGTTAATAAAGAGAGAGTCGGCACTTATTGAGAGAGAAAATTGGCAAATAATCACTAGTGACATGATGGACATAGGTGTCCTAATTTAATGCATAGAGGACAAGCTAGTAGTTTATGAAGGGTAACAAGTTGAGTGTCATCAACCTCATGTGCCTTCTCCTATACTATGTCATCCCTCTTTTATGACACCCATTTTTCCTCAAAAGATTAAGTCAAGTGAGCTTCAAAGTGTCCCAAGTCCTTCACATACCCCTCAAGTTTTCCCATCATGGAAATATATCCAAGAGAACATCCAAAAGAATAAACATGTTATTTTTTAGAGGGTTGAGGATTAAAAAAATAGAATTAGAGAGTTTGATTGCTACTTGGAGGAAAACTAATGAGGCTATCTTGGCATTAAAGTCCATCCTTCCTCAAGAAACCCCCAAGAAGTCCTTTAAGATTCCAAGTTGGAATCAAGTGGTGAATTCATGGGATAACCAAAGTTGAATAAGCCAAAATTTGGGAATTGAGATCAAGGAATAACTTGAAACTATTCAACACCCACCCATTCTTCCTTAATGTTAGATGTGGTCATCGGTGTCATGTGTTGTCATTGATGTCTTCAGTTGACTTAGTTCCTAGATGCATTAATGATAAATAGGCAATTTTGATGGTTATGAGAGGCTATGGAATGAGTGTAGGACTATATATTTTGGAGAGGTTCTGGTGAGGTCCTAGTTCTTTTAGAGTGAAGAAAAGTGAAATTTTAGCTTTTGAGAAGTTAGATTGTCATATACCATCATTTAGGTATGAATAGATCACAATGTTTGAGCATATATTATGATCATTTCATAAGTCAACTTTGGTCAAAAGGATACATGGAGGTGTTGATAAAAGTTCCATGTTTGTCTCCTAAAATTTTGGTGTCCTAAAAAGGTTTCTAGTTTAATTTATAAGCTTCCCAAGTTGCTCTTGTGTGTTGTGACATGATAGAGACAATCAATTTTGAGCCTCAGCAAATAGTCATTAGAATTCAAAATTATAACCATTGTAATTCTAATTCAAATGAATTTGTAAGTGGATTTGAGAATTGAGTGCAAAGTATGGCCTGTAGAATCCATGGAAATGATTAGATTAGGTTGGTATAAAAAGGAAAGTTGGAGTGGACTGTGTGAGGATCTTCCTCAAATTATTTAGGAGATCTGATAGTCTGTATAGTTGTAATAAATGTGGGTTAAAGTCAACTTTTATTGACTGTGGTTTTTGTTAGTGAACCTGAGAGAATAAAAGGTGGTTTAAAACTTGTCTAAATAACTTGGTTTGATATTCTAAGGATTGGATCTTGTTGAAAACTCATTTTTTTATTCTTCTATGCAATTGAAGAAGATCAGGGAGTGTGATTTTTTGCATGAAATTCATCATGAAAGTGACTAATTTCTTAAGGTATTTATGAATGGTAAACATGGGTGACTTGTTTGAGTTGTATAGTGCTTTTGGTCTATTAAGGTGATTGATATAAGTGAATAGTGGTATTATTTAGGTAATTTGTTCTTGTAGGAGTAGTTTGATTGATCAGTTTTGACCTCAAAAGTGATGAATGAGCTTAAGACTCATAAGACAGTGAGATGAGGGTTTTAAGTCTTCTAGTGTCTTTAAACCCTAAGGTGTGTTCTCATAATTATATTGACTATGTTATGGCTTATTTGGCTTAATGTGATTTTGTTAAGTTGGTTTTGATGTTTCCTTTAATTGATGACATGCCTGTAATACATGTTTTGAGCTCATTTTGAGTTCTAATAAGCATTGTCTGATCAAGAGAGTTGTAGATTGGTCTATATAACCAATGCCATTTGAGGTAGAGAAAGTTGCTCATGAAGATATATGGTATTTTATTGATCAAAGAGTGAAATGAAAAGTTTTTGGTATATTTATAGTATTCATAGAAGTTATGAATATGATCATGTCTTGTAGTATGACAAGAAGTTAGTAATATTGAAGAAGATTGTTATGGTGGTCATTGAAGTTGTGTCATAGATTGAAATGGCATATTGATGTCTTGGTGACCTCATAAGGTCATGAGGGGATGTAGTTTCATGTTCAAAATAACATGAATATGTTCATAGTGTTCTAAAAATGATAGGTTCTAAGTGATCATATCAAGGTATTTACTATAAGTATGCATAGTTGATTCTTTGAGTCTAATTGAAGAGTTTCCTAGAGGTTTCAATGTTTGTTATGCATCAATATGACCTTAATTTCATGAATGAGTAAGTTGAAATGATTTATGTGTTCTTGTTTTCATATCATGGAATAATAATTGGTGTGATAGAGGTATATAAATATGTATGAGGTCTCATAGACTTGTTTAACTGTATGTTTCCTTGAAAAAGATATGAAGTATTCTAAGCCATGATGACTTGTGACACTTAAAGCATAGATTGTTGATGTATATGAGGATGGAGATGACCATGAGGTAATTATTTTACTATTAATGTATTTATGTGGATATTAATGAGTGTGTTAAGGAATATTATGCTTCATTTATTTAAGATAGTGTTTTATAATTAGGTCTCCATGAGACATATTGGTAGCATGAGGGCTAATGGAGTCTTCAAGAGGTAAGAGAGTGAATTATGGATTATAAAACATGAATAATGTATATAATACCAATGGTATCATTGTTTTGAAATGTTTTATTTGTTTATAGAGGGATATAGGGTTACAAATATTCCAAGTGAAGCATGTGTCTAAGTCGGGGCAAATGCATTACACCTAATGAGTTGGTATGAACCATTTAAAGCATGGCTGAACTAATGAGTGATTGTATATTGAATATAACATGTTAAATTTATTTTTTAATGTTGAAAAAAGTGTGGTTATGTGTTTTTTCCAATAAATAGTATTTGATTAAGTATCAAGTATAAGAAGAAGGCTAATTAGGCCCGTTTAAGTAAGTTAGTGAATTGAATACGAAAGCAAATGGAATAGAAGTTTGCAGATGTGTAAGAGGCCAAAGAGATCATTATAAAAGAATTTTGACATGTGTTAAAGGTATAATATAATTTTTTTATTTGATGATCTAGTGAATTACATTATACCACGACTATCTAGGCCTATGTGACTAGTTGAGAGATGCAGATGTAAAACAAAGGAGAAGAGGATTGTATGAGTTCATTTTAAAGGATTAGTGATGTGTTCCTAAAGTGTTACAAGTCTGAAATTGATGATAAGGTTTGATTTGATATTGTGTTTATGAGTTTAATAAGTATGAGAGATAGTTAAGTGAAGAATAAGAAGGGCAATTTTATGTGTATTTGAGAGGCAGATATGAATGAGATTGTAAAGTGTCCATCATCAATTGTAGAAGAAAACAAAATCAATGTGGAAAGTAGGTACTTAGATGATTTGTTTCTTATTCAATAGGTGGATAAGTTGGTTCTTATTTTCCTAGGGGGTTTTATCCTCCTTGTAAGTTGGTGCTTGCTAAATTCTAGGGGTTGGTGCTCTTTGTTGGGTTAGTGTTCAACTAAATCTTATTTCATGATTTATAGGAAAAGTTGTCCAAGATGTGTTTTAGTGGGTTTTATCCCCGATGAAGGTTTCCCACATAGATATTTTTTTGTGATGTGATCTCATTTTTTATGCTTTATTTATGTTTTTGATAGTTCATGTGATGTTCCTTGATTGGTAAAAGTACATATGCTTGTGATGGTTATCTATTTGAAGTAACCAAGTGATAGGGAATGTTTATAAGGACACTTATTCACTCGCTTATTAGTGGTTATGATTATAAAAATTGGTATCATATAAATTCCTTTTAATAATGATTTACAACTAGAAAGAGATCCTATAAGCTTTCAAGGTCAGGTATTGAGGCCGAGTTCTTACATGAAAAACATAGTATGATGGAATAGGCTTGGTAACTTGTTGAGAAGAATAATATGAGACCTATGTGAAGAATATTGGAAACATGAGAGATTTTTATTATTTAATATTACATGTTTATTAGGTTATTATATCAATATAATAGATTTCCAATTGTATTCAAAGTCTAAATATGACTGGCAGTCCTGAGCCTAGTGTGTAAAGAGACATAGTGAGGTCCAATGAAGAGTCAAGTTGAGTTTCCAAGATTAATAGAGTGCATATGATAATGTATTGAGGTGTAATAGGTTGTTTCAAGTGTTTTTACCAAGTATTATTTCATAAGTTGAAATGGAAAGCAATAAATCACATTTAAACATCTCCTATGCATACAAAATCAAGGTTTCCAAGCTCAAGAAGGAACTATTGATGCTCATTGGCATGTGTATAATTTGAATGGTGTCTTAATAATTTTAATATATATGTAAAAAGGATCTAGTATTACATCTCCAAGAATTATTTTGGCATTTGAGGGGAAAAGTTGTATGAACAAACATTAAGGAGGTTAACTAGTCTAAAACCCTTATAGTGACCTAATTAGAAAAAACTTGTATTAAATTTCCTAGAATGGTTTGTTTTAATAATTTTATGATTTTATGAGGTATATGACTCATTTATTCATATCTAGGTGGTATTGGTGTGTCAGGGTAGTGAGCAAAACCTATATGAAAACCCTTATTTCTGAAGAATTTGATGTTATAGGCAGGATTTACCAATTCAATGCATAAAAATCAATGGAGTTTGAAGGTAAATACTTTTTTATTTATGTAAATTAAGTTATTTTGGTGATTTATATCTTATTTATCAACTATTTTGGTCACTCAAGTTGACTTATCACGAAATTGGCAAAGAGTGAAAATAGTTAGAAAAAGCTAGTCAGAGTGAAAAAGAGATTAAGAATGGTTTCAGATGATTAGGGATGAATCCAATTGATTAATGTAATTTTTAAATAACTATACCCCATATCCATGTTGATTATATGATTTTTAATTTGTTAAAAATGGTGAAAATAGTGCTCTCAATATGGCTTGTCTGAGTGGAGTTGGACGGTGAAAGAGTGAGGTTCAAAGTTTGATTCATTTATTCTATATTTAAAATTTAACCTCTATACTTGTATATTTGAATATGATCTGAGCATGTTGAAGGATCACATAAATTATTTGTAAATTAAAGGAAGAAATCCTATAGGTATGGTAATTCATGTTCACCATGGTAGTGTCTTAAGGTAGTTTGATAGTTCTTGATGTGCTAAGTGAGATAAAAAGTTTGTGACTCTATGACAAGAATTAGTGCATCCAATGTACTTATTTGTGTTTTTTGACATGTAAATTAAATATTAATTCTCTATGTAATGTGTATAGATAGGTTATGGTGTTGAGATATGAATTTCAAAATGGCTTAACAGACTGTGTTGAGATAATGATATAGAGGCTTGAGAGATTTGTCTATAATACTAATGATTGATGCTAGAACAAGAGATATACATATTGGATAATATCATATATATAAAATAAGATATATGTATGTTCATTATATGTGTTTTAATCACTCTTCTAAGTTTTAAACATGAACTTAAACTTGACTATGTTAACAGTTTTGAGTAATCATATGGGAGTGATTAGTTATAGGTCCTCTTACCTGAGTTGAAGAATATAATGAGTTTTAAGAATGTTAAGGACATATAAAATGGTAATTATAATGACTTGATAATATTTGTTTTTCCTTATTCAATTTTTTAGATTAAATAGTGCTTGACTATACTTTGATTGTGTTTGACCATTCTGAGTCGTCATGTTTCAAGAGTTTGTTTGAGGCTTATTGGTCTATGCAGTGATGTCTAATGGAAATAGAGAGATTTTTGAAGTCATGAATGATATATTAATTCTTTTTTTGAGTGGTTTTATTGAGAAAAAATTATGGTATGCTTCATATTCTATGAGATAGACTCTTAGGTAGTGATAAGGCCTAATGGAGAGTAGGTCTAATAGCTTGGCTCAAGTAGTGATTTAAATGTATAGGTAGTGTGGACCCAAGTGAATGTTATAAAGGGTATATTTGAGGCATAATTTATTTATTTTAATCATTATATAATTAAATTTTGAGGTCTTGATTAAATATCTTAAGGATTCTTATGCTTTAATTTTGGTTGACAATGTTTGAATGATCCAAGTTAGCTTGTCAGTTCTCAGTTCTTAAGGCTAGTTTACAGCATGATGAGAGTTGATAATAGGAATTTTTGGTTCCCTAAGAGTTCTTGTGATCATGATTTCAATTGTAAAAATCCTTGAGTAGTTGAATAAGGATTCAAATAAGGTATGTCAATCTTGTGAGAAGTTGTGCATGATTTGGTTGTTATCTTTTGGTTTGTGACTTCAAGTGGTGTGATTAGGAGGAGCATGGAGTTAGGGGAGATAAATCAAGTATGTAAAAATAATTGTGTGATTTTATCATGAATATTGTAAACAAATATTCAAGGATTTATTCTTGGTTATTTTTATGGTCATGGGCTTAGGGGGAGCTTTCTATCTCTATGAGTAGTTTTTTAGGTCCAAGGATCAAGAAGGCTATATGTGTATGATATTGTAAGAGTTTATATGCCCCTTTATCATTAATTTAAAAGGGAGAGAAAGATCATAATGGAGGAGAATATCAGATAAGGATAATTTCATTCTAATAATGGTTTTCCATCAATGATAAAGGGGGAGATTGTTGGAATGTGGCCATTGGTGTCATGTGTTGTCATTGATGTCTTAGGTTGACTTGGTTCCTAGATGCATTAATGACAAAGAGTAAAATTTTATGGTGATGAGAGGCTATGGCATGAACACATGACTATGAGGTGTTAGATAATTATTAGAGGGTGTTATATATGTTTTGATGAGGTTTAGTGAGGTCCTAGTTCTTTTGGAGTGAATAAAAGTGTAATTCTAGACTTTGAGAAGTTAGACCATCATTCAAGTATGATTAGATAATAATTTTTGAACATTTATTATGATCATTTGATAATTCAAAATTTAGTCAAAGGGATACATGGAGGTGTTGATAAAAGTTTGATGTTGGTCACCTGAAAGTTTGGTGTCCTAAAAAGGTTTATAGTTAAAGTTATAAGCTTCCCAAGTTAATCCTATGTGATGTGACATTATATATGTAGACAATTTTAAGTCCCATAAAATAGTCATTAAAATTAAAAATTATAATCATCATAATTCAAATTCAAATGAATGTGTAAGTGGATTTGATACCCAAGAGCAAAGTATGGCATGTAGAAGCCATGGAAGTGATCAGATCAGGTTGGTATAAAAATGAAAGTTGGAGTGGATTGTGTGAGGATATTCCTTAAGGTATTTATTATTTTTTATAGTCTATAAATTTGAAATAAATGTGGGTCAAAGTCAAACTTTATTGATTGTGTTTTGTGCTAGTGAACTCGAGAGAAGAAAAAATGGATTAAAACTTGTCTAAAGTACTTGGTTTGATGTTATAAGGATTGGATAATGTTGATAACCCATTGTTGTATTGTTCTATCCATTGAAGGATATCAGGGAGTATGATTTTGTGCATGAAATTCATCATGAAAGTGACTATATTCTTAAGGTCTTTATGAATGGCAGACATGGGTGACTTTTTTGAGTTGTATAGTGATTTAAGTCCATTAAGTTGATCTAACTAAGTGAATGGAGGTATTTTTTAGGTCATGTTTTTCCTATACGATCAGATTTCTTGATCAATTTTGACCTCAAAAATGATGAATGAGCTTAAGAATCATAGGATAGTGAAATGAGGGTTTTAAGTCTTCTAGTGTGTTCTCATAATGTTATTGAATTTACTATGGATTTTTGGGGTAAATGTGATGTTGGTAAGTTGGTTTTAATTTTTCCTTCAGTTGATGACATGCCTATAATGCATGTTTTGAGCTCATGTTGAGGTCTAAGAATCAAGACTTAGAATTATTGATCAAGAGAAATGTAGATTAGTCTATATGACCAATGGCATTAGAGGTAGATAAAGTTATTCATGAAGATATATGGTCTTGTATTGATCAAAGAGTGAAATGAAAATTTGTGGGTATCTTGAGATTATTCACAAAATTTATGAAGATGATCATGCCCTATAGCATGACAAGAAGCCAGTAAGCTTGAAGAAGATTGCTATGGTGATCATTGAAGTTGTGTCATAGATTGAAATGGTATATTGATGTCTTGGTGACCTCATAAGGTCATGAGGGGATGTAGTGTCATGTTGAAAATAACATGAAGATGTTAATAGTGTTTTGAAAATGAAATTTTTTGAGTGATCATATCAATGTATTGACTGAAAGTATGCAAAGTTAATTCTTTGAGTCTAATTGAAGAATTTTTTGGAGATTTCAGTGTTATTTATGCATCAAGATGACCTTAAGGTCATGGAGTAGTTTGACATGATTTATGTGTACCTTTTTCATATCATGGAATAATAATTGGTTTGATAGAGGTATATCACTATGTATGAGGTCTCACAGAACTATTTGACTATATGTTTCCTTGAAAAAGATATGAACTATTATAAGCCATGATGGCTGGTGAATATTGAAGTAGATGTTTTTGATGCATATGAGGATGGAGATGACCTTGAGGTCATTAGGTTCCTATTCATGTATTGATTTGGATATGAATAAGTGTGTTAAGGAATATTATTCTTCATTTATTTAAGACAATGTTTTATAATTAGGTCTCCATGAGACCTATTGGTAGCATGAGGGCTAATAGAGTATTCAAGAGGTAAGTGAGTGACTTATGGGTTATAAATCATGATTAAGGTATATAATACCTATGTTATCATGGTTTTTAAAGGTTTTTTTTGTTTACTGAGGGATATAGGGTTACAAAGATCCCAAGTGAAGTGTGTGTCTAAGTGAGGGCTAATGCATTAGGCCTAATGAGTTGGTATGAGCCATTTAAAGCATGAAAAACTTAATTAGTGACTATATATTAAATATAATGTGTCTTAATTGATGTTTTAATGTTGTGAAAAGTGTGTCTATGTGATTTGGATGATAAGTATGTGAGTAAGTGTCAAGTATAAGAAGAAGGCTAATTAAGCCTATTTGGGTAAGTGAGTGAATTAAATATTAAATAGAATGGAATATAAGTTTATAGTGGTGTAAGAGGACATAGAGACCATAATTAAATCATTTTTAACATGTGGTAAATTTCCAACATAATGTTTTTAGGTGATGAGCTAGTGAATTGCATTATACCAAGGCTATCTAGGCCTATGTGACTAGTTGAGAGATGAATATGTAAATAAAAGGATAAGAGGATTGTATGAGATCATATTAGAGGATTATTGATGTGTTCCTAATGTTTTTAAGTTCTAAAAGTTCTGATAAGGTTTTATTTTTTGTTGTGTTGATGATATTACTAAGTATGAGATCTAGTTGAGTGAATAAGAAGAAGAAAGGTAGTTATATGCTTATTTGTGGGGAAGATTTGAATGAGATTACAAAGTGTCCATCATAAGTTGTAGAAGACAAAAAAATCAAGGTGTAAATTAGGTACTTGGATGAGATAGTGCTTGGTCAAGAGATGGTTAAGTTGGTGCTTGGTTGCCTAGGGAATTTTAGCCTCCTTACAAGTTGGTGCTTGCTAAATTCTAGGGGATAGTGCTCTTTATTAGGTTAGTGATCAACTAACTATTATTTCATGATTTATAGGACAAGTTTTACAAGCTATGTTTTAGTGGATTTTATCGCCAATGAGGGTTTCCCACATATATCTTATGTTTTGATGTGCTCTCATGTTTGATGCTTTATTTATGATGTTGATAACTCATGTGATGTTGCTTGAATTGTAATAGTTCATTTTGTGATGGATGACTAGCTAAAGTAATAAAGCGAAAGGGAATGTTTATAAGGACACATATTCACCCCCCCTCTCAATGTATGTGCTTCTAATACTTAATATCCTAAAGCCTTCCCATCTTGGAAATTAATTTAAGAAACAATCCATGGTAAAAAAGAAATCTGTGTTGAAAATTTTTGATGCCTAAAACTCTTAATCTCAGTGAACAACTTCTTATGGGAATATTTATAGACATGGGATTGAATTTGAGCTCTATAAATCAACCTCTAGGATTTTAGAAGATGACTCTTCAAGTTAATTGGGGATGAAAAGGGTAAGAAATAAATACAAATAAAACTAAAACAAAACTAACTAAGGTGATGCATTAACAGTTATAATATATCTATTCCTAAAATTTCATAAAATAGATGGACCTTTGAAAGCCTACATATAATATAAAAGAGCATATGCATGATTTAATTCCTTCCATATAAACAAAATCCCATACTATATAAGTAGAAAACATAAATAACAAACAACAATATATTCCATTCAATTTGACACAAAACACCACATCCTCTTCATTATTAGGAGGATAATAAAATCCATCTGTCTAAAAGGCACAATATACAATATTCAATCCTTCTTGTGAGGGGCACCTACTAAGGTCATGAAATAAAAATGAATGACTACTATAATTTATATTCAAAAACTAAACTATTACAATGGTTTCCTTTTGAGAATAGTTAAAACAACTTCTATTATCTAATGTGTATCCCTTTTTAAGAGAAAATAGACTTGAATATATAGGCATAATGGTCTCATGAGGAAATGACACTTGTAACCTAGCACTCACACTCATGATGAGGCCATTGCAACCAAATGGAGAGCTTAAGGTCATGAGTGTAGTCGATCTTAAAAATCTTAGATATGACATAACTATTGATTCTTCATGATCCCCCATAATGATTAGGAGAAGCATCTTGGTGACATGCATCTCCCTCCAAAATTACCTCTAGAATTTTTTATAATAGGGCCCATCTCCGTTGACCAATGACATTGCTCAAAGCCCTAATAGGAAAAAAAATTTGCTCAAAGAGTGTTGGGATGACACACAGCATACCAAGGAATGAACATTCTCCTTTGAAGACTTTTTATTACTTTTTAACTGATAGCATGTGGAGCCACCACATGGTAAGCTAGCTCTAATTCTTGGGAAGTTGAGAACTCCTTTATAAATAATGAACATAGGGGCACCATGTGTAAATTTCACTTCCTTATTGTTATAATTGCACAGTGGGTTTTACTTGTTATTCCATTAGCTAATGACACTACTTAAAGATATAATTAAAAAACTACCTTAGATAAGCACCGTGATGCCACATGCTGAGATGAAACTACTCCTTGGTGAGATGGGAACCATTTTTTGAATAATGAGCACTAGGGTGTCATGTGGCAGTAGTGAAAGGTCCAAGACTTAGCCAAAAATAAACAAGGGGAACCCAAGAAAGAGGAGGCTAATGCATAATCCATTGAAATTGCCAAGAACATCCATGATAAAAGGCTAAATACCATAAAAATTCAAAACATGGATTATGATCCATAGTTCCTAGAAACTTGTAGAGTAATCCACCTATAGATGGAAGAACCCAAAATTTTTAGTTTTGTAGACTAGTCAAAGTAAAACTGCAAAAGGGTGAGCTTGTAAAAATCACAACTTTTACCTTCAAAGGCATCACTCTTCCTCCTTAAGATGAGTCTTCTTATTTATATCCTCAAAGTCTCTATATGGATTAATGATCTCCTTGAAGGAGATGCTACTCAAGCCTTATACTACTGCCTGCATCTAAAACTCCATCTAGACAAGAGGTTACAAAATGGTTTTCACCTCACAAATGCTTGGTGCTTAACTGAGAGCTATAAAGATGGTCTAGTTAGTCTAATTTTTTATAAACAAATATTTGATGTTGTCTTCTGAGAGGACTATGTTATCTATAAGTAATGGGTAAGGGAGTCCCAACTAGACAAAATGTTTAATGTGACCCTTCATGTCTAGTACCACCTTCTCTAACGCATTTAAAAATTCCATTTATTTTGATGTTGCCTTATTATAGCTCAAAAAATCATTCACCTTCATTGATGCATGCATTTGGTTAGCCAACTCTACTTCTTAGAGCATCCTATTCATCATGTTATATAGCTTCTAGATGAGGAAGTATGAATCTTGAACCTTGGGGGACATGAAGGTGAGGAGTTGTTCCAAAAATGTGCTCACTTATGCATTTAATTGTTATGAATCCATAATGAACCCAAACATTGGTTTCAAGTTTGCATCTAAATCTTTTATTCTCTCCTAATAGGATACATATAATTTTTAGACCATGGGGAGGATACCTTTAGTCTAGGAGTGGATGGTGAGTTCATTCTTTAACTAGTGTATTTCTTGGTCCTTGGCTAAGGATTTCTACTTCATCTACTACTGAATTTATAGCTATGTAATTTTGGAGTGCAAGAGACTCTTATGAGTATTCACAAGCTCTATTTCCTTCTTGTGTATATTATTTTATGTTTCTTGATTCTCTTTATTTAGGCCATAAATTTTATCCTTCAATTTTGCTACTTGAATCTGTAGCTGGGCCCTTTGGCTAGCTTCTACTTGGAAGCTCTCAATGGTGATGCAACTCTAAAGGTCAGACCTCATTTTTTGGGCTCTATATCTGTATCTTTGGCCTTTGGATTCATGAAATATATAGTATCTTTGACTCTTATGAGTTCTTACTCTCTCTTTTCCAACTGACAACCTTCCTTGAGATAGTCTATGATGATTGACTTATAGGTTTCTTCCATCAATTCAACCCTGTAGGTCAATATAGCTTGGATAAGGTTAAGCATAATGTCTTGTATCAAGTCATACCTTAATTACATCTATTATTAGGTCTTGATTAATTATGGTACCTTGTGTGAAATTATTAAGGATTGTTACACAGTCAAATAATGACCGTATGTGAGGTACCTTAAGGTCCTTAGCCATTTTTCTTCTTCTCTTCTCTACCTAATCCTCTCAAGATTTTATTGTAGTCTCTAATTAATGGTAGAACTACTTTTGAGATTAAATAAATTCCCCCATGAAGGGGGATCCTTTTGGTAGGCTGAAAGGAATGGTCACTTGTTGCTATGAAGTAACAAAATTTGTTCCCTTAGGGATGAGAAAGTGAAGGTTTAAGGCGGAAAGTGAGAAATGTAGGAGGATATGAAGACGAGTGGCGAGGGATTTCTCCATGATGTATGTAGATGTGGTGGATGAAGGTAAAGGAGTGAAAAGTGGTGTAAGTGAGGTGATTAGTTGGGCATTTGTGATGAGGACTACCATAGTGGACTCAATGGAAGGTGAGGAAGAAGTGAATAATGAAGTAGAAGTGAAAAGGAAATGGTCATTTAAATATACCTTCTTTTTTTTTGGATTTTGAGGGGGAATAAAATCTTGTGACTCAGAGCTAAGTTGAGCTAACCCTACCTTAAACTTCCCTAAAGAAGCTTGTTATTATTGTAGAGAAGTTGGATATAGAGGATTTGGATAGGAAAGAGGCCTCTTTATTATGAAAACTTCCTCTTTTTTATAAAGGGAGTTTCCTCTTCTTCTTATTCTTTGACTAATACCTCTTTTTCTACTTAAGCTTCTTGATCATGGTGCTCATCCTAGAGGTTCTTAAATTTATTGTCAAAGTTCAAGTCTTCAAAATTGATCTCCCTTTGGCTAATTTCTTGCCTATATTTCTAATATTCCTCCATATTATCCTTGATCCATCCTCTCTAGAGGAATTGTGCTCTTACTCCCTTTGTCATTTTATTCATGGGATAAAAATCCTAAACTAGTTTATAAGGACTCCCATAGTTGGTAAGTATTTGAAGGGATCTTGGATAGATTGACATAGTGTTTGATGTTATCCTCCATTAATGACCTTTAATCCTAGAATTATGGTTAGGGCTTGTGGACTAAAGGGGCATTGGTCTTCAGGGCAGCTATGTGGCCAACTAGGTCATAGTTCCATTGATCATTGATTTGGTCTAGGCTGAGCTACACTAATTTGAGTGCAAGGAAAAACTCTTGCAACCTCTTCATCACTATAATTCACCACTTGAAAATGGGAAATAATATATGTCCTTTTTCTTATGGCTTACATCATATATCGAGTCCAATACATTGAGTTGGATGGCCAATTCTAGGTCTAAGGTTCTATCCGTAAGCACGCATGAGAGCTAGAATGACCCCTCCTTGAAACCATGAACCTTGATATATGTGAAGTGGGCTCAAAAAGACCAATTGGCTTTAACCTTACATCTAGTGAGATACAATCTCTATCATTCTATCATTCTAAAGGTGATGGCCTCCTGACTAAGGTCAATCAAGGTTGAAGATAGAAAAATATCTATGAATTCATGATAATCCCCTATAGTTGATAGGATGTGGGTCTATACAGAGATGGGAATCACCATGTGAGGATATGTGCATGTCTCATTCATGTTGAAGGTGAATTATGGAGAAAATAACTAGGATCTTTAGTACAAGATCAAGTGGAGGAGGAAGTAAGAATACCTTAACTTATTTTGGGCTAAAAAATTCACTAATTGATGGTGCATGGTGTCAGTGATGACATCTAAAAATTCCATCTTATAATTCTTCTCCCTACTTACTATTTTTAAGTAGAATACAGTGCCTAATTAAAAATCATGGACATGGGAATCTAAGTCCATTCCAAAGATGAATGCCAACATGGAGAGGGAATCCCTCATGTCTTGTGCTACAAAGCTTTCAAGAGTGATGGGGTAGAGGTAACACTTTGGTGTAATCACTACAAAAGGTGGAGTTCAATAACTTAATATAATGGGCCCAAGTGTCCCATACATTGTGTAGACTCTCCATGTCATAGATGTCTATGTTAGGGTCATTATGGAGCCAAATCATCTCTCTTACCACATCAACACTAATGTCCACATTTAGGTGGTTACTTGTAATAATGCCAGTGGTGGCATTGTATCTATTTGCACATAAGGAAATGATACTGGGGCATGGGTGCACAAGAGGTACCATTTATTGAGCTAGTATGGAGCTCCAAATCCTAAAACTAAATGACTCAAAGTCATTGTTTCAAAACTTTGTGATCATACAGGCTTGAGCACGCTCTCTCAAGTTCTTGGTATTCTTGGTCAATTTGGGATCAAAGATCCCATCCACATAATATAAGACCAATGAGAGGTCCTTATAACATCCACTCATGATCTCCTTAATGTTTTTCACTATGGGATTTGGCTATGTGAAGGTAGAAGCATATGATTTTCTTCCCACAAACTAAGGGGGAAGGTCTCTATGGCCACCTGATCCATGAGTTATTTTCTTCCTTGGATGTCCATTTCTACATAAAGATATGAAGGTCTCCATATTATAAACCTATTAAAATAATCTTCTCTTTGCTCTAGGAGGACATTGGATATTGTCTCCTACTTACCATTCCTAACCCAATTCTACACATAATTATCATAATTCTATGCTCAATTCTTCACTCAAGACACTCTACTCAATACTCTCTTAAAATTCTTAAGATGTTTGGCTTGATTAGGAGATGAGTATATATAGGCCAATGATTATAGCACTATCATCATGCTAATTTTTTGAATTTAGGTTCCCATAAATGTTAAGGGTGGCACAAACACTTGAGGAATGTCACACAAGAGATTTTATGGAGATCTTTATGGGAGATCATGTAATTGGGGGTGCCTAACATTAATTATTGGGGGAGTTAGGTAGATAACACTTTTTTAGAGATGAAATAAGGAGAGCTAAATCATGGATACTTGGTGATGGGACAACAATAAATTTTAAAAATAACACTTATTTTAAAAGGAAACAACAACAAAGGAGGGAAACCAACTAACAAAAGGGAAACTATCTAACTATGTACAAAGGTGAGGCTGACAAGTTAGTTGAAGTACTTTAAGTGGATTTCATTAACTAAAATCTAAGGCATTTCATTTTTCATCCTCTAACTCGAATGCATTTCCATACCTATTATTGATGACATGAAAAGGCCCTCTCTATAGGGAATCAAACTTTGCATGTTGGCCTAGCTTCATGGCCATTTCATCATAATTTAGAACTAAGTCTCCTTGATTGAAGCCTGGGTTAGATACCTTCTTATTGAACCATCATTTAACTACCTATTGTTGAGTGACATTAGCATTGCTTGCTTGCTCTATTTTCCTCTATTTTTAACAACTTTCAATAGATGTAGAGTGGAAATATCCATTAAGATGGGCATGAACACTTCCTTCTCATACACTAATTCATATGGGGATGTCTTAAGAATCTACTTATGAGTGATTAAATCAGCCCATAGAGCTATCTTTATGTGAGTATGCCACTCCCTCTGTCAGTCAATGCCTATCCTCTTGATTAACCTTATAAGGTTCTTATTTGTTGATTTGGCAAACCCATTCCATTGTAAGTAGTAGTTGGATGAAGTATTTAGGAAAAAGTCATTCCGAAGTGCAAATTTTGAAATCTTGAAATTAAGGAAGGCTTTTACATTGTCAGATATAATCATTTTTGGAGGGCCAAACCTTGTGACCAATTCCTCTAGGAAGTTAAGGATCACATTTTGGGTTGCCTCCCTCAAAGGGGTCACTTGAGTCCATCTCAGGAAGTAATTCATGGCCTTGAGTATCATTTGTGTCCCACACCAGACATGAAATTGATCATCCAACTAAAATCTAAGCCCCACTATGTGAAAGGCTCATCGATCATAATCAAGTTCAGTGACATGACCAAATGCTTTCTCTTGCCTACAAAAAATTGGCATTGCTGACATTTTTTAAAATCTGATGACATTCTAAAAATAGGGTCGATTAGTAGTATTTAGTGTACGTGATATTGGTTGTGATCATTTTTGCCAAAAAGTGTCTACCTAGAGGGGTAAAATGTATGCCCTATAAGATCTTATTGGTTTGGAGGTTGTCAACACATCAGAGTAACTTCCCACCAATGTTTCTTTTTAAAATGACTCCCTAGACTAGTGTATAACTAGCTATTTATAATATATAAAATATCATTTTATGTGTGGGGAGACCATTTTAATATTGACCAATTTTCATAAATTGGATTCTATCAACAATGTAGGACTTATTAATTTCATACTAACTCAATAAAACCATTTATTATGTATTTTGTTCTTTTGTTGGGGCATCTGTGCATTGGGTCAGATACTCACAAATCCCTCTTCCTCAAATCACCTTGGGTGACCTGACTTTGATGTCATACTATAGGATCTTAGTGATCCAATTGGCTCTTTTTTCTATGATCTTTCCCTCCATTATGTATTCTTGGATGCTGGAATGTGCCACATATACCATTATCTTGCTTCCCACCACTAAGTTCTTAAACTTTTTATGGCTTTTGATGATGAAAAAATCCTTCTTCTTAATGAAATTGTACTTAATCTCACACCCATGTAGGGTTCTTGAATAGAAATCAATAAGATTCTCACCTTTCTCTTCATCTTCCTTTTGAGTTAGCATAACCACTAAGCTATGTTGACCACCATAAACATACATGATGAAATATTTAGATAAGTTAGGATTAACTAGCATGGGAGAGGTGGATATTGCATCTTTGATTTTTTCAAATGCTACCCTTCCTTCAACATTCTATTTGAAATCTTGGTCTTTATTCAACATCAATGTGCTTGACCTTACCATCCCCATGAAGTCATATGTGAATCAACTGATGAAATTGATCTTCCCTAAAAAAGATTGGAATCCTTTATTATAAATTTGTAAGGTTAAGTACCTGATAGCCTTCACTCTATCTGAACCAATGGAGATGCCTTCTTTGGATACTACATATCCCAGTAACTTGCCTTGAGGGATACCAAAGCTGCATTTTTTAGGGTTAAAGGACACCCCTAACTCTTGGAACATTTGAAAAACCTTCTCTAAATGATCAAAATGATCTTCCATTTCATTGGATAACACTGTTAGATCATCCAAATAGATGAGGATTTTGTTAATTAGGCCCTTAATGTCTATATCCATGGCCCATTGAAAAGTAGCCCCTATATTAGAGAGGCTAAAAGTCATCTTTGTATATGTGAGTGTTACCCACTTTGTAGTAAAAGTGGTCTTATGTTAGTCTTCTCCATTAACCCATACCTAATTATATCTTGAGAACCCATCCAATAGAGAGAACATTTCTATGCCTACTACTATTTAGAGGATCTATTCCATAGAAGGAAGGGGTAAATTATCCTTCATATATGCTTTGTTTAGGTCTCTAAATTACACGCATAGCCTAATTTCTCCATTATTTTTCCTCACCAGCACTAGATTGGATACCTAAGTTGAATTTTTGATTGGGTATATAATATTTGAGTCGATCAATTTCCTTAGCTCTTGAGCTATGAGAGATTTGATTTTTGGGTTTATTGGCCTTTGATTTTGGTAAACTAGCTTGGATCCTTCAATTAAATATATGGTATGTTGGATGACCTCATGGTCATACCCTTTCAAATCATCATAGGTCTAGGCCATAACCCCTTCATATTTATTATAGAAGGATAACAATCATTCCTTATCCCTTTAGGAAACTTCTTTCTCCACTCTAAATTTTCTTCCATCTCTGACATTAAGCTTGGATTAATCACCTTTGTCTATGAAAAAATTCCATTTGTCATTCCTTGTATCATCAGAACTAAATAGATTCTCTAGCATGATTATTCCTTTTATAAGTTTATTGGACTTTATTTGCATGATTTGATCCATGTAAGACTATTCAATCTTTGACTGTAAATGTTTCTCAAACTCACATGACTATTGGAGAAACATAATAGTTTAGGTGTTACTCTTAAATACCTTCCAATTCTATTCATTTTCTAGGATGATAGGTCTGATAATTACCCACACCACTTATTTATTGGTGAATAAATCAGTCATGAGATTGAATAGGGAGTCGATTACTGCCATCCTATCCACTTCCATGTTTATGGATCTAAGGATGATTTAAATATTTAATGCTTTGAATAATTATATCAAATCCCATATTCGATGGTATTAAGACCTCATGTAGACATTATTTGTGGCCATAACCCCTCTTAGTTACATCACTATTATTTTGAAGTCTATAAATACTTTTAACCACTTCACACCCATGCACTCGATAAGGTTGAGGCCATGGACTAGGGATTCATACTCAGCTTCATTATTGGTGAAAACAAACTAAAAGTGAAAGGCCCTAAGGGTTTATTTCTTTAATGGATACATCAATTAGATACCAAATCTAAATCCAATCTTGCATTTCACATCATCAAAGTGCAAAGTCCAAAATTTAGACTCATTTTTAGGTACCTTGCTCTGGTCTTCTTTTTTCTTCATGACATTAGGGTTGGCTTGATCTTCATTGTGGATTACATAAGTCCCAAAGCTAGTGGCATCAAATTTCATGAATGGGTCATTCTCGATGAATTTATTTACAAGGACTTATTCTTCTAGGTTATTTTTATCTATCATTCTTTCTTCTTTGAGCATTTCCATGCAATACATCTCTTTCTTGGAGAAAGAGGTGTGCATCACTTCAAAATTAATCATAACATCATTGACTATGTACTCTGAATGTAGTGGCTCAGACAACACTTTCAATTTTGAGCCATATTTGGTCCTTAGGATCAAGTGAGACTAATCCAAAGACAAGTATATGCCTATCTTGGTATTGAAATCTCTTTATAGACATAACTAAAAATTGGTGGGATGTCTATTACCATAGCTTGTTGGGTGACTGTGATATTGGGACAAGAGTACAAATTTATAAGAAGAGCCTTGATAATGCCTAAAGTCTAAAATTTCTTCCTATCTAATTGTATTACCCCTTTATTCAATGGTTCATATTGAAGTTGTAGCTCATCCATAATCTATTTGGGCATCAATATGGTGTTGGCACCAAAATAAATCATGGACTTGTGCAATAGTTTGTTTCCCATGATGAGAGTTAAATAAAATGGGGTAGGATTTGTTTTGCTTACCCCTACTTATGAGTTGATGAACATAGATGGTGCTTGAAGTTGCACACTACTATTAGCTTCCTTTCTCTTATTTTATGTTGGATCCATAGCTGGGATAGTTTTCACAATATTTTCTTGGTCTTTCAATGCCTCTTGCAATAGAGACTTCTACTCGGGGATAACCAAGACATCCTAAAGAGAAACATTGGTTTGGGCCTTTTTTAACTACTTCGCCACATTAAATGACTCATATGATCAGACCTTGGGGTCTTTTATCTTATTCTATTTTAATTCACTCTAATTTTGAGATGCTAGAGGTGGTGTTTGGGGTCTTGAACCTTTTATGAAAGTTACTTTAGGCCTTGTGAAGGCTTCTTAGGTCTTAGCCAATCTTTTTTTAGATTAGGTGTAGTAGTCTAATTTAAATTGTAGGGATTTCACCATGGGGACCTCACTCATGTAGACTATATCTTCATCTTCTACCCAAGAAAAAAGTGTATGCTTTGAGGCTATCTCCTCTTCTTTCTCCAAGGACATCCCTTGTATTTGAGACATTAGGATGGAATTTTTAGCACTTAAGGATTGGTATTTGTAAGGAGATAAATCAAGTGCATTACTTTATAATCATTGCTTGACAACCTTTTACTAAATATTACCTATTGGGAAGTTTTAGGGTGTATGTGCATCATTGCATAAAAAGTACCATGAATTTGATGGAGTTGGGTAGCAAAGACCAATACCAGTCAAGAGCTCACCCTTTGAAAGAGGCAGCTAGTAGCCTCAGGATACTTTATGATACATGACATAATGCATAATACAGACATCAGTGACATCTTGGAGATGTTTCATAGTGCTTTTGAAATCCTCCCCTATGAATTTAAGAAGTGACTTTAATGAATTATTGGGAATAGGGTCCCATGTAGTCAGGGTTATTAGAGGAATGAATGGGATACCATTGTTCCTTATTAGAAAGATCCTTGGTGGTCTTGGGATCACCATATTTTATGGTTTTTGTGTCATGTTGGATCTTTCAGTCCTTTATAAAGTTGAATATACCATAGGTGGTGGTAATAAGCTTGGGTTTTATGTTATTTATGACCTTGTGATGGGTCTCTGGCTCATAAACTCAAACTCCTAATTAAGTTAAATTATCTCCCACTAGGCATACCAAAAAAAATTTATTGATGCCTAAAACTCTCACTCTCAGTGAATAACTTCCTTCAGGAAGCTTTACAGATGTCGGATTGAATTTATGATCTATAAAGAAACATCTAAGATTTTAAAAGCTAGATATTCAAATTAATTGGGGATGAAAAGGGTAAGAATAATATGAAAATAAAACTAAAGTAAACCAAACTAAGGTGATACATCAAGATTTTTAATATATATGTTCCTAAAATTACATAAAATATATGTAACCTTTGAAATACTATAGACAATTTAAAAGAACATATGCATGATTTAATGCCTACCATATAAATAAAAGCCCATACTATAGAAGCAAAAAATAGAAATAATAAATAGGAATATATTCCATTCAATTTGACACATAATACCACATCCTCTTCATTGTTAGGAGAAAAAAAAAATACAAAAGGTCAAAAGGCACAGTATGCAATATTCAATCCTTCTTGTGAGGGGCACCTATTAAGGTCTTTAAATGAAAATGAATGATTGATGCTATTTCTATTCAAAAACTAAACTATTACAATGGATACCTTTTGAGAATAGTAAAAACAAATTATATTATCTAATGTCTATCTCGTTTAAAGAGAAAAGATCCCTAAATATATAGTCACAATGGTCTCATGAGGAAATGACACTTGTAACCTGGTACTCATACTCATTATGAGGTCAATCCAATTAAATGGGGAGGTTCATGGCATGAATGTAGTGAATATTCAAAATACCAAATATTTTGAAAATGTTGATGCCTCATGATCCCCCACAATGCTTAGGAGAAGTGTTATGGTGATGCTTGTCTCCCTCCAAAATTGTCTCTAGATTTTTTTTAGAAATGACCCCCTACCTTGACCAATGGCATTGCTCAAAGCCCTGGTAAGAAAAAATTTACCCTCGAGGAGCACTAGGATGAAACATGGAATACTAAGGAGTGAGCCTTCTCCTTTAAATCCTTTTTATTAATTTTTAACTGGAAACATGTAGAGCCACCATGTGGTGAGCTGGCACTGCTTCTTGGGAAGTTGATAACTTTTTTGTAAAAACTAAGCATGGGGGTACCATATGGAAAGTTTGATTCCTTATCATTATAATTTTAAAGTCAGTCTTTCATCTTATTCTATCATCCAATGGTGCTAATTTAATCTTTGACCAAAAAAAACCTACTTTAGATAAGCATCATTATGCCACATGTCAAGATAACACTACTGTTAGTTAAGATGGGAACCTTTTTGTGAGGAACGAGTGTCAGGGTGACATGTGGAAGTATCAAAAGGAGTCAAGACTCAGCCAAAAATAAATAAGGGGAACCCAAAAAAGAGGATTCCAATGCATCATCCACCAAACTCACCAAGCATGTCCATGATAAAAGGCTAATTACCCAAAAACTTCAAAACATGGATTATGATCCACAAAAGGCTTTAAAAACCTAAGACTTTCCCATCTTGAAAATAAATAAAAAATAGTGTTCAAATGAATAATTATGTCCTTTTGGAGAAATTTTAAATCCAAAACATCTCAAAGTTTGAGGGATTCTTTGGTGAATAGAGGGAAGAAAGAGATAGGCTATTTGATCATGGGAGCCCAAAACTGGTTTTTGAATATGAGCACCCCCTTCTTGAGGAAAAAAGTTAAATTGTAGCTGTATATCACTCTTAATAAGGATATAAAGAGTATATTTTAAGTGTATTTTATAGATAAATTATCATTGGAACACCACTTGGTAAAGAGAGATATACATCAGCCTTTGAAGTTAAAGAAAAAAGTGACCTTGATGGAGTACAAGTTGATCAAGTGATAGCAGACCTAGAGAGAGATGTTCTTTCACAATGTAAAAAAGGTATTGATCAAGTTTTTATATTATAATAATAATCTCTTAAAAATCCATTAGAGGTGGCAAAATTCTTTTTTGAGTCCCAAGATCATGATCAAAGAGGTACAAACTTTAATCCCTTCTCAATTTGTGTTGTGACTACCTCTATATCATATCCTATAAATCTTGAAGAAGGTCTACGTGAAATATAACTAGGTGAATATAAATTAGAGGATTGGTTTTAAATTTGTAAGAGTAGGATACACTTTTGTAAATAGATGTTATGGTTTGATTTAAAGTGAGGAAGGTAGTTTTTTCAAGCAAATCACCAAGAGGAAGGAAACTCTCCAAGTATGCCACTCCAATAGGCTACTTCATTTGTAGAAGACTTGTTTGATGTTCTTAAATAAGGTTATCAACCTATAAATCCATTTATAGGTACTTTTTCTCTATTATAAGATAATACTCTATTGGTCTCAGCCTCTCAAAGATCAGGGAGCTTCACCTCTTGAAGCTAATTCTATAAGAATGTAGAAAGGAGCATGCCACTCTATTCATTTTAATCCACCACATGTTTAGTAAATAAAGGTATATCATATGGTGAAGTTTGATTAGGTTTATACCACTATAAGATCATGACCTATTAACTATTTAGTTCAATTAGAATCCAACAATCAAGAGTAGCCTATTGAGGAGACAAGAATGATACTATTGGTACCAAATAGTCAAGTTAGAAATGAGTATGACTTTTTCCTTGCATCACATAGTCAATACATGGAAAATGAAATGAATAAATAAGGTCTAATTACCAGTCCTAGAAACCATGAGTATGTCAACATCTCAGAACATGGGTGTAAGTTCTCACTCCATGATAAATACCTAGTTAGACTTCATTCAACATATGAAAATCTAATTTCATGGTGCCATGGAGATCTCAAGATCTTCCCATTTTATCCTAAAGGAAGAATAAATGTTGAGTTTATTTTTGTATAGTGGGTTTTTATGCTTTGTTTTCCCTAAGTGCTTTATTAGCATAAATGTGTAATTGTTTTATCTTGTTTTGTTTTGGTTGTTTATGTGTGTTGTATTTATATTTTATGTGTTGTGTGTTGAGAGGTGTTTTAAATTTGTCATCTTATTAAAGGTATTATTGTGTCTAAATTTTATGGCAAGTGACTCCATAACCCAATGGATGGACAAGGCAACTAGTCTAATTTGTTTAGAAAGTAAGCATCCCTATGAGACTGTCAAAGATGTTAGCCAAATTTTGGCTACAATTAGAGAGTTCATAAAAATTTTGAATTTTCATGCCTCCTAACTTTTTTAAAAACCATTTTATGCCTTTTTTGTCTTTAAATACTAATTTTGAGGTCTTATTAGCATAGTTTAAGGTAATGACTTATGTTTGTCTTATGCTAGTCTATCCATACCATAATTTGAAATTCTTGATTCAAAAGGTGTCAAACGTTCATAAGTATCTCTAAAGTCATCCCACCATTTTAACACCTTGAATGAATTTTTTTTACATGTTTGGAAAATTTAAGGTTGTTTTGTAGAGTTAAAGGTAAATGTCATGCAAAAGAAAAGTGCATGTGGCCAAGTCTAATGCATGCCTAGGCTTGTCAAGTTAATGTCAAAGCTAATAAAGATGAAACGTACATATAAACACACTTATAAAGTCCTATGAAGTAGATATATAATGTGAATATATGTCATGAATGTTAGTATAAGTCAGATCATAGTCAGTTTTACAGGTTCAATGTACAAGAGAGAGTAAATCACTTTTTTATAGGTAGTTATAGGCACTTATATGGACTTAGAGAGATCAAATTCAGGTGAAATTACTTTTATAGTGTATATTCACCTCCATTAGGTTATTTTAATCGAAAATCAAGCTTATACAAGTATTTATGGGTCATTAATGCATAAAAACCCCTATTGATCTTCTTGGTAGACTGGTAATGGTCAACTTCATGTGCTCATACCTTAAAAAAGAAAGATAATAGTGACCTAAGATTGTGATATGAGAAATGGGGTCTAATTCCATTTATATTTTTGGCATTGGTTCTTATATTGGTTCCCCCTCCTTTATGAACAATAACTAAGACCATGAGGTTCTCTCAAAACCTACATAAACCCCATATACTAAGTTTTACCCTTGAAATGGAAATTGAATCAAGTTGAAGGAATGAGAGAAATAAGATAGGTTATATGGGGTCTTAAAAAATATTAATTCATGATTATATAGGCCTCACTTGGCATGTGTGATCCCAAGAAGATAGGAAACCTCCACTTTTATATAAGTTACAGGTTGAAGATCATGGTCTTTTAATGTTTTAAGGTTTTCAATAGATGGAGGTATGTTGATGAGGATAAAACATCATATTTTAACTCCATATACAAATATATAAGTCCATTAAATATTTATCTATTCCTAATTCTCACCAAAATATTCCCAATAGGCTATTGACTAACAACTTCTCAAAGTGTTCATCATAGAATGACTATAGCAGGCAGAACCATAGCAACATGGAAGTTTTACATTATGTGAGAATAATGATATGTGATTAATGTCACATATATTATCCCTTGGAACTTAATTTTATCTCTCCAATACATCATTAGAACTCAAAAAGGCTTTAATAAATAAAAATTTAGGCCTACAGGTCTACAGACCTATAGGTCTCTTTTTCATGTGAAATGCAATTAATTACGTATTAAGATGAGGTTTAAAGACATAAGTAGTGAGTGTACAAGACATATGAATAGGTTTGATTCAATTTTTGTGAATGATGATATTTCCTTGTTTAATAGTGTCTAAAATCATATCAACCCCTTGATATAGGAGTACTCAAGACCAATTGAAGACTAGAGAAGGGAGTGTGACCTTATTCTTGAGCTGAGAAAAACCAATATCAGATTGGATTCTACTTTATATAAAAGCCTATATGTGCATATTATATCTATAAAAAAATATATACCTATTTAATTCTTACTTTATAAAGGAGGAAGGTGATGATAGTGATGAGTAGCTAGTCATCAAAAAGAGAGACATTGAATATGGACTGTGTGCATCAAGATAATGACCAAGTAGGTTGATCAAGACCATTGACTGGATCAAGGAATTGGAAATAAATAGTATAAAAATAAGGGACATTTCTCAAACTATGAATTTGAATCAAGTGTATTCAAATGGAATAAAATCATGCAAAGAATGGAACCTTGATTAAATTGCTACCTATAGACATGTCACAGGCCTAAGTGAAAGAGACTAGGGTGTTGGTATTGGACAAAGATATTATAAATTTATAAAATATTTAAGTATAAAACATAATTTCAAAACTATTATAGTTTAATAATAACTTAAATCACCCTATTCTAATATATCACCATATAATGAACCTAAATTGTCACCTATAGTCTTGTCTTAGACATATTTGAGGAAAGGTGCACTTATAATAATAATGAAGTAAGATAAAATGTGTTGATATAATTTTGAGGGAAATAATATATGATTCATAAGTATTTAATCATCTAATATATGTAGTTTATCAAAAAAATAGGCTCAAGAGATTGAGTGGGCATACACAGTCATGTGTATATAAAATGAAGAAGATATTGACTGCATGGTGTTTGAGGGATTCCCAAGGGTTTTCCAAAGGGTCAAGAGATGAATAAATATGATTCTATCATCACTTAATATAATAAAAGTGACAACAAAGAAGGTGACTAGAGGCAATGAAGTGATCAAGAGGCCTAATTAGGCCTAAAGGGCCTAAATGATAATATACAGGCCTGTGTATAAAAATTACATAAGCTTGCATGTTTTAGAAACACCTTGATGATTTAGGGGTCTAAATAAGGTAAGTGAAGTATTAAATTTTATTTTATAGAGTTTATAAACATTGAGAAAGAAAAGAATGTAAATAAAAGCATACTAGGGTCATTTTCATCAGTTTGTTAGTGAACCCTAAGCATGAGATAATGGAGTATATAGTAGGTCTATGGAGAGAAATGGTAAATAAAAACCATTATTCTATGTAATGGTGGTGGTAGAGACCCTAAAAAGGCATTCCTAGGCAAAGAAAGGTAGGAAAAGTGACACTTTGGTATTAAAGGTTTTCTCAAGCTCCTTGAATACAAATTTGTAGCTTGAGATAGGTTTTCTCTTGTTCATTATGATCATTACCTTGTGAATGGAGGAAAATGGTTTTAAAAAATGATATAGGTCTTCATACTACACTCTAGTGGCATTAAGCATTAGTTTAGGCCCTTGTTATTTATGAACTTTTGCTAAGACTATAGGGTTCCCTCAAATTGCCTAGTAAGAACATGAAAAACACTTTCGTAAGCCCAAAACTATAAAGAGGATTTGTATGGGACCCTGAGCTCATAGATAAATTTGGGGACCATTATTCACTTTAATTAGAGACATTGGTTCATAGGTTTAATCCCTAATATTTATGAACTATCGATAAGAACCATGCATGTATAAACCATTTTAAAACCCTAATAGAAGCTTGATAGGATAAAAAGAGAAGAATTTGCTCCCAAATACATTTAATTCTCATAATAAACACTTGAGACATGTTTTTCACTCATAGGAGGCCTTGACCATGTAGTTTTCCCTTATTGAAACTTGTATAGATGAAATAAATTTATATATTTTTATAGGATTTTTTGATATAATCAAAGTGTTGAGATAGATGAATAAGTGAAAACCATTTAGGAGGATGTATTTGCTGGTTTAGACATTATCAAACCTAAAACTCTTGACAGATACCTTTAAAAGTACAAATATAGGTCTAAATCATGAAGACAGTTTAAGGGTGTTAGTAGGAGAGTGACAAGGTCACCAATAGGAGGAAAAATAGTATAGGTACATCACTTTGATACCTAAATCATAGTCTAATATGGCGTGAATACTTATAAGCATGCTCCTCATTAACATAGAAAGGTAATTTGAAGTATCCATGGCCATTTAAATGGCTAATGTCAATCGACTAGGCCTAGTTGCTTAATAGGCCTCTTTGGCCAATAAAGGAGATTCTCCATAATGAAGAGAAGAATAAAACAATGTGTCAAAATGGATATTCATTTAACATAGTAAATGGATAATTCTAAGGGAAGTTTAAACATGATGACTCTTTAAGGAAGGTAAAGAGCCTCTTCACCACACTTGTTTAGGATTTCCTCCTATAAGATGAACACATATTTAAAACTGGCTTCATGGTAGTTTATCCTCCCTTTATTGAATGTAAATAATGGAAACAAAGATAATTTTCATCATGGAATTTCCCATATCCTTATCTATCTCTTTATCCCTCTTTCTCTCTATATATATGTGTATCCTTGATTAGCTTTGCAAGGATCCTTTGGCTGAGTATGGAAAAGCCCTACTCAATTAAACACTTTTTCTTGCCTCTAATTTAAATGACAATGTTATTTTTAACCTTATTCAAGCTTGATATTAGTGTATATCTATGATTGTGTATATTTATAGGTCACAGGGAGTATTGAAATTGGTTGGTTATATAATTATGTGTGTAAGATATTTTCCTTTAGTGTTTAATATTATGCCTCTTGGTTATCACCTCCTAGTTCATGCATTTCTCAATATATTCATGTTGAAATACTGATGTGAAGAGAACCTAACATTAAATTTGTGTGTTCTAATTTATCTTACTTCATTTCAATAGTGCATAGGTAGGTGGAGGATATAAATTTGGTGTATCATCCCCCTTAGTTTTCTTTCATGTTATTCCTATCCCTTTACCTTTTAAATCTAGTTGTGTAGAATTTTGAGATTAAATGATACATTAAAGGGAGCTAGCCCTATAATATAGAGGTTTATTCCACTTAGAAATCACCCATAACCTGAGACTAATCCCATTGTATAACTCAAGTTGAGAGGGCTTGAAACACCCTCTCAAGGGTGTAAATTTGATCTCTAACAGCTGTGACTATATAAAACTACTAACAGAGACATGTAAACACAATGTTAATATAAAGATTTACTTTATTATATTTTGGGACAAGTTCATAGTAGCTAGACATGGTCATAGTGAATCATTACCCTCTACTATGACTTTGATTGTGTTAATTAAACATTGACTCTAAAATTTGGATATTATTCAGTGCTATCTATAAATTACTTGAATCTATGCAAAGTATATTTGGATGCATGGATCACCTAAAAAATCAAAGCCCTATCTTACACAAAGTAGAAACAATATTAAATTTAAAAGAGGAAAATGATGAAGTGGGATATGGCTGAGCTATCCTAAAAAAAACCCTTGATTACTAAGTACTTCCTACATAGTCTAAATGGACCTTAGGTTGATGTAGTTCTCCATATGGGGAATATCATAGATGAATGCAACCATAAATTTATATTAGAATGCTTGACAAAGGATGGACTCAAATTGAAATAAAATAATTTTAACATAACCAATGATTAGTATGGTTATTTATGAATAGTGTAGTCATATAAAATGTCAAAATTGGTAGCTTGAATGTGGCTTGTGACACCCAACCCATAGGTCCCTCTTGCATGCTCTCATGACCCTTTTAAACACCTTTTTGCTTATTCTTAGTCATCCACAAACTTTTAAAACTTGATCCTAGCTTATCCAAGCTATATTTCCAATGATAATTCCACCCCTAGGTCCAGTACCTATAGGAAAATGGTGCCCAACTTGGATTATAGAATCAAAACCTAGGGTGTCTTATTTAGGCACTCCTATCTAATTGCATTTTTATCTCCAATGGTTATTTCCTTCTGGTTCTTATCCTTCATCTTGTTAGCCTAGTGAAAATACATTTGACCCATGACCAATAGATCTCTATAAAATCCCATTCAAATTTAATTTAGAGGGGGTAGGCAAATATTACAAAATTAAGTAAGAATACAAACAATACCATTGAGGAACATTTCCCTTTTCTTTGAATAAAACCATCCAATACAATGATGAGCATATCCAAATCCTCACACTAGTCCCTAGCCACCTCACACACACCTAGTTTAGCATTTTTGCATCCTCATAACACTATTGTATAAAACACATCAAGTGGGAGAACTACATATGTCTTGATCCTTCTTTAGAGTATTAGTATGTAGGTAGAATGCCCACACAAGGGGTGTGGATACATGTTCAGTACATCTTACACACACTAATTCCCCATTCTTTCTCAAGATTGATGAAAGCACAATGAAGTATAGGGTTTGAAGATTAAATTAGATTGACAAAGAGTTCTATATACCTTCATTAATCAAGATTTCATAAGCAAGCTCAAATAGGGACAATGAACAAAACCTAGAAAACTTAGTGCTCTATGAATAGTTTAGATAATAATTATAGAAAAGGACTATAGGACCAAACCCCAAGGTGTCCTATTTTAATGATCTTGTCCTTTCAAAAAATGAAATCCATATCCTAATTTTTAATAGTGTCCTAGACCTGCATAGCGAACTCCATACCTTGTCTTAGCCATTTCATCTAATTTTTAGCTGTCTTATTTTCTTCATATTTATTGTTATTTATAGAAAGGTTAAAAATATAGTTAAATTATACAAATTAGTAGATAAATTTTTGCAATATTATTTACTGATTTAGTCAACTCAGATCCTTAACTAAATTAAGAATAAGACTCCAATATTCCCAAAACTATTAAATCATTTAGTAAACTCGACTTACTTTTTTTGTGCATAAAAAACCGAAACCCTAGGAAAAATTATTTCCTATTTTTTTCAATATTTTTTTGATTTTTTACCTACATATTTAAATTAAAAATTCACATTAATTTTTAAAATTATATAGTAATTTTAAAAAAAACCTTTTTCTTTCAAACCCTAGTTGAAATTACTAGGTCTATTTAAATTTAAAAAATCCAATATTTTTCTATTTTTTTACATGTATATCTAAATCAAAAATTCAAATTAATTTTTAAAAATTCCTTAGTAATTTTTTTAAAATATCATTTTTTAAAAACCCTAGTTTCATATACTAGGTCCCATTACTTTTGAGGTATCACCTTACATCTAAAATCAGATATCACATAAAAACAAAAATGGATCTCAATTATTTACACATATTTCTTACATTTATTGCAAATAATAAGGATACCATAGTCGATCTTATCATGTAAATGAGCAATGAAGTTTACCATATGTTAATGCAAAGCTTCATTCTTTCCATTTCATGCTTAATTTTCATAATATAGGATGATATTAAGAAAGTTATTGTTAAACATAGTAATATCCCTCTCCTTCAAAGTAATGTTTACTTGTCTTTAATACAAAGCTCCATTACATACTTTCTCTCTCTCTCTCTCTCTCTCTCTCTCTCTCTCTCTCTCTCTCTCTCTCTCTCTCTCTCTCTCTCTCTCTCTCTCTCTCTCTCTCTCTCTCTCTTATGTGTAATAATTTTTAAGTCTACCTTGTTAAACATATTAGAAATGTCATATCACAAGCCAAATTTTTTTTATACATTATTTCACAATTTCATGCTCTTTATCCCTTGTTTTCTTGGCCCCTTGGCTACTCTTGTATGTTTATTACTTCTTGCCTTGTGTGCTTGTTACTTGTTTGCTTCTCAATTATTTGTAATTCCATGATCCACATCATGCATTCTCTTGATTTCTTAGATATCATGATGGACACCATGCTCCATCCCTCCTTGACAACTAGTAACTAATAACTAACCAAACTTCCAGTTCAAATTCACTATATTGCACATGCTATTACATTGTTATATCTATATAGGCATACCACTGATGATCTAACAATCTCTCATACAAACCATGTTATATCTTAAGATATCTTGTCCATTATCATTGTTATATCATATATTTTTGTAGCATAACACACTTGTAGGGCTCTTTCTTCTAAGGGTATTCATTGCAGGGTCTTCATTCCTACCCTCGGTAGAGGGGGAAATAAATAAGGGTTTTTTCATAGAGATTAGAACCTCTAACTGATCAAAAAATTAGTTTTTAGAACACCCAAAATAGCAACCAAACCTCAAATGAGTTAGAACAAACCAGGTAGATAGTGAAAATTATAGAACAATCTTCAAAATCAACATAAGACAAGAGTGCCAAGTTTAGACTACAACATCAGATAGTAGGGTGTCTTATTCTGATGCTCCTATCTAAAAAACATAAATACCAAACTTTCTATAAATAGATAAAAAAGTAAGTATAGTTATAGCTTTATCAGCTATAGTTTAATTTAGAATCAGTAGTTTTAGTATAGTTTTTCTTAAAAAATATAGATATAAGGGGCATCATGTGTGGCATGATGGATCTCAATTCCAATTTTAGATTAGGTAGTTTGTTTAACTTCTAGATCATAATCCATGTTATAAACACTAGTGATTAGGATAATTTACAAGGCACATTCAACTTCTTTTCTTTTTGAGTTTAGTATATTACCTAGGTATTCTCAGTATTTACATGCCTTAGTCCATCTATAGGTGGTTGGCATCATTTATAAATGGCTTCCACATAAGCCTATTACCTAGTTTGTGAGTGGCTTTCATACAAGCCTAATCTTTACCTTTTTTGAGTGGCCAAGAGTGGCCTAGTTTTCATCACACATTTGTCTATCAATACCACATTATTAGATTATAGAATAGTCATGGGCTTCAGGAGCCATCTCATATGACATACATTCATACTAATATCAATTCATAGCTTCACTTCATGGGGTAATGATGGAGCCAAATGACTATTTAGCCTTTGTATTCTTGAGCCACCTACTCAAAGGGATTAGACACACATTCCAAACATCGATTCACACACGCATGATCACATAGCTTCACTTAGTAGGCAATGATGAATCCAAATGGCCAACATTTACATTATTGAGCCACTCTTGGGTAATTGAGTACTTATCTCTAGTTGTTATATTACTCTTGGTACAACATCACTCAACATCATAATAGGTTTTGATTTAGTTCATGCACCTAATGAGGTGTATTCATTCCTTTATCTACTTCTCTTTTACCCAATTTTTTTATACATTTTCACTTTAGACATAACATGTCTAGTAATAATTGATCTACTCTTGATTTTATTTTTCATATTTACACTTCATGACATGTTCTATATACACACACCCAACATCACATAGATTCATGAGCTTTACCCTTGCAGGTAAGTTTAGGTACACTTTCTACGTTTCCTTTATCCTAGTATTTTACTTTGTTGCATCACTAGAATAAAAGGGGGGTAAATGTAGTCATGTAAAATGTCAAAATTGGTAGATTGAGTGTGTCTTGTGACACCCAACCCATAGGCCCCTCTTGCATGATCTCACGACCCTTATAAACACCTTTTTGCTTATTCCTAGTCATCCATGGACTTTTGAAACACGATCCCAACTCAACCAAGCTACATTTCCCATGCTTATTCCATCCCCATAGGTCTTGCACCTATAGGATAATATCACCCAAATTGGACTATAACATCAGAGCCTAGGGTGTTTGGTTTTAGTGTTCTTATCTAATTACATTTTTATCTCCAATAGTTATTTCCTTCCAGTTCCTATCCTTCATTTTATCAGCCTAGTGCAAATATATTCGACCCGTGACCAATAAATATTTATAAAAATCCATTCAGATTTAATTTATAGAGGGTTGGAAAATATTAAAAAAGAAATAAAGAATATAAGAAATATTATTAAGGCAAAGTTCCCCATTTTCTACATACAACCATCTAATATAGCTAAAGCATATCCAAATCCTCACACCAGTCCCTAGCCATCTAAATCACACCCAATTTAGCATTTTTACATCCTCATAAAAATATTTCATAAATCACATCAAGTGGGAGAACTACATATGGATTGATCCCTCTTTAGAGTATTGGTATGTAGGCATTGTTCCCACACAACGGGTGTGGATACATGTTCAGTGCATCTTACACACACAAACCCCCCCTTCTTTCTCAAGATTGATTAAATCAAAATAATGTATAGGGTTTGAAAATTAAATTATTTGTACAAGGATTTATGTAGACCTTTAGCAATCGATATTTCATAAGCAAGCTCACAAAAGGATAGTGAATAAAACCTAAAAAACTTAGGTCTCTATGAATAGTTTGGATAATAGAAATAAAAAAGGACTATAGTGTCAAACCCTAGGATATCCTATTTTGGTGATCCTATATTTTGACAAAATGAAATCCAAATCCTAATTTGTGACATTGTCCTAGTCTTACATAGCAAATTCTAGACCTTATCTTAATTGTTTCATGCAATTTTTAGCTAAGTCTTATTTTCTTCATATTTGTTGCTATTTATAGAAAGACTAAAAATATAGTTAAATTATACAAATTAGTAGCTAAATTATTGAAATATTATTTACTAATTTAGTTAACTCAGACCCTCAACTAAATTATAAATAAGACTCCAATATTCCCAAAACTATTAAATCAAATAGACAAGTGATTTTGAATTGCCTTTTCCAAGGGAGTGTTAGCTCATGTAACTGTGGGTTTGAAGTGAGACACTTGATGTGATATTAAAGGAGAATTTTTGAATTTTTTCTAATAACCAACCTATTTCTGTACATGGGAGAGATATTAGGAAGTATTTAATTTTGAAAAATATATATTAGAGCATTTTAGATAAGTTTTCACTAGTGGATAGATGCATAATGCATCCCTATCTTCCTAGTGTGCACATTTCCAGATTGGGTAGAGGTTCTAAAACTAGACTAACAATGAAATTTTTGTTGGTTAAGGATGTTTATTTACATATTAGGGAATCATGGAATATTTTAATAGTAATTTCAAGACTTAGAATTATTTGATGTATATAAATGGTTATTATAATGGCAAGTTGGCCAAGTAAGGTAAAATATATCAATGAGCAACAATGTCAAGCATTTATTAATTAAGTTTCAATATCTACATTCCATACCCCTATTATAGTTTCATCTCCCCTTATCAAATATTAGTGATTAAATACCCTTATCCAAATTACCTATTTCCCATAGGCCAAGGGGGAAAACTCAAAAGGGAAACTTTGATTCTCTTTTTCAAATTGTAAAAGGGTACTTATTGCTAAATATTTTATAATATTGACTTGAGAGGGGGCCTTTTTGATCATGGGATAGTTTATCCATTAAGTTAATTTATAAGGCATGTAATTTTTAAGTATTCAAATATTCTTTCCAAATAGAACTTGCCATTTTTAGAGGGGATTTTAAAGGGAAATGATATAACAAGGGGAAGGAGGGATTTTGTTGAGGATTATGTCATTTTTATCAATTGAAATCATAAGTTTTAGCAAAATTTTCTTGAGTTGCATCCATTGAGATGAAAACATTCATTTTAATATTAAATTATGGATGAAAACCCTTAATATTCAATGGGGTGACTCCATGTTAAGGGTTACATTGAGCATAAATTGGTAGTTTCATACTTATAGGGAAACTTTTATGGGGACATAACAATTGAAAGGGTTTGTGATTGGGATGCAACTATTGGAGACCCTTTTCTATGGAAATGAATCACCTTGTAGACCTTTGTAGCCATAATGACCCCCTTAAATACCTTCCCTAGGGTAGAAAACCTGTTGGAAGAATTAAATTTATTGTTAGGATAGATTTGATGAGGGTTTGTGGAATTTGATCATTCATAATTTTAGTTGGTATTTTATTGTAATTTGTAGTCCTATATTTAAATTATAAAAATGATATTTGAAGGTAATATATTCAACTATGATGTTTGTAATTTTTTGTAAATATTTTGGTGAATGAAATATTGTATTTGTGCCCTCAAATTGGCACCTAAAGAAATCTACTTTTTTTCTTAAGGTATGAATCAAAAAATTATAAATTGCATGTGTTTATGTTAGGGTTTGTTGGAAAAACTAAATTATTATAATTCTACCTTAAAAGGGACATTTCAATGGTATGAGAGCCAAATTCTTGGTTAGTTATGTGGGTTTGAATGGCTTCATGCCAAAAAGTGATAGGGAAGTGAGGCACTATGAAAGGGAAAAGAAAAAGGGTCCATAAAATTAGGAAGAAGATTAAGAAAAATAAGGTAAGACTTAGAAAAACCAAGGCATAGTGACATGGATGACCCAAATAGAGATAGGTTTGAAAAATTTACTCAAACTCAAGATCAGTTTATGAAGATGATGGTTGAGTTCAACCAAACCATGAATAATATGAATGGACACATGCCACCCTATGGTGATGGCAGTGTTTTAGGTACATACAAAAAAACCTCTCCCTCCACTAAGGATGATATTTGGATCTACTCAAAGGTATAATCATCCCAACTTCCTTTATAGAGATGAAGTCATTCCAAAAAGGAAGAACAAACTTATATACAAGATGACTTGTTTGTAATATACGATAAGTACATGACTTTTCCACTTGAAATAAAAGGGGAAATGATCCTTAACAATCTCATGGAATTGAATAAAGTCAAGGGTGGTTTGAGGGATGGTCATAAACCAAGGAACAACAAAGGATATCTTCAATATGCTCTGTAGAAGATCATAATTTCCAACTTTTATGGATCTACCAAAAGTTCAGCTAGGTCATGTGTATAAAAAGGTAGACATATACCTTAAAATTTATCCTATGATGGAGGATGAGGCCATAATTTTGGATACTTTTCATTTTGAGGGAACTACCCATGAGTAGTGATACCATGATCTGGTAACATAAAGGCAAAACCTCATAGACACCTATGAGGAATTTAGTAAAAGAATAATTCAAAGATTTGATAGGGCTGATCCATAACTTCATTTCAAGGAATTAGCTTAGATTAAAAAAAATACTCCTATGGAGGAGTATGTGGCCAATTTTTAGAGGGTTTCAATTATGGTAACATATGTTTTAGAAAGAAGACTTGCAATTTTGTTCATGGAGGGGTTGGTTGACCCACTTAGGGGTTTAGTCAAGGCTTTCATCCCTCTCACACTTCAAGAGGCCATTAAAAATGATCTTGACCTTGAATTTAAAACTTTTGAGGGAAAAATTATTCATTTGGTACTACAAAAAACTAATACTTTTGGGCCCTTTAGACAAGAAAGGATAATTTTTTTTGGGTGGCCTAGGATAATAATTTTGGAGTAGCCAAAATCAATTCCCTTTGGATAAAAAATGAAGCCTTATCAGTAAGGGTTTGGGTAGAAAAAAGTTTTTTAAAAGATGAAAAAAGATGGGGGAGAGTCAAGAAATGAATTAATAAGAAAACAATTATGTTTTTCATGCAAGTATCTTTGGACACCAAGGCATTATTGCCTTAGAAAAGGGAAAGTTCACTACATAAAAGTGAATTCATATAGAGAATAAGAATAAGAGGAATATGTTGTGACAATCACATATGAGGAGAATATGTGGAAAATGGAGAAGAGGATAACTTGGATGACACCCTCGCCACCTTATCTTAAGCTCCTAGATATCACCCCTTTAGAGTTAGAGGGGTCTTACATGGTAATAAGGTCATTTTTCTCATTGATAGTGGAGTCACACATAAATTTATTAATGAGGGATTTTAAATTATATGTGGGATAAAAAATATTTATTTTAAAGTCTTTAATGTGACTGTGGTGGATGGATTCACCATCCCTTTCACCAAGAAGATTCTAAGGTTGAACATCACATTGGGTAACCATAAAATTGAAGATGATTTCTATGTAGTTGGCATAGGAGAACCTGATTTAGTTATTAGATTACAATGGATGCACTCACCTGGGGATTTCACCCAAAATTATCAAATAATGGAACTAAAATTCAAGGTAGCTGGTAAGGAAGTAGTTATGCATAGTTTGAGTAATAGAGCGCCCATGGTGGTGAATTCAAAAAGGATGGAAAAATCCTTCAATAGAGGGAAAATTTATTGGGAAATAAAATGTTGTAGAAGTTATAAAAATTATGATTTGGGATAGCAACATCATCATAATAATATTCCACCTATCCTGGATAGGCATGCAAAGGTGTTTGGTAGTATTCCTCATGGGCTACCCCTGAATAGGGGTTTTGAGCACACTATTGAATTGTAGTCAAGCACTAAAGTGGTAATTACTAAACTTTACCACCATCTAAGGGAATACAAGGAATAAATTTAAAAACATATCAATTAGGCTTTGGATATGGGTCACATATGGTCTAGTTCTAGCCTTTTTTTCTTCTTCAATTGTGCTTGTGAAGAAGAAGGATGTGTATATACTATTGTCTATTAAACAATAAAACCATAAAGAATAGGAATCCCATACCCATAATTGATGATTTTATTGATGAGATCAATTAGTCAATTTACTTATCTAATATTAATTTGAAGACTAGGTACCATAAAATCCAAATAATGAAGGAGGATGTGCATAAAATTGCTTTTAGATTATCACTTTAAACACTATGAGTTTTTGGTAATGTTATTTGGTTTAACCTATACACTCACCACTTTTCATTCATGCATGAATCATGTTTTTAGATAATACTTGATAAAATTTGTGTTGGTTTTCTTTGATGATATTCTTGTCTCTAGTAAAACATGGGAGGAATATCGACAACACTTAGACATAGTGTTGGGAGTTTTGGGATAACAAGAACTCTTTACCAAGGCATCCAAATGTGAGTTTGGAGTTTCCAAAATTTTGTATTTAGGGCACATAATTAATGTCTAAGGGGTCCACATGGACCAAAAAAATATACAGGACATTATGGATTGGTCACCCCTACTAGTATGACATATTTGAGGGGATTTATTGGTTTATGTAGCTACTATAAGTAGTTTGTGAAGGGGTTTTCATAATTTGATGCCCCACTAACATATTTGAAAAATAAAGGAGCTTTAAACTGGTAAAAAATAGCCATGGAGGCTTTTGAAAAGCTCAAAAAGGTGATGAGTACTTTCCTAGTACTCATTATTCTAGATTTCACCATTCTATTTGTCTTACAATTTGATGCTTTTGGGGAAGGTATAAAGGTTGTACTAATAAAAAAAAGTAAATCCTATTTATTTTAAAATTATAAAACATAAGGAAGTGGAGCATAGATTATCGATCTATGACAAAGAAATGTTGTCTATCATCTACACTTTAGCCAAATTCAAAAAATATTTAATTTGTGGTGAAAATAAACCACAATAGCTTGAAGTATTTCCTCAGACAAAGTGATTTGAGTAATAGGCATAAAAATGGGTCAGTAAATTACAATATTATGATTTTGATATTAAATATTTCAAGGGGAAAAACTACATAGTTATCGATGCATTATCCAAGAAGATCATTTTATGTTTTATGAGTGAAATTATATTGGATTGGAAGGTTTTAATCACAACTGAGTATATAAAATATAGAGTTACTATAGCAGTCATAAAAGGTAAAATGTATGATGAAAAGTATAAGGTGGTTGATGGTATGATTTAACCCCTAAATCCAAGTTGAAATAATAAATATTGAGGGTTAGACATGATACTCTAATGGATGGTCATCTGGTTACTTCAAAATGTACAATCAAGTGAGGGATAGGTTCTTTTGGAATGGCCTCAAAGGGGAGATTATTCAATAATCTAGGAGTGCCTTGTTTTCCAACAAAATAAGGGTGAACACACTTTTCAATCTAGTATTTTTCATCCCCTACCAATTTCCACACAAAAATGGAAAAGGATATCAATGGATTTTATCATGGGTCTGCACATGGCACAAGGCAAGAATACTATGTTCATAGTGGTGGATAGACTCACTAAATATGCACATTTTTTTTCACTTCTAGCCAATTATAATGTTCCCATAGTGTTTGATAATTTTTTCAACAAAGTATTTAAAACTTCAAAGGCTTTCTATGAATATTTTAAGTGATAGGTATAACATGTTCATAAGTCTATTTTGTCATGACTTCTTCCATTTAGTGGGAAGATTGTCTCCCAGTACTAGATACAACATACAAATTGTTGGGTAGACTAAAATAGTAAATAAATGGGTGGATGGATACCTCTAAAACTATGTTTCAAGGCATAATCATTATGGAATAGGTGGTTGTACATGGACAAGTATTAATACAATACATCATACCATATTTCAATTGGTATGTGACCCTTTAAGACCTTGTATGGGTATAATGCATTATCTTTTATAGACCTTATTTAGTTGATAGTAGAGTTATTAGGGATATATATTTGGTACAATTGAGCCTTGAAATTTTGGAGTAGCTAAAAAAAATATTTGGGGATATAGATTTGGTATAATTGATCCTTAAAATTTTGGAGTAGATAAAAAATAATCTTCAGCATGCTCAAAACCAACATAAGTTATACGTAGACCAACATTAGATAGAGATAAATTTTGAGGTAGGTGGTATGGTATTTATGAGATTATATCCATATAAATAATCTTCCATCAAGAAAAGTGTAGTATAAAAGTTTAAACCCCATTTTATGGTCCCTATAAAATTCTAAGGAGGGTTTAAGAAGTTTCTTATGAGATAGAGCTACCCGAGGGTATATGGATTCATAATGTATTTCATGTTTCATGCCTCAAAAATGGACTTAAGTATCACATTACTCCCATTGATTTGACACAACTTGATGATTAAGTAAAGTTGATTTTAGTTTTGGATTCTATCATAGAGGTTTAGAAAGGAATCTTAGGAACCAAGGCATCATGGAATAATTCATTCATTGGAAGGATTTTCCTCTTGAGAGTGCTACTTGGGAAGGGGAAACCATTATCAAACATCTAAACTTACAATTGTGTGATGAAATGAAATTTTGAAAGGGGAGGATTGTCATGTCCCCTTCTCAAATATGAGTAGTTGAAGACCCTTAGTCTAATTCCTTATTCTTTTACATAGGATAAGGGAAGGAAAAATAAAAAGGGAAACTTTTGGTTCTCTTTTTAAATTTGAAGAAAGGCACTTTTCAATAAATATTTTCTAATCTTGACTTAAGAAGGGGTTTTTTTTATCATAGGCTAGTCTATCCCTTAAGTGAAATTATAAGGCATGTGATTTTTAAAGTATTCAAATATTCTATTCAAGTGGAACACACACCTTTTAGAGGGCCTTTTATAAATAATTGAGATAAAAATGGGAAGAAGGTTATTTGTTGAGGATCATGCCATTTTTATCAATTGAAATCATAAGTTTGAACATGTTTTGCTTGAATTGCATCCATTAAAGATGAAACCCTTCATTAGAATAATGAATTAAGGATGAAAACCCTAAATATTCAGTGGGTTAACTATATTTCAAGGGTTACATTGCATAAATATTGGTAGTTTCAGACTTCTAGGGTAGATTTTATGGGGGGAATAATAATTACAAGGGTTTGTGAGTGGGACACAACTATTGGAGGCCTTTTATAGGGAAATAAACCACCTTGTAGACTTTTGTGAGGGAAGTGAACCCCTTTTAGACCTTACCTATGGTAGTGAACCTCTTGAAAGAATTAAATTTGTTGTTGGGACAAATTTGATGAGGTTTTATAGAATGTGATCATTCATAATTTCAACTTCTATTTTATTGTAATTTTTGGTCATATATTTAATTCAAAAAAATGAGTTTTGAAGGTACTATATTCAACTATGATGTTTATATTTTTTTGCATTTATTTAGTGAATGGAATATTGTGTTTGTGCCCTAAAATTGACATTTACATAATTCTAAATTTTATTTGCTTGGGTTTTGAATCAGAAAATACATGTGTTTATGTTAGGGTTTATTGGAAAACCCATTTTTTTCTAATTCTACCCTAAAATGGACATTTCATATAGTGATACATAAAATACTAGAGTAAAGTAAATATGATATTTGAATGTGTATAGACACTTTATATTTGTCATAGTGATGTGCATTCCCCTTTATTGAGGAATGTGGAAAAGAGTTGAATTGAGATTGATCAAGTCTCAATTTTAATAATCAATGTATGTGCTTAAGTTTGAGAGATATGTTATCCAACCTAGGATTATAATCTCAAAATGTGCAAAGAGAGGGGGACCAACAAACTGGATCACTAAAGTGCAACCAAAACATTAAGCATCATTAAGTTCTAATGCGGTCCGTTTTATAAACTTGAAAGATAAGAGGTGGGAACCAATAGATGGCTCACTAAATTAAAATGAATATTTGGAGTGTCACTAAGATAAAATGTGGTCCACTTTAAAAATATAAATCACACCATTGTAGATGAATCTAGATTAAAATTATACTTTAAAAAAGAAATTAATACTTGAGTCTTGAGAGGGATAAAATATGATTTTTCAAAGTAGTATCTTGGTCTTGAATGCTTATCATGCCCCTATACTATATAGAGTGTTGAATGTAATCTTTTAAAAAAAAAATTAAGCCTTGTACTATCTTTGCATAAGTGTGTATGTGCTCAAGTAGTTGAATGGGTAGATTACATAAGTAATTTGAATGCCCCCATGATCTAAAAATTATAATATTTTTGCATATTAAAAGTTTAAATAACTAAAAATGTACTAATTTGAAAAGGCACATTTTGATACCCCCCTTTTGAGATGGGGGAGATTGCCTAGAAGATGTCAGCTAACATAGTTTGGTATTGTACAAGTTGATATAGTAAAAAAGTTAAAAACATACTAAAAAATATATTAAGTTGGCCAATATAGTACTTGAAGGATAAAGGCATAAAATAGATGATATTTTCTAGGCTAATATTATATGATATAGGGAAGCTAACAAATATGGATAGGAAGAAGATAAAGAGGAAAGATAGATAAAGACTCAGAGGATGTCAAAATGATAGTAATGATTATGTAATAAGACAGAATTATAAAATATCTTGTAAATTATCATGAGTTAATCCTACCCCATTCTTGGTTCAACCTTTAAAGTGTGAAATTAGGTAGATTGATTCATCCACAACAAACTACAAGATAAAACATCACTAAAGTGATAAAACTGAAAATATTAGGCGTATACATGTTCTACCTATGAAATAACAAATGTGAGTGAAATTGAAATATGTTTAACCAAATAAGGGGAGTGTATGATATCTTTGGTTCACATGATCAAAAATAATTATGATCATTAGTAGGCCATGCACAAGCTAAAATATCCAAGTTGGACATTGGTTAAGGAAACCATATACACACACTTTGAGAGAATAAAATAAATAGAGTTTTACCCAAGTACCATGAATATTCAAAGTTAGGTGAGAAATTAAGGCTCGTGAGGAGGTTTGGACTAAGTGAACAATTTACCTATAAATGTGAATTTGGGTACATACCTCTACAAAACACTAAACATTTCATCCATGAGAAATACATTTTCAATGAGAACCAAATGGAAACTACTAAATCAGAAGTGGCAGAAGAGGATTTTATCTACACCTTTACCTTATAATATTTATAATGTAAACTCTTTGAGCCTCTTCATAAAATGGTAAAAGGACATATTATAATAGGATGCATAGATGAAGGAAAAAGTATTAATGAATAAATAGAGGAGTGTTTCACTAACCTAACTATTTTAATATGAGGAATTAGATGGTGAATCTAGTAGCATGCAAGGCATTATGTGTGTCAATAATGGAGTTAGGTAAGGGGAATTTTTTTATAGGTATAATAAGAGTAGGAACCTAATGATATCTTAGATAACCTCAATGTTGAAACCACCATAGGAGAAAATGGGTGGTGAATGCATATAGTGACGAAATTAAGTATCATAACAAACCCATGTGAACCAAAGAAGTGAATATTAAAATTATGGATGATACCAATAGATAAAATATTATAGATAAAAAATGAACCTTATGGGATGGTGATTAAATTCCTCTTTCTTTGAGATATGAAATTAGATTGACCCTAGGATGTGGGTTACCGACAAGTGAGTCAAACCTCTATATTTTGGGCTAGCTCCCAAAAGTACAATTCCTAAACTATTAAACTACACTATGTGATTGTCATGGAAAATAGATAAATGAAAACTAAAACTAAAAATATAACTTGAATGTGATGCACCAAATATGAGGTCCTCATCTTGTTGAATATGCACTATGAAACAATAGACTATAATATGATTATGTTACTCCAAAATAATCCTAATCACATTAGTGTTTCAATATGAATGATTGAGAGGTTACAAAGGTACTAGGATGATAAACTAAGAGATTATAGTATAAAAACTAATGGTTTATCATTTTTATATCTTATCAAACTAATTAAAACACTTCATATGATCTTTGAGAGTCACAACTTGCATAAGGCATGAACATGAAGGACAAATATAAATAATACACCACTATTTCTAAGCACTCATCAATAAAACATACTCAAGCTCACTATTTTAAATAAGGAGATATAATATCCATCTTTAATTCATTTAAATATGAAATTAAAAGACTCAATTTTGGGAGGGATTGGCCATAACCAATGTGAGGATCTCTTACAAGGCCAAACATTAGTATTTTTAAAGAAAATTGTTGAGAGAGAGAGAGAGAGGTAGGTGTAGGAGAGAAAAATGATGAGTATTTATTCATCATGAAATTATTTACTCTCTTAAAAAACAAGAAAATAATCACAAAACTTCCCTTGAAAATTTTGCCAATCTAGTCCCCAAGTAACTCCATGATGTTGTTGAAGATGAGAGGAGAAAAAAATCATTTAGCATCTTTAAAGTCTAGAGATATTCCACATTAAAAAAATGAGTTACATTGGTGAAAAATTCTCCAAAATATCATGATAATCTTGACACCTTCTTAACTCCTTGACATTTCAGCTTGACACCTCCATACTCTCTGTACATTAAAATGTACCTTATTGTCTAGGGATTTGACAAACTATTTGAAGCTAGCTTGAAGACTTTTGTCACCTTTATTATGAATTTAAATATAGATATAATTCTTTAAATATTTATCAAACCTTTCCTTTGAATGAAATATATTTTATATACTTGCCTTTCATGCTCTTACATTCATATCTTGAAGTCCTCTTTCAATGATCAAATAGGCCAACTAGTAAACTAGGCTTAGTTTCTTAACATTTATTACTTGGACGGATGTAAACATTAAATATTACTCCATGTATAGATAGAATACATGTGTGTGGTTTATTTTTTCTCTATTTTATCATTAAAACCTTAAGAAAATTCCAGTTTGTTGTTTCTTATTCATCTAGATGGGCACCTTACTCCATTTTAGCCTATTAAGATTGCCTTTCTTACCTAGACCTACATAATTGGTTGTATAATTTATTGAGAGTATTTTGAGGTATTGGAGATTGAAAAACATATTCAAACATCCTATGTTATGATTCTCATTCATTCATTCATTCATCTCTACACCTTTAAATCTTCACAAAAAACTACAAAAATGAAACATTTATCTCATTCGTATAGATGACACTACAGAAAAAATGTGTGGTAAGAACCATGTGGGAGTGGTTATCATGATCCAATTATAACGTGGGAAAATTCAATACATTTATATAAATTTTATTCAATATCTTCTCCATCATGTTCACATTAGGGTTTAAGAGGGGTTTATGGCAGTTTAGGTTCTTAGCAATAGTTCATAAAGGTTAGGCCACTAACCTATGAACTAATGCCACTAGTTTATTTTAGAAAAGGCTCCTCAACTTTCCCCAAGTGATTATAACCCCATTCAATTATTTAATATAGATATAAGCTCATAAAAATGCTTCTGAGGTGGTAAATATGCAATTTGTGAATTCTAACAATAGTTTTAGGCCAAAATGGCCGTTTCCAAGCTTCTATTTGTAAAATAATGCCCTTCTCACCTATTAAAATCTCTTAAGAAGGATCTAATGTTGTCTTAGGTCTCCATTCAACCCCTTTTTTATTTTAACCTCAGTTTTTAACTATTGATGCTTTGTGGAGGGTATTAGTTTAATAGGCCTAATGATTGTTTTATATATTACCCTTGAAGAGAGTGATATAATACCTTATACACTTATGAGTGCATAGGAATCACTATATAAACCCCTTATGTCACTCATGTTAACTTGGATAATCCTTTTTTTCACTCCATAACACTCTATACAATCTACTAACAAGTCCTCAAGGTGCAATTGTAGGTTTACTTTAAAGTTTAAAGACCCTTGTAGGTGACAATTTTGATCTAAAAGGTTGTTTTAATGTTATTTTATGTCTCTTGAGGTATTTAGAACCATTTCATACCAAATGAGATCAACTCTACTTGTATAACCTTGAACATGTCTCCTATTATCTTGTGACTAGTTATAGGTGTTGATCTTAAGGTTTTAGGCCTATTTTTGGCATTTGACTATATAAACTCTGAATAAACTTATCAGAGTTTTAATGCATTGAATATCTATCCAAAAAATAATGTCTCCTAGCTTATCAAACTCCTACTTCACTGGGATGTTGACCCTCATATTTGTGATGTGTCAAAATCCCTTACGCTCATCTAGGTCTTTTCATTTTTCATCATTATATACCACTGTGGGATTACAATTCCTTGTTTAGATAATTTAAGGTAAATTTTACCTCATTGATAACTTTCATTGCATACTTTATCAGACCTCATCTTTTGTATCACTATGTGTACTTCATCACTTAGGATAGGTAGGCTTGTAGATGATGAGGATTGTGTATACAGTAGTTACATTTAACTTGCCTTTGTTATCTCAAAATGAAGATATTGGATTGATCTTGGTTTCAACTTAGGACTTTTGTGTTTTGATGTTTCACTAAACTTCCCATAAGACTTTAAAACCTTGAAAATCCATCACTCTCAATACTTGTCCATTGAAGCTTGGCTATAGGTAGTGATCCATTGGGGAGTTATGAGCATCTAGTTATAAATTTGAATTAACTTATAGTTCTATTTGGTATTGAAGATATTAAATTTTTTTACTATTTTAAAACATTCATCTAGTCCATCTCTCAATCCATAGACATCTTCACTCTTTAAAGTGTCTTTACTCATTGCAGACCCTACCTATAGGTCTATTTATTATTATAGGCATTCTTCTTGATATCTAGTCTTCTTGAATATTTAATACACCTTCACTATTTATAATATTAATAATATCTCACTTATTTGGCACTCTATCAGTATCTTGTAAACTTTTGACCAAGTTCCATTTCTATCTTTGAACCACCTGTACGAACTGCATTCACGGTCAGTTTGTATGCAACATATAAGTGTTGGGCATTAGATTCTCTCAAAAGGTTATATTATTTCAATGATACAATTGTATCTTAAGGCCTTCTACCATGATTTCTCATTGATACTTGGACCAAAATTGGTAATCAAATGTGTATAGAACTATATGCACATTAGTAGTGTTTCCAAAGATTAATCACTTGAAGATAATGGACAAGAATTACATAATATATAAATATAACATGAACTATATGAATATTATTTATTTTCAATGAATTATGAAACACTTGGGATCCTCAAAGAATTAACACCATAAAAACAAAATAGAACACTTGCAACAAGAGTGATTGAACACCTTGTACTTGAGACATTTTCCATCCTCATTGAAGACACTTCATTGGGATGAGATAACTGATTAAAACACCATTAAAATTATCTATTTTACCTCTAAAAACACACATCAAAACCATTCTTCTCCATCATATTTTGAAGTGGAGAAACTGATGCAAAATCAGACCCTACATGGATGGATAAGGCATAGTGACCTTCTGTCACTCTTAGTGATTGTTAATAGAGAAGGGTCCATGGATATACAAAATAATTATACTAATTTAAATATTAATATGACCCCTAATATTTTCCAAGGCTTCAAATCCTAACTCTCTCTCTCTCTACTGGCCATACTATTCACTTTAAATTTGTTGTTTTGAGCTTGTAAAGGTAATGATGGAGGAGAGAGAATACCTGAATATGCCACTTGGTATAAATCCTAAAAATAGTATAATGGATCCTAAGTGACAATATAAAATCATTTCTAGTTGACAAATTATCCTCCAAGGCTATACAAGTGCCCAAAAGTGCTTGTCAAGTGGCATATTTCCCATTTTAGATGTTGAACCTATAATTTTGTCAGTATCTAGCTATTCCTAACCATCCTCTAAAATTAGATATGTTTTTTAACCTTATTTAAATGTTTAAAATTTAATTAAATACATATAACTCCACAAAATAAGCTTAAAATGTGGTAAAATTACCTTTTAGAACATAAGGACAAAATGAAAATCTAACACATGATAATATGACCTTAAAATCTCATTAATACTCATTTTTAATTCCTCTAAACCATGTCACAACTTTAATCACCTTTGAAAAAACCAAGACCTATAAATGACCCCTAAGACTAGATAAGTTATACAAGACTAAACCTTTGAAAATGCTAAGCCAATACAAGTATGACCACATGGAGACCTTTCAAGACTATGACAAGACATTTTTCATGCCACATAAAAATTTTAATATCGCTATGAAAGTTTCAATCTATATGGGGTTGACCTTTTTTTTAACTTAGGAGTAAGAATTAGTCAAAAATGGGCTACTCATAGGGGCAACATGCTTGAAAAGTTGATGGATTAGTGGCCTTATCCTTTCTCATTGGGAAATTGGGTCACTTGAAAAATATAACTTGGTACTTGCCTTGGAACAAACTAAAATTGGACAACACAAAACAAAAAACCACATCAAATATGTGTCATTAGACACTTAGAGGAAGGAAAGGCACAAAATAAATAAGGTAAACACTTATGCATGAAGCACATAGGGAACTTAAAAACCTACTCTAATATGTATAAGATATGGAAATAACCTCAATATAATATATTCAAGTGTATCCCATTAACTGGGATACTCAATTCTTCTCTATGTCATCTTTTTAGTTAAAAGGCATTATTCTCCATTTAAGTAGTGATGACATAAGGTCCACTCCACAATGCATCAAACTTAATATGCTTACTAGGATTAGCTCTATCAGCATCCTAATTCAATATAAGATCCCCTTATTGGTATGTTATTGATATATCTCTCTTTTCAAAAAAAATCTTCACTTGGGCTTGGTGACATTCCATGATGTGCATAACATGATTCTTTTCTTCCTTTAATGTCATTAGTTCTACCCATCTTATCTCCATAGGATCATTTTCCATCCTCTCAAGATGATGTGCCAACTCAAGAGCTAGTAACTCAAGTGAAATAGGTAACTTATCTTCTTTCGCATAGACAATCATATAAGGAGAGTTACCAATAACAACCTTATGAGTAATCCCATTAGCCCATAGTTTTATTTTCAAGTTAGTATGCCAAATCCTTTTATTTTCCTCTATAGTTCTATTTATAATTTTGATTAGGTTCTTATTAATGGAATAAAATATACCATTACCTTGGGGATAGTAATTAGAGAAAGTACTCAAGTAATATTGTAGATTCCATTCCATTTTCTTTACTCCACTAAAGGCCATGGCATTATCAAAAATTATGGTTGAAAGTACTCCAAACCTTGTTACTATGATATCATAAAAGTCAATAACTAAATTTTAATTATCCTCCTTAATGGATACTACCTCTAGCCACCTTGTGAAATAGTTTGTAGCTATAAGATCCCATTTATGACCAACACTTGATGGAGGTTGATCATTCCAATGAAATCAATCCCCCACTACATGAATAGTTATTCAACTTGGATTGGGTGAAGAAGAAGGGATGAAAGTCTTTGTTTACATACAAATAATGCACACTTTTTACACTTTATAATCCAATCATATGCATCCTTGAAGAGGTTAGGCCAATAGTAACTAGCCCTCATTATTTTTGCTTCTATGGTTCTAGGTACAAAATGACCTCCTACTAGCCCATCATGTAATTAGTCTAAAATTTTATCAACCTAATCTATTTCTACACACCTAATTGACACCCCATTCAGATATTTCTTGAAAAAGACTCACCCATAAGGACATAAATTATTGCTTGTAATCTCAAGTATCTCCCTTTTACTTGATCTAAACCCATAGGACACTCACCTGTATGGAGGAATATCACCATTTATTATGTCCAAATTATAGGATATGAAGTATAAGTTGTACTATTACCTTATTTAAATTCCAAAACCATCTCTTCTTCTTCATTTATATCATATGCTAAGTGCTCACACAACCCTTTTCCTCTTATTAGCCTAGTGGCTTTGATCTCAACAACATATTCCATAAATTTAGTTATCCACCCAACCCTTTTCTCATTCAAGTACTTATTAAAGAGGAAATATATTATTATTGGATGGGTTACCATCACATTAATTTTGTTATTTGACACCATATGTCTAAATTTCTTAATACTTATTATCACATCCAACACTTGTTTCTCAACATATCTATACCTTTCTTCACATTCTTCTAGTCCTTTACTAAAAAATGCTATAGGTTGTTCCAATAATTAATCATTTTATTGCATTAAAATAGAGGATATGGTTTTTGTGTTAAAAAAATCATACAATAATAAATATTTATATAAATCCATATTGATTAGTGTGGGTGCTTGAGCAATATCTTGCTTGATGGACTCAAAATTAGATTTTCCTTCTTTGGTCCATTAGAATGCTTTATTTTTATTCAAAATAGATTTATAAGATTAACAATATTAAAACATCCAGGTATGAACCTTTTTACAAATTTAATATTTCCAAGGAAACTTTTCAAATACTTCTTATGCTTGGGTAGTGACAAAGCTAGCATATCCTCAATTTTATCAGGATCAATAGCTATTCCATCTTTAGAAACAATGTGTCCAAGTAAATTACCTTCATGAAAAAAAATGCACACTTATTTGGATTGAGATAAAATACATATTTTCTACACATTTTAAAGAATAATTTTAAGTGCTTCAAGTGGTCACTAGCATTCTTGGATAAAATCATTATGTCATCAAGATATAACAATACCATCTCATTGACAAAATGATCCAAAACTCAAAAGATTTGGTTGAAAGATAATTCAAGAAATAATAACAACACAATTCAAATAATATTATCTTTGAGAAGAGATGTTTTATTGATCAAATTTGCAGACCTAAACATATGCCTATCTCTGAGAAGAGATGTCTGATTTTCATTTTGGGTTACATCTTTATTTATACATGTTTTGAAGGTGTGAGGAGGATGTGGAAGGTCACCAATCTTGAGGGACATTAATTTGTTTGACTTCCATGATTTACAAAAATACATAATTCGAGGAATTACTATTTTTAAAAACTTACTATTTTTAGACTGCACTACTAAAATTGAAATTTGGGGCACTTCCATTGGGTTTTCAGGGGTAAAACTACATTGATAAAATATTCATGCCATCTCACAATGTTCAAATCATTATTATATTTCCAACAGTTCAAACGGTGAGTCAATTGGAGCTATGGTGCAAAAGTTATGGCTCCCAAAAGTTTCGTCATCAATTAGGGTGGACCTGTCACCTGAATTGTCGCTTGAATTGTTACCTGGATCATCAAACCTTGGAAATACATATCCATGGCTCTTTAGAATGTATAAAATGTATTATAAAACCCATATTTAATTATATTATAGGCATATTTTACCCATTTTGTATTGAAATCTATCCTATATTGGTCTTCTTCTTTGACCAACACTTGGTTATACCTTGAATAGCCATCTAAGAGTTAAAAACATTGAGAACCTATAAAATAATTAAAGTATTTTCTCCATGTAAGGTAGAGGATAGTGTTATTTTAATGATACCATATTAAAGTCTATAAATTCCACACATAACCTGATTTCACCACTTTTATTTATCACAAAATCAAGATTAGAAACCCATGAAGAGTGTTTAATAGGAAAGATGATATTTAATTCAATCAACTTGGTGAGTTCATTTATCATGAGTACCTCCACATTAGGAGTGATTTACCTTTGCATTTTCCTTTTAGGCATATAATTTGGATCAATTTATATGGTGTGTTGATCCAATGATGGATCAAACCTCTTAATGACATTATACTCCCAAGTAAAGATGTCTTCAAATTCCCTACATAGTTCACTGAATGTTTCCTTTTCTTATTAAGTACATACCTTGCCAAGATTGATTAATTTGTCCTAAAAGATAGATATACTATCATGGTGTTCTTCATTAGTGTATATTTTTATTTTATTTATCATAATTTTATTACTTTTAATTTAATATACTCTCAAGGGTAACCAATCCTATAGGGAGCTTGTTAGACCTTAGTTGTATAATTTGTTCCCCATATTGATGTTGGAACTTGGCCTAGTTTTTATAATATAACTCAAATTAATGTTTTAGGAAACATGATATTTATTTTTAACTTTAAAACATATTCAAATTTAAATCATTATCCGATATGGAGGACCTTGCAACTACCATGATGTATGACTAAAATTCTAGGTTCTTGATATCATTAGGAATGTCAAATTGTGATCCAACTATTGCTAATCTATCAACATGTTGATTATCATAAATTTGGAATGATTTTATGTTAAAATATTCACATTAGTCAATAATATCCCACAATATATGCCTATAATACTTCAAAAAAGTTTTTTTAGATGCGCCCATACCTCTTACTTGGTGTACAACAAGTTCGCTATCTCCAATAGCTTGAACTTATTTGATTCCTCTCTTCCTTTCCCATTAAAACCCATGAATGAGAGATTAATAATATACTACATTACAAGAACAAATAAAATTAAACCTAATATCTTATTAGTACCTTTCACTTGATGGAGAAACAAGCTTCATCAGAACACCTACTCCATTTTTTCTTCTTGAGCCATAAAAAAACTTCCATAAACCATAATCATTATCATTAAGCTTAGAAAGAGAAGGTATGGTTATAACTTATTCAGTTAAATATCATACTTAAATACTACCCTCTTCAATCCCTCTATATGGATCAAACTCATGATTTTATTCCCCCCATTCATCAAGGAAGAGGTCTGAAATGTCTTTACAGGGACAAAATAGTTATTGATCTCTATTCTAGTATTATTCATCAATAATGGCATAATTAACATTAATTAAATTATTTTTTTATGTATAAATATTAAACCTTGAGAGATGATTTAATATTATAGTCACTTTGGTGCCATATCTTATCCTAAAGGCTATGTAGGACCAATCTGATGATAAGTAACCACTGATATTTAACATAAAATCCCTTGACAATAACATGGAAAAGTATGGTGGTATATCAAACATAAATAAATATTGAGTGATATAGAAGTTAGGATAATAATTAACATTTAGATTCAAACCCTTGACACCACTGTCTTCATGGTTGATCCGTCTAGTTGTAACACACCTTTGGCATGAGGGTCATACTTGAGGCCTAGTTTGTCCACACTTTGAATTAGCATAATTGAGCTAATATCCCCACCATATATCATGAAATTTTGTAACAAACAATCACCAATGGATATTTAAACATATAATCAAGGTGTCTTGTTCACCTTACCTTGTTATGGCTCACTAATTTGATATGTGTTTGCATATACAATAGTACCTTTCTTTGGTGCTCCTAATGATAAATTGAGCTTAGATATGTCTTCTTAAAGTGTATCTCTTTGCCCCAAAATTGAAAAAGTGTCCCAAATAGTTATAATTACATGACCTATGTTCACTTTATATACCATGTTAACGTAAGAAGCATCAATCCTTGGTTTTCCTCAAGAAACCATAATATCACCTTGGACTTGCTTTTTTTGATGTACAAAATTACCCTTGTCATTTGGATTTATATGAGGTTATTGAGCCTTAATAGGTACATTATATTGTCTTACCCCTTTAATCATGGATGTAAATTCATTTGAACCTTTTCCACTCTCTTGTAACTCTTCAACAACCCTTCTTTTAGACCTAGTGTTGGTTGCAATTGAGTTATCTGCCCCTCTACTTGAGCTACTCACTTGATTTAATGCACAACACTCCTCTTATTTGAAATTAATAAGGGAATAAAATTATTTACCTTGATCTCTAACCATCATAACATTATTAAATATTTCATATTATGTCATGGAAGAAAAGGTTCTTTCTTGTGCCACATAACTTTGATTCAATGTTCCATCTTGATTGCTAGATCATTCATGAGCTTGGTTCCATTAAGGAGGCCATTATTTCTATTGCATTAGATTATTTTGAGTGGGGAAAAATTCTATTTAAGTAAATGTTGTATTTGGTTTAAACTTGCATATGTTTTAGTATTTGTGATAAGACCTTATCCTTAAACATTTCCTTGAAAAGGTGGCATGTTTGATTCATAGGGATACTAAGCTTTATATTGAGCTTGGTAAAGCCTATGAAAATAATTTTTATGCCTTTCCATGGCCATGAATTTGTTTTAAAGTTTCTTAATAATTCCTTCAACATCATTTGTTTTACTATCATAACTAGGGGTAGATAATTCATGATCGATTATGGTAGGAATTAAGGAAAGATATGGGGTAGGAGGTTGAATATTAGGAAACAAAGTAATAAGATGTCTTAGATCAAGTTTTCCATCTTAGATCAAGTTTTTCTTAGCTAGTATGGACATTTTATATGCATTTGGTAAATTATTCCCACCCATGGATTGGATCATGACTGCAATGTCACTATTCAATGCCTTGAGGTAATAGAGAAAAGAATTATTTGGAATGGGTATTAAAAGAATTGGGACTCTATCCCATGTATTTTAGAACCTAGAATTTAAATCTACATGATTTTTTAAGGGCCTCTTTTTATGGTAGTTAATTATTTTTCCAAGGATAAATGATCACTTTTATCTTCAAATCTCTTGATCAACATATCTTGTAATTCATCCCATGAATCAATTAAATTAGGGGCTAAGGTATTGTACCATTCCAAATCTATCCCTTTGAAACTGATTGTTAACAACCTAATTTACACATTCTCTTGTGTGATGTTGTATATGTTATAAAATTTTGTCATGTCCCTAATGTGTTTAATTTGAGTAAGAGAGATATATCATCTTATTGTTTAAGATTCAAAGGATAAACACCATTAAAATAAATAAAAGGTAGATTTATAGAAATGTTATTAGCTTTAGGAGAACTTGGATAATCTATAATAAAGAGCATCCTTCTAGGTGACCTGGTGTATGGGAGCACGTGAATAAATATATTTCTTATTTATGAATTCAAAGTTAATTCAATAAATTTAAATGGAATACCTTTCACTTTTGACCTTGTAGTCACCTTTGGCATTAAATTTGTCCCACTATTCAATAACCAAAATTTCAAAACCTTTTGGAGTTTCAAAATGCTACATGAAGAAGGCTATTACTATTACAATAGTGCCAAGACCAGAATCTATCTTGGATAACCTATTTTATTTTACATCCCATTGGGCATGCCAAAACTATTATAGCTCAAAAATTAACCCTATGAGAGGGTTATTCAATCCCTCTCTATTTAATCTATGAAATTAGATTGACCCTAGGTTGTGGATTACCTACAAGTGAGTCAAACCTCTAGATTTTGGGCTAGCTCCCAAAAGTACAATACCTAAAATAATAAACTACACTATGTGTTTGTCATGAAAAAGGTATAAATACTAAAAATAATAAAATAAATTGAAGGTGATGAACCAAATATGAGGTCTTGAGCTTATTGAAGATGTACTATGAAACATTATACTAAAATATGATTATGATACTCCAAAATAATCCTAATCACATTAGTGTTTAAATATGAAGGTTTGAGAGATTGAAAAGGAACTAGGATGATCAAATAAGAGGGGATAGTAACAAAACTAATGGTTTATCATTTTTATATCTTATCAAACTAAGTAAAACACTTCATTTGACCTGTGAGAAGCACAACTTGCATAAGACATGAACATGAAGGACACATGAAAAGAATTCACCAATATCACTAAGCACTCATCAATAAAACATACTCAAATTCAATATTTTAAAGGATACAAAATATCCATCTTGAATTCATTTCAATAGGGAAGTACAAGACTCAATTTTAGTAGGGTTTCACCATAACCAATTTGAGGATCCCTTACAAGGATAAAAAATAATTGTTTTTATAGATAATTATTGAGAGAGAGAGAGAGAGAGAGGATATAATAATTATGAGTGTTTATTAATAATGAAATTAGTTACTCTCTTTAAAAAAAATCATAAAAACCTCACTTGAAACATGTGTCAATCTAGTCTCTGAGTAACTCCATGAGGTTGGTGAAGATGGGAGGAGAAAGCACTCATTTAACATCTTTGAAGTTCTAGAGAAATACCACCTAAATACAAAGGATTTACTTTGGTGAAAAATTAACCCAAATATCATGATCATATTAAAACCTTCTTTAGTCCCTCACATCTCATCTTGTCACCTCCATACTCTCTTTAGCCAAAAGATACCTTCTTGACTAGGGAGTTAATAAATTGTTTGAAACTACCTTGGAGACTTTTGGCACATTTATTATGACTTGAAAGATAGATATCACACTTGAAATAGTTATTAAAAACTTCCTTGAATTGACATATATTTTAGACATATACCTTTCATTATCTTACTCTAATATCATGAAGTCATTTTCCAATGATCAAATAGACCAACTAGTAAACTAAGCCTAGTTGCATGACATTTGTTACTTAGATGGATGTAGGAATTCAATATTACTCCATGAATAGATGAAATAAATGTGTGTATGGTCTCTTCATCCTCTATTATATCATGAAAACCTTAGGATAATTCCAATTTGTTGTTTCTTATTCATCTAGATGGCTACTTTACTCCATTTTAGCCCATTTAGACTGCATTTCTTACCTAGACATATAGAAGTGGTTTTATGAATGATTGAGAGGATTTTGAGGTTTTTGAGGTTGAAAAACATCTTCACACACCCTCTTATATTATTCTCAATCATTCATTCATCTTTTCACATTTAAATATTCATAAAAACCTACAAAAATGAAGCATTTATCTCATTTATATATATGACAGTATAGAAACAATGTGTGGTAAGAACCCTATGGGAGTGCTTAGCATGATATGATCATCACATTATAAAATTAAATACATTTATATACATTTTATTCAATATATTCTCCATTAGGTTCACATTAGGGTTTAAGAGGGGTTTATGGTAGTTTAGGTTCTTAACAATAGTTCATAAAGGTCAGGCCCCTAACCTATGAATTAATGCCACGGGTTTCTTTTGGACAAGGCATCTCAACGTTAACTAGGTGATTATAACCCCATGAAACTATTATATATATTTTTTAGCTCATAAATATGTTCCTTAGGTGGGAAATATGCATTTTCTGTATTCTAACAACATTTTTAGGCCAAAATGGCCATTTACAACATTTCCTTTACAAACCAATGCCTTTCAAACCTCTGAAAAACTATTAGGAAGGATCCAATGTTTCCTTAGGTCTCCATTAAATCAATTTTTTCTTTTGACCTCAATTTTTAAGTGTTGATGCCTTGAGGAGGGTATTAGGCTAATAGGCCTAATAACTAAGTTCCTTGTATTTTTCCCATGAAGAGAGTGATATTATCACTTAGACACTTATGAATGTATGTAAATCATTATATACACCCCTTAGGTTACTCATGTTGACTTGGATAAGCCACTTTTTCACTCTATAACACTTTACATAGCCTACTAATAAGACCTCAAGGTGCAGTTGTAGGTCTATTCAGAGTTCAGAGACCCCTGTAGGTGATGATTTAGATTTGAGAGGTTGTTTTAATGTTATTTCATGTCCCCTTAGGTCTTCATAACAATTACATACCAAATGAGATCAACTCTACTTATACAAACTTGAACCTGTCTCCTATTATCTCATGATTGGATGTAGGTGTTGTCCTCAAAGTTTTAGGCCTCATATTGGCATTTGAATATATAAACCTTGAATAAACTCATCATATTTTGAATTCATTGAATATCTATCCAACAATCAATGCATCCTAGCTTATCAAACTCATACTTCACTGGGATGTTGACCCTTAGGTCTATGAAGTGTGAAAGAAGCCCTTAAGTTCATCTAGGACTTCTAGGTTTTCATCATTAGATACCATTTTGGGATTCCAATTCCTTGTTAAGAGAAGTTAAGGTAAATTTTCCATTATTGATAACTTTCTTTCCATTCTTTATCAGACCTCATATTTCCTATCATTGAGTGTACTTCATCACTTACGCTGGGTAGGCCTATAAATAATGAGGACTATGTATATAGTAGTTATATTTAACTTGCCTTTGTTATCTCAATAGGAAGATATTGGATTTATCTTAGTTTCAACTTAGTAATTTTTTGTTTAAAGTTTCACTCAATTTCCCACAATACTTCAAAACCTTAAAACTCCTCACTCTCAATCATTATCCATTGAAGCTTGGCTATAGGTAATGATCATTTGGGTAGTTATGAGCATCTAGATATCAATTTGAATTAAATTATACTTCCATTTAGTATTTAATAAAGTATAACTTGTTACTAGTTCAAAGCATTCATCTGATCCCTCTCTCAAGCCATAAACATCTCATTTTAAAGTGTCTTTACTCATTACATACCCTGGCTATAGGTCTACTTCTACCTATAGGTCTTCTTCTTGAGACATAATCCTCTTAAATATTTAATACACCTTCCCTCTTTGAAATATTAAAAATATATCACTTCTTTGACACTTTATAGGTAGCTTTTAGACCCTATGGTGAAGCATTGTACCATTTCAATCTTTAAACTGCTTGTATAAACTACATGCATAGTTAGTTTGTGTGCAACATATATGTGTTGGGAATTTGAGTCTCTCAAAATATTATATTATTTTTGTGATAAATTGTTTTCTTGGGGCATTCTACCATGATTTATCATTGATACCTAGACCAAAATTTATAATCAAATATGTAGAGAACTGTATGCGCATTGGTTCTAAATATCAAGAACTTGAAGACTATGGACAAGAATTACATATCATAGAAGTATAACATGAAATATATGAATTTGGTAGATCTTATATGAATTATTAATCACCTAGGAATCTCTAATTAACAACCATCATAAAAATAAAATAGTACACTTATGGTAGGAATGATTGAACACCTTATACTTGAGATAGTTTCCCTCCTCATTGAAGACTCTTGATGGAGATGATATAAATGATTAAACCACCATAAAAATGAGATATTTTAACTTTGAAAACAACCATCAAAGCCATTCTTATCCATAAAAATCTGAAGTGGATAAACTAATGCAAAATTAGACCTTGCTTGGATGGACAAGGCATAGTGACCTAATATCACTCTTAGAGATTATTCATAAATAAGGCACCATGAATCCACAAAAAAATGCCACTTATTTTAAGCTTACTATTCCCCTAATATTTTCCAATGTTTCATCTCCTAAATCTCTCTCTCCTAGCTATACCATTCACTTTAAATTTGTTTTTTTGAGCTTATGAAGGTGGTGATGAAGGACAGAGAATGCCTGAAGTATGATATGACCTAAAACTTGGTCCAAATCCTTAAAATTATCTTAGGGATCCTAAATGATACTATGAAACCATTTCCAACTGAAAAATGATCCTCTAAAGCCATACAAGTGCCTAAAAATGCTTGTAATGTGGCATATGTCCCATTTTAGAAATTAAACCTACAAGTTTGTCAATCTATGACTATTTGTAAACATCATATAGCATTATGTACATTGGGTAACCTTCTTGAAATGTTTTAAATTGAAGTAAGGATATATAAATCCACAAAATAAACCAAAAAGGTGGCAAAATGACCTTTTAGCACATAAGCACAAAATGAACTACTAACACATGATAATATGACCTTAAAAACTCATTAATAATCATTTTTAATTCCTCTAAACCATGTCACAGCTTTTACCACATTTGAAAACACCATGACCTATAAATAACCCCTATGACTAGACAAGTCATATAAGACTAAACCTTTGACAATGCTAAATCAATACAAGGATGACCACATGGAGACATTTCAAGACTATGACAAGACATTTGTAATGCCACATAAAAGTTTGAATATCCCTATGAAAGTTTCAATATATAGGGGATTGACCTATTTTTTTTTACTTAGGAATCAAAATTGGTTAACAAAAATGATACAGGATTACTAGTTAGATGCAAACTTTCCCCATATCATATAATTCTTCAAATAGTTAAAAGACATATACCCTAAGGGGTATAATGAATTTAAATGAGGGAAAGAGTACTTTGTAAATATGTATATCAAATTTAATGAATGACCCTTACTAGTAAAAAAGGTCATATCATATGAATCCAAACCTTAACACAAAGATAAAATAAGAGATTAAAAAAAATACTTATAACTGGTGTTAAATATTCGATGGATTCTTAACGTATTATTCAAATGGTTATAATAATCAGTAAGGATGGTAAAGTTTAGGTATGCATGGACCTGTGCACATTAAATGAATCATGTATAATTCATCCCTTTTTGACACCATTCACGAAGGAAATAGTAGAATGGGTTTTTTGTTGTGAGATCTATAGTTTTACAAAGGGTTCTCAAGCTATCATGAGATGTAGATTGTATAAGAAGACAAATAAAAATATAAATTTTCTTTAGGATGAGGATATTTCACCTAATGCATTGACAATATTTTTATAAATTATGGTAGAAGGTTAATATAAAAGTTTCTATAAGTATATTTATATGATTGTAACATATATCGAATGATGAAGGATCACCATAAAAAATTGAGACTTATGTTTTTGATATGTAAGCAATAACAAATTTCATTAAATTTGGAAAATATGTCTTTAACGCACCTTTTAGAATACTACTTAGGAATTTAATTTTTTAGGAGGGTATTTTGGTGGACCCTATAAAGATATTATTTAACTTAAAATTGGAATTTAAAAGTATCCAAAATGATTTGTGCACATTCCTTGGCCACAAAGGATACTACTATAAGTTCATCAAGAACTATGCACATATCATTGGGCCAATGGAAGACATACTAAGGATGGGTTGGTTGTTTTGTCTAGACCAAAATGAAACATTAGGCTATTGAAATTTCTAAGGATGAATTAAAGGGCATGAAAATCCTATGGTTCCTTGATATTAAAAACCCTTCAATGTACATGTATATGCATATGTAGCTATTGTAGGAACCATCTTGACATAACCAATGGAATGTAAGATAGACCATCCCATATATTGTTCTTATAGGAAGCCATATTATATAGAGCATAATTATACAACCAATGAGATTGAATCATTAGGTATGGTCTATGCACTTTATAATTTCAATCAATAATTATTGGATATACCATTTTTTTTGCTAACCATGAAACATTGAGGTATTTGGTGAATAAGATAATTTTACATGCAAGGATTTGTATAGGGATAGTATTATTACAAGAGTTTTAGTTTTTATTAGTTTTGAATATAGGAAAGATAATTTATCAGTCATATCAATTGTCAAGGAAGAAAATAAGAGAGAAGGCATATAAAATAAAATATGATATGCTAGGTGCATATTTTTATATGATATATAGGGTGCTAGAAGATTTAGCATAGATTGCATTATTTTTTACACCAATCATGGATCCATGTGACTAGAAAGTGAAAGGAAAAAATTGGTGATATGTAAACCTATTACCAATTAATTGGGAAGGAGTTTTATAAATTGGTAATATATGAATTTTTAAGGTGTGTATTAAAGAATGAATGCACTAAATTGTTGCTTAAATGTCATCATAGAATAACTAAAGGACACTATATTAGTGAGGGAACTACACATAATAGATATTTTTATGACTATGGTGGCTAATATATAATTTGATAATGAATTTACAAAAAAGTGAGATATTTACAAAAAAAATAGAAAACTTAATAGGTAGGATGAGATTATCTTGATCTAGATAGTTCTACATTAACCATTTTACAAGTGCATAGTTGATTTTGTAAAACCAATAAACCTAGTTATACGTAGGAATGTTGCAAAAAATATCATAATGGCTATGGATTATTTAATTGGGTGGGTAGAGGAAACTAGAAAAACATATTTTAAAAAATTAACAAAATTAAGGTTCCTTTGGGATATGTAGACACTATTTCTAGTTTATATAGCACCTCAGTGTTGTAGACTTGGAAAACTTAGACCTTGGTTATTCCTCTTAGTTCTAGACCTTTCCCACTTTTTGAAGTCTCACATTTACTCTATCTTATGCCCCTTAGACTATCTATTAGTCTTACCAATCCTATGTTGATGACCCAATCATTATATCTTTCCCAAAATGCTTAAAACCTACTTATATTACACCTCTACAAGTTATAAGTTTTTACCTACTTTTTTACACCCTAGACACTAAAATATGGGATAGACACTTGTATTGATGCTAGTGTCCTGACCCAACATAAGTGTCTAGTGCCAAAAATTCATCCAATTTTCAAATGAAATGTATCCTAATGGTATGCTTAATTTTTTTAATGTGATTTATTTCTCCAAAGGGATTGATATAAATACATGATCAACCCTCATTCATTCACTACTTATAAAATTATTATTTACTCAAAAGGAAACTTACAAAAGGTATTTAACCAAACACTCAAGTGAGCAAAGATTCCCTATTTTATTCTATTTTCATGTTAATCATAGATAAATTAGAAACATAGGTTTGAATTACTAAAGGAGAAACCCAAGAGATATATTTTATAAGTTATAATATAGGTCATTATTATAATTTCTATAGACTATATGTTATGATTAGGTAGCACCTCAGCCTTGTACACTTAGAAAACTCAAAACTTGGCTATTCTTCTTAGTTATATGGATGATTTTCTTTCATAAGACTCAAATATACTATATATTATTCCCCTTGGCCTATATCTTAGTTCAACAAGCCTTATATTCATGGCATAAATTGTCTATCTTTCCCAAAATGCTTAAAATGTACTTGTCTTACACCTCTTCAAGTTATGAGCCTGTACCTACTTTCCAAGATAGATAGTAGTGTCAACATTATTATCCTAACTCAACACAAGTGTCTAGTTCCCTAAGGTCATCCAGTTTGTAAATTACAAAGTTAATCATTTGTGTTGAAACACATAAGTGTAAATTTAAATAATATTATTTATGTGGTGAGTAGGATAGTTATCATGTTGAATTAGATACAAGCAAAGGTCATTTTATTTTATTCCATGGATTTATATGTATAAGATTAATATATTCACAATGCTTGGAGAGCATGAAAATAACTAACAAATATGGATGAAACACTATGATTAGACTAAATGATGCAAGAAGGAATGTTATTCAAAGGAATGCAATTTTGCATACTAAGGGATTAATGCATGAGAATTTGATAAAGGATAAGCATATTGGATGTTTGCTAGTACATTTTGTTAGTGAAAATACATTGGAATAAATAAAAGAACTATAAATTTGTCAAAGGATGGGTGTATATGTGCACATATATGTAGAAATGGGTGAGTTTTCCATTGATAAAATGGGAAGAGTTATAACATAGGGTTGTATCAACCACTGTCTATTTTTTAGAAACCATGGGATAAATTTATTAAATATTATGATTGATTAAGGGAGAGATTGTTGAGCATTGTCTTTGAGTGTTGAGCTTTAATAGTTAATGTTATCATTGATGTCAAAATTTCTTATGAAGATGCATGATTATTTAATTGATGTCAATCTAATGTCATTTGATGTCAAAAGTTATTTTGAAAATGCTTGGTCAAGTAAGCCTTGAGGTATGTATATGATAAGTTCTAATTTCCATCATAGTAAGTGTTGTTTTTCTATGATAATAGTGATGTGAGAGTACCACTGAAAAATGTTCATATGTCTACCTGAGTGAAATCATTGAGAATCAAAATTAGTGAGTACATGTCAGTATATCAAGCATAAAACATCTTTTAATGCTTTGTATAGACCTTTCATGATGTTATTTTTAGGTGGTATGATGAAATGAGCAAGATTTGAAGAAGTGGTATGATATGAAGATATGTGTAAGTAGTTATGAATATACTCTAAATGAGCTATAAAGAAATGAATGCTCCGAAGAACACTTGATAATGTTTGATTTTGAGAGAGATTGTTTGAGGTTGTATCTAAAGTGTTTAGGAATTTGAAAATGACTAAAAGGTCAGCTCAAAATATTTGTATATACATATCCAAAGTTGTTATGAAGATATCTTAGTCAGGCTCCAAAAATCTATAAGTAGATCTAAATATATTCTATTGAAGTTCTAAAGAAGAGTGAGTGTATGAGGTTGCTTGAGCATAAAAAAGAGAAATTAAAACATATGATAGTTTCAAGGTGAAGCCTATAGGGTGGCTATAAGGATAGATTCTAGGCCTAATAAGACTTGGAAGTCAAGGCTTAGAAAGCAAGAAGAGAGATGGTGGAAAAATGAGGTAACGTGATCATTTTCCATGGTAGAGTGAGTGGGTGAACACTGGAAGAGGTTATTCAAGGTGTTTTAAGTATGTACATGAATTTTTAGATCAAGGTTGAAAATAAAAGGCTTGAAAATATGTTTTAAGGTTTCTCAAGTGCATAGAATGAAGATTTGTCTACCTAAAAAGGTTTTCTTAGTGCTCATTTGCACTTACAAAATCTACATGAGAACCTAATATATCCATGGTAGATAAATAAGGGCTATAGATAAAATTTCCAAGCATTGATTTTTGAAAATAAGAGATAAGTTTTATGAATGATCGTTAAGACTAGAAGATGGTTTAAACCCTCATAAAAGCTTAATAGTGACCTGATGTTGAAGATCTTATTATAAAGAGATACAAATGGTTTGATATGATTATATAAGTTATTAAAAGTTTAATTTATCTATCCCAAGCATCTCTAGGTGTGATTTGTTTCTCATGTGAGTGAGAAGACCTTATAGAAAAGTGTTTTTCTTTCAAAGATTTGGTATAGTAGATAGAGTTCATTGAGTCAATGTTTCTAAGTGGATGATGATCAAAGTGTGAGACTTATAGTTGTTGTTCATTAATATTTATTGATAGGTTTCATATCTTAGGTATACAATATTGGTGATCCAATTTGTCTAGTTGCTAATAGACCTAGTGGTGTAGACAGTAAGGAAATTAGATAGATATGAGAAAATGTTTATTGATGTGCTTTCATGTGAGAGTGATTCATTAAACTGAATGATGATGTTATTTGGTTATTCAATGATATATCCATGTTTTAATAATATTTTAAGTTAGTGTAATGGGTTGAAACATTGAATCCAAAATGGCTTATCTAGCTGAGTAAAGTCTATGAAAGAGAAGGTTAGAAGATTGGTCTGTAAGACTAAAAGTTTTCATTCAATCTCATGATATGATTGATTAAGGTTGATCTAAGGATGTTATAACATGTTCATGAATTTAAATCTCATGAATATATTCAATCATGTGTTATATTTTCATGTTTCCTTGATTGTGTTTTTGAGTCAGTTGTCAGTTCTGAGTGAACATCTTGTACAGAGATATTTAAGCCTATTTACCCTAAGTTAAAGCAATAGATGAAGTTTTTGATGACCCTAAGGTTATGAGCTTTATAAATATATAATTTTTTTCCATATTTTTTTTTAAAAAATTAGTATATTCCTTCATTTTTCAAGATAAAGTTTATGTATATGTGCATGTCTTTTATAAGTAGTGATTTAAAGAAGGGTTCAAGTGGTAGTTAGACCTAAAAGGTATTATAGACCAAAAGTAAAGTTATATAAGGTATATTAGAGTGGTTTATGACTTTTTCCTACCATTTAAGTTGTTTTTATATGCTTCAATAAACATCAAAGGGTAACGTGTTATTAAGAATACCTTTTAGGTGTCTATAAGCCTAAAGGAGGAGTAAGGGATAAGTGATGAATGTTTGACCCATTGTATTGATTGATTAATAATTAAGGAATGTTATTTTTTAAAATTAAAATACCTATTCATGGAAAACCTAATTTATTTGAATATGTAGTTGACTAAGAAATATATGATCAAGTGACTTGTATGAAAGTAAGGCAATTTAGGCCTATTGTGTGTGTGATTAAAGTAGATGCTTAGAGGATGCTAAGTGTGGGAAATAAAAATAGAATAAGTGAATGATATAGATCAATTTTTATAAAAATTATGTCATTTATACCATCATAGAAATTTTATGAACATCTGAAAGAGTTTATTCATATGAGGATTAAGGTCAGAAGACCTAATCAAGCTATGAAGAGGGCTAGTTGAGTAAAGAAGGCTGAAGGTCAGATTGAGAGGGAATAAAGTGAGTGAAGAGATGAAATATTAGATCATCATATATTGGAAAATAAAAAAGGTTTTTTGAAGGTGATCAAACAATAAGGTGGCTGAATTGGTGTTGAGGCATTTAGGGGGTTGGTGCCTCCTTGCAAGTGGGTGCTTGCTAGAGCTTAGTTGAGTTGGTGTTGAGCTAGTTGGATTTGGTGCTTCACTAAATATTGATTTTTTTCTTATAATACTATAGTATATTTACTTCATCAGTGGATTTTCTTCCCCTAGAGGGTTTATTACGTATATTTTATGTCCATGTGTTTCATGCTCTTATGATTTGATGCTTATGCTTGTTAAGATATACATGCTTGTTAGAATGGTTCATGAATGATTAAGAAGAATTGAATGAAAAAAAAATTAAGACTAATTCACTCTAATTCTCTTATTCATCTTGTTTCCAACAATGATTATCAAATTAGGTCCTTTGGAATAAGTTTTAAATCCTAAAGGAGATCCTGAAAAGCAAGGATGATTAGTTAGCAAGATTAAGGTGGTTTTTATACCATTAAGGCTCTATTGTTCAATGAATCTAACTATGCCTTATGAAATGTCAGAATTAATATATATTTGATGTCACAAAGACATTATTTTTAGAAATAAATTATAGATGGCTATATTACACCTTTAATTCCACCAATAAATGTAACAGGTAAGAAGGCTAGTGAAAATAACTCCAAGGTGATGAATGCCATTATGTGTGGCCTATCAAAGGCATTACTTGTAAAGGTAATGCATTTTGTTTAAGACAAAGATATATAGGAAAAATTGAAGACCATATATGAAGGAGACACCAAGGTGAATATGGGCAAGTTACATACCCACAAAAGATAGTTTAAAATCCTAAAGATGAATGAAGATGAAACTATTGCATCCTACCTATTGAGGGTTGATAAAGTTATCAATATCATAAGAGGATTGGGAGAGTGAAAGAGCCTACTATTGTCAAAATTTATTGAGATAACTAACTCCTAAGTTTGACTCTAATGTGTCTATAGTATAAGAGATGCAAGATTTGGAAAATCTAGAGATGGATGGGCTTCATGGTATTTTGACTACCTATGAGATGAGAACAAATGAAGGAAGACATTTCAAGAAGGAAGTAACTTTCAAGGTTGAAAAGACATCAAAGGACAAAATATAAAAGATGAGGTATGTTTAGATATTCATGATGATGAAATCATATATATGTTTTATAGAAAGTTAAGGTTTGGATTAGGAAATTACAAGGGTAAGTTACCCTTTAAATGTTTTAGTTGTGGCAAGATTTGTCACTTTAAAATGAAGTGTCTTAATAAGGACATATCTGAGCATAATGAAGAACATGATGAATATCATGAAGATGAAATAAATACCTATAAATATAAAAAGAACAAGAGAGACTTCAATAAGAATGAAGGAAAGGACCATTCAAGGATAAGAAGAGTTTTTATACCAAAGAAGACAACTCATCTGATGCAAGTGATTCAGACACATCTAATAGTGATGATGACAGGAATGAATTTGAATATGAAAACAATGAAAATTTGTTCTTAGGCATAGAATTAGATAATGAGGATTTTTTAAATGGGAAAGCCCTCATGATTGATGTATAATTAAATGAATAAGTATACTATGACAGTGAATAAAGAGAAGTTGAATTAGATCTTAAGGCAAAGCTGGTAAGTGCCCTAGAAGAGTTGAAGATTGTGAAAAATAAGAACAAGAAGCTAAATTCATTAGTTTAGGATTATGAGGAGCAGATGAAGATTAGGATTATGAGGAGTAGATTGGATTGTTTAAGGAAAGGATGATCAATACTTATAAGGAGTATGAAGAGATCATCCAATAATTTGAAACCCAGATAGAAATTATGGTAGTAAGTCTAAAGGATAAAGAGGAAGATTGCAAAAGATATGAAACTAAAATAGAATCAATGAAATCTATGTTGGATCAAGCATCAAGAAAGATGAAGAGATTTGTGAAGTTTTAAAAGAGAACTGAGAATCTAAATTATATTCTAAGTAGCTAGAAGTCTACAAGTGATAAAACAGGTTTTGAATTCAAATAAGATCAAAATAAGGCATCTCAAATCAAATATAAGACAATAAAAGACAATAAGGTTAACATGAAAGGACCTATCAAACAACCCAATGCTATAAGGTATGCTAGTTATTTTAATGGTTACTATTTTACATGCAGTTAGTTTGGTCATAGAGCAGGAGAATGTAGAAGACCCTTCAAGAATGAGTACTCATGGAACTATGGAAGAAGAAGCAATTGGTCAAAGGGAGATCACATTCATCATTAGTAAAATGGTATGGATAAGGTGGTATATTAAAGATATCATAATGTAGGGCATATTACAAGATATTTCAAGATGGGGCATATGAATAAAATGAGTCAAGACAAGGAAGTGCATAGACATGCCACTAAGAAATGGATCAAGAAGACAAACCATGTAGATAATGTAAAGGTGGATCAAAATACTAAAGAAGAATATTTTATGAAAGATCAGAGTATAGATAGTGGTTACTCAAGCCACGTGTTAGAATACAAGATAATTTTTGGTTCTCATATGATTAATCAAAGTAGTAAGAATAAAAAATTAACTAAGAAGAAGGATGACAAGGTGAGTCATGATCAAATAATAAACTAAAGTGGAATGTTTGATATTATAGATCATGTCTCAAGTGATAAATTAAGTAAATAATATCAAGAACACTTATTATTTATATATGTTGACAAGGCAGTCAAATAAAAGATGAAGGATGACAAGGTTGATGATGAGATCAAACTTATAGTGCCAGTCAAGTCCAAAATATTGTTTAAGAATATTCAGTCTTATGAAAAGAGTATGGATATTTGGGAATCTCCTAAGTTTATCTTGTTTTAAATCCCTATGAAAAAGGGGTAGCTCCATTAAGCTTCATGGAGACATTCTTCTATCATCAAAAGAATAAGGATGTTTTCAAAGAAGGTTTCTTTTGATAAGATTCCAAATTATATATGTTACAATCAAGGAGATGAAGATGGATATTTCCCATTTTTATGTTGATAACTCTATGGTTTTAAGTAGAAACATCATGAGAGATATAAAACTAGTATCAGGTATCTAAAGTCAAAGTGTATAAAATTAGTATAAGAGGTAAGCTTCTGAGATCTATTTGTTATGAGTTATTGATCTAGATCCATGAAAATAAAGGGAGAGTCCTTGTTTCTACATTTGGTATCTAATATGGGATATCCATGTGTATGGTTAAGAGTTTGGTATCTTCTTCTACCATATCAAGAAAGGTACGTGATATTGAATTCCTAGTTCTTATAAAGAAGATATGTTTGGTCTAAGGGTGAGCTTGGTAGCTCTATTTTCTTTGTCAAAAAAGTGATTGCTTTTTTATATGCATAGAGATAAAGAGATATTATTTCTGGATGATTCATAGACTCTTTTTGTTGATATTTTGTTGAATTAGCTAGGAGAGTGACCTAATTGAGAAGCTTCTAAAAATGGTTGACATAAGTGGTTACCATAAATTTTTAAGACTATGTGTCGTCCAATATCTTTGAGAGATAGTATCAACTCATAGGGAGAGACTAAGTATGATTTTAGTATTTGTATATAATCTTTGATATATACTATTAATAGAAGCATGGTGGATGCTTGGTTTGAGGAGAGAGCTATTCAAGTTATTAACTAAGCTTAATTTATGTTGAATTGATCTTATAATTTGAGTTCATTCTAAAAGAGATTATAGTTGTGTAATACCTTTGTCATTAATGTCAAAATGGGAGAAAGATCAAAAAAGATGAGAAAGAGAAAGATCATAAAAGATGAAAAAGTGGCAAGATCAAAATGGAAAAAATAAAAGGCTAGAACCAAGTTTAACATATGATTGCCATCAAGAAGTGGTTGATAGATTTTTCTAAGTATTTGTTCCATCAATGACAAAAGGGGAGATTCTTGAACATTATTATTGAATAAGGGAGAGATTGTTGAGAATTGTCTTTGAGTGTTGAGCTTTGAATTTAATGTTATCATTGATGTCAAAATTTCTTATGAATATCCATGGTTATTTTATTGATGTCAATCTAATGTCATTTGATGTCAAAGGTTCTTGTGAAAATTCTTGGTCAAGTAAGCCTTGAAGTATGCATATGATAAGTTCTAATTGTTAACATAGTAAGTGTTTTTTCTATATGAGAGCAATGATGTGAGAGTATTGTTTGAAGAATGTTTTGATGTCTACCTAAGTGAAATCATTAAGAATCATCATGAGTGAGTACAAGTTAATATATCAAGTGTAAATCATCTTGTAATGCTTTTTCTAGACCTTGTGAGATGGTATTTTTAGGTATCATGATGAAATAAGAAAGCTACAAAGAAGAAGAAGTATGCTTCAAAGATCTGTGTAAGTAGTTATGAAGATACTCCAAATGAGTTTTGAAGAAGTGAATGCTCTGAAGGACACTTGATAGTGTTTGATAATGAGAGATATTCTTTGAGATTTTATCTAAGGTGTTGAGGACCTTATAAATGACTAAAATTTCAGCTTTGAAGATCTATATATGTAGCTCCAAAGTTGCTATGAATATACCCTAGTTGAGCTCCAAAGATATGTAAGTAGATCTGAAGATATTTTATTGAAGTTTTGAAGAAGAGATAGTGTATGAGGTTTCTTGTGCATACATAAGTGACATTAAAAAATATGAGAGTTTCAAGTTGAAGCTTACAAGGTGGCTATAAGGTTAGCTTATAGGCTTAATAAGACTTGCAAGTCAAGGCTTAGAAAGCAAGAAGAGAGATGGTGTCCAGATGAGGTAATAAGACCAATTTTCATGCCATGAGTGAGTAGGTGAAAATTGATAGATTTGATTCAAGGTTTTATAAGTATGTGTATAAAGTTTTAGATCAAGGTTTCCAAGAAAAGTCTTGAAAAGATGTTTTAAGGTTTCTCGAGTGCACAGAATGAAGAGTTATCTACCTGAGAAGGTTATCTTAGTATCCATTGGCATGTGCATCATCTACATGAGAACCTAATATGTTCATGGTAGTTAATTAAGGGTTATATCTCAAATTTTCAAGTATTGGTGTTTGGAAAGAGGAGCTAAGTTTTATGAATGATCGTTAAGACTAGAAGATGGTTAAAACCCTCATATAACCCTAATAATGACCCGATATTAAATATCTTATTCTAAAGAGATAGTAATGATTTGATATGATTATAAAAGTGATTGTATATTTAATTGAACTCTCCAAAGCATCTCTAAGTGTGATTGGTTTATCAGGTGAATGAGAAGACCCTACAAAAAAATGCTTATCTTTCAGAGAACTATTACAGCAAATAGAGTTGACCGATTCAAAGTTGTTAAGTGGTTGAAGATGAAAGTGTGATAATTATATTTTTTCATGAATATTTATGGATAGTTTCTAGATCTTAGGTTAATAATATTGGTGATCCAAGTTGGTTAGTCACTAATAGACCTAGTGGTGTAGATTGTAAGGAAATCAGATAGATATGAGAAGATGTTTCCTAATGTGTTTTCATGTGAGAGTGATGAATTGAAATGCATGATGAAATTTTTTGGGTCTTGAATGATCTATCCATGTTTTGAAAAATCTTGGAATTTAGTGTAAGAGGTTGAAACATTGAATCTAAAATGGCTTATCTAGCTTAGTAGAGTCTGTGAAAGAGAAGGTCAGAAGATTAGTTTGTAAGACCAATAGTTTTCATTAGATATCATGATCTAATTGATTAAGGTTTCTATAAGGATATTATAAGATCATTTTAATGCATTAAAATCCATTGAATATATTCAATCATGTGTCGCATGTTCATGTTTCCTATGTTTTTGAGTTAGTTGGTAGTTCTGAGTGAACATCTTACAGAGAGGTACTTGAGCTTGTTTACCCTGAGTTGAAGCACCAGATGAGTTTTGTGATGACACTAAGGTCATGAGGTTTATTAACATATAATTTTATTCCATTTTTTTTGTAAAACTTGATTATATGCCTTAGTTATTTAAGATAGATTCATTGTATATGCATAGGCCTTTTATAAGTAGTGATTTGAGGAAGGGTTCAAGTTGTAGTTAGACCTAAAAGGTATTATAGACCTAAATTAAACTTATTTAAGGTCTATTGGAGTGGCTTATGACTTTTTACTACCATGTAAGGTGTTTTTATATTCTTCAATAAATATCAAAGGGTAACGTGTTGTTAAGAATACCTATTATGTCTCCATAAGCCTAAAAGAGGAGTAAGGGATAATTGATGAATGACTGACCTATTGTATTGATTGATTCATGATTAAGGCATGTTATTTTTAATATTAAAATATTTATTCATGACTAACTTTAGTGATTTGAATATGTATCCAACTGAGAAAGATATGATCAAGTAACTTGTATAAATGCAAGGTAGTTTAGGCCTATTGTGTGTGTGCTTAGAATGGATGCTTAGAAGATGCTACACATGGGAGTGAAAAATAGGATAAGAGAATGATATAGATAAATTTTGAGAATAAGGGTGTCATGTGTAAAATCATAATTTTTTTATAAAGATCTAACATAGGTTCTACATATGAGGATCAAATTCAGAAGACCTAATCAAGCCATGAAGAGGGATAGTTGAGCAAAGAAGGCTAAAGGTCAGTTTTAGAGGGACTAAAGTGAGTAAGGATCTAAAAGTGTATATCATCATATTTTGTAGAAGTAACAAGGGTTTTTGAAAATGATTAGCTGGCTTATTTGATGTTGAGTCATCTAGGGAGTTGGTGCCTCCTTGCAAGTGGGTGCTTTCTAAAGCCAAGCTAAGTTGGTACTGAGCTAGTTGGGGTTGGTACTCCATGTGAAGTTTGTTCTTCACTAAAGATTGATATTTTTATTATAAGACTATAGTCCATTTTCTTCATCATTAGGTTTTTGACCTTAGAGGGTTTCTCACATATATGTTATGTTCATGTGTTTCATGATCTTATGATTTGATGTTTATGCTTGCTAAGATATGCATGCTTGTTAGAATGGTTCATGAATGGTTACATAAAATTGAATGAAAAATTTTGAAGATTGATTTACCTCCCCAAGTCATCTTATTTCTAATAAAAATTAGCATGGAATTTTTACTATTATTACCAAGAACAAAAATGGGGAATGATTCCATTTTTTTAGTGGTGGATATACTTTTAAAAATGGTGCATTTTGTTTCCTATAAAAATATGAGTGATGTAATGATCATTTCCAATATTTTCTTGAGATAAATAGTGAGGCTACATGGGTTACCATGTAGCATTGTTTTAGATTAGGATACAAAGTTTTAAGGCCTTTTTTGGTGCACACTATGGAATAAATATGGAAAAATCTAAATTTTAGTTCAACATACCATCTCTATACTGATGGAAAAACCAAGGTGGTGAAAAAAATCTTTGGAAATTATGATGATGTTTAATTGGATATAAAACAAAGTAATGGGAGATGGTATTCACTAAGTTATAATTTTCTCACAATAATTTCATGAATAGAAGCACTATGAAAACACCTTTATAAATTATGTGTGTAAGTGGTCGAAGAGGCTTTGCAGACCTAATGGCAATCATTATGGCACATGTAACAATAACATAAGTACAAGACTATTTAGATAATATGCATTAAATATACCAATAGGTACAAAATAAGTTGAAAATAGTAGTTTGTAATATAAAAAACACATAAATTAGAGGTAGAAAAGAAATGAATTTGAAGTGGGAGATTTGGAATTGAAACATTTTCAAAAGGATAGGTTCCCATGCAAACCATAAAATAAATAAAAGTGGAAGAAGATAGGGCCATGTAAAACATTGCACATGTTTTTAAAAAATACATATGAGATAGATTTTCCTAAAGGCATGGAAATATCACCTATATTTAATGTGATTAATCTATATGATTATCATGAAAGGTAAAAGCATTATAAAAAAAGGAACCACAACCTCAAAATACTTTATTAGAGAGTAAATACTAGATAATGAGGAGGAAATAAAGGACATTTTTTACTCTAAGGTTGTCAAGAGGACATTAAAAAAGGAATATAATCATTATTTGTTAAAGTGAAATAATCACATAGTAGAAGGCATGACATGGGTTGGATCTCATAGATATTGGCCATTATGGTCACACTTGCAAATTTCAATAATTGAGTTAGATCTCACAATTTATGTTACCTGGGGTATTTGATACAAGAGCATCCTTTGTGAAAAGAAATATTGCATTACCAAAAACCACCAAGTCTATTTTTTCAAATAATTTTTCATTGGGTATGGTTGTTTGATCAATAGTAGGCACATAAACTAGAAGGTGAATGAGTCTATGTGCATAGAAAATAAAAAATACATTTACATGGAAGTTGGATATATATTATTTTGTATCATGTTTCTATATAAAATTTGTTTTTTCCAATCACATGATACATTGGGTTTGACTGAGCACACAAAATATCACCTTATGTGTAATAAAAAATATTTTATCAAGAATATAACCTTATTTCATAGTTAAAAGGGAGATAAAAACTTCTAAAAATCACAAAATTTCATATAAAATAAGCATCCAAAATATAAAATATGTTTAGAGTTGCACAAAGGATTAGATATTTGGGAGTATATAAATTGTTGTACAAAGACAAAGAGGAAAGGATGGTGCCAAGGAAATTCAGCACATGGAGAATAAATTGGTGTATCTTATAATTTGTTGAATCCAAATTTTTTTTAATGGATATTTTAATCCAATATTATTATATATGGACTCTAAAGACACATGTTGTTCATAAGTCTTTGTGTCAGAGATAAGAAACCATTGGGACATATGTTTGATTTTGAGAGCTTACATGAATCTTTATTGATGTGTAAAACTTAGTGGAAAATATATAATGGAATTTAAATCCAATAATTTGGGATGTTTTATGGGATAAATTAGCTTAGAATAAGAGGGAGAGAGAAATATAATAAATAGAGCTCATAGGTAGAAGATTATTTTTTCAATTTGAGATCCAAGCATCTCCTATAGCTAATGCATTGGAAGAAATATATGTAAACTTTATTTTAAATTAATATATAAAATCAAACGTATGATTTTTATATTTTATTGTATGAATGTGTGTTTATATATCTATTGGATTAGAGGTTTACTTAGTTATAAATCTCATCCTTATGACTAGATCAATAGGAATGAATACACATAAAGCTACACAATTTATATTGGTGTAATGATATAAAAATATTCTCAAACTCTTCTAATTATTTCTCAAAATTTTAATTATGTACTATAAATTTCAAATTAAGTTTTTAAAAACTTAACTCTACTTCTTGATCAAGGAAGCAAATACTTGGTCATTCATAGATCTTTCAATTCACTAAATTCTGCTCAATTCATTCAATCATGTTTCTCTATGTTTTTAAATCTTTTCACTTAATATTTGAAAAAATTGGATGTAGATTATCTATATATGTATATCCTTATGTTGAGGTGAAGGATTATAACACTTTTTTCTCAAAATCACTCATATCAAAATAAAGAGTCATGCACATCATGTGTTATCAAGTAATATAGTTGGATATATTATAATCTTTGAGAAATTTATAAAAGCACATGTATGTAACAATTATAAAATATAACCATGTACACTAAATTGTAATATGTCTATAATGAGTGTGAGAATATGATAGTGAGTTAAAAACATATTCCACACTATGAATGATATGGGATATATCGGCATAATATGTTCATGTGAAACCATTTAATATAGATAACATCATGCAAACTTGAGTAGGTATGTGCATCCTCCTATGATAATGAGATGGTGAGGGGCCAAAAATATGTCCCATTGTAGTAGTATAATGGGGAATTAATTTATGCCCTAATGTAATTAAATGCCCTAATATATAAAGATATAGTAATATATCATATGGGAAAACCATCATGTGACAAGGTTTACATAAGATAAATGTCATTTCATAATATATGGAATATGAAATCAATAGACACATTGGTGTGATGGGATCCATATATAAAATATGTATCATTAATGATAATAGAGAATATGTGGGTATGACCCTCCAATATAAATGTACATATACCTTACCTTTGGGGATTTTATATATATATATATATATATATATATATATATATATATATATATATATATATATATATGTATGTATGTATGTATGTATGTATGTATGTATGTATGTATGTATGTATGTATGTATGTATATGTATGTATATATGTATGTATGTATGTATGTATATATATATATATATATATATATATATATATATATATATATATACATAATATATATATACATATACATATATATGTATGTATATATACATACACACACACACACACATATATATGTATATGTGTATGTATATGTATATGTATATGTATGTGTATATGTATATGTATGTATGTATATATATATATGTGTGTGTGTGTGTGTGTATACACATATATACATACATACATACATGTGTGTGTATATATATGTATGTATGTATATATGTATATATGTATACATGTGTGTGTGTGTGTGTTGGGGGGGGGGGGGGGGGTGTGTGGTATGTGGGTGGGTATGATGCTCCTAAAGGGAAAGAGTGGAGTTCTTAGTAAATATAATATGGTAATAGTGAGATTCTTTCATTGGCATAAGGTATAGAAAATAATTAATTCATGAGGAGTGTGCAATGATGAAGCTATATATGTAAATATGTAAGTCATAAATTTGATAATAATAAGAATAATATATATGTCCAAACATGTACAAGACATATCCATGTATGTAGCTAGTATGATAACAACCATGTGACAAGTTGTGAGAAGAATATAGGGCATATGGGATCATTTTTGTAAGATTACAAGGCACATAAGGAATGAAGATGCATCTAGTGAATATAATATAAATAAGGCTTGAGGAAAATAAATGGGTATGATGGACCCAAAGGCAATGAGATATGTATACATAGTAAGGTAACATAATACACCTTTTGAGTAGAATATAATGATGTAGGCAAGTCAATGTTTTGCCATAAATTACAAGATATGGATAATGGTAAAATAAAATAGATGGTCAAGGTCATTATTCCCATAATGGATTATAATATAAGGGAAAATAACATGTCCCAATATAGGAATGTGCCTTTAGGAAGGTAAGATACAACAAAAATGTACATATGTAGTAGGAGTAACATGTATGAGATGACATCAAGTCATAGTAGATAAGAAATAAATGATCACAAGGTATAACAAGGTGATCGATAATGTTTCCAATTAAAAATCATATTTAATAACATGATGTATATATCCATGTGGCATGAAATATTTACATAAATAACAAGATATGTGTAATCAATGTAAGTATCTATATATGATAAATTGAAATCAATAAATCTATCACTATAAAAACCATTGTTTAGAGATTCCCCTAGTATAAATCATACCTCCAATATGAAAATTATGTTGGGGAGGTGGGCATGAAAGTAGATCCATGATGTGTGTGTGTGTGTGTGTGTGTGTGTGTGTGTGTGTGTGTGTGTGTGTGTGTGTGTGTGTGTGTGTGTGTAACACATATACATATACACACACATATATATACGTATACACATACATATACATACATACATACATACATGTATGTATTGTATATGTGTGTGTGTGTGTGTGTGTGTGTGTGTGTGTGTGTGTGTGTGTGTGTGTGTGTGTGTGTGTGTGTGTATTTCACCTCAACCAATAAAATAATACCATG
>JARHVA010002583.1:1527500-1795000 GCA_037957365.1 Torreya grandis | reverse complement strand
ATGGATATCAAAGAATATCATCTATAATGTCATAGTTAAATATAAGGGGGTTAGATTCATAATTATGAGTAATAAAAATCTATTCATGATTATTTGTATATGATATTTATGAACTATATAACACATTAATCTTGTACACTTTGAAAACTCAGACCTTGGTTGTTTCTCTCAATTCTAGACCTTTCCCACTTCTACAAGTCTTGCATATGCTCTTTATTTTTCTAATTGGCCTATATCTTAGTTTGAATTATAATATGTTGATGAATTAGGTCTTCTATATTTTGTAGAATGCATAAAACCTAATTATCTTCCACCTTTTCAAGTACTAGACCTATACCTACTTTTTTGCTTCCCACACACGTGTCCCCATTAGATGCCTATGTCAATACAAGTGTCCTTACAAGATGCAAGTGTTTAGCACCCTAAATTCATCTAATTTTTTAAATAAACATATCATAATGGTCATCCTAATTTTTATTAAATGATATATTCTCTAAGAGGATCGATATAGATATAAGATCAACCCTCATTAATTACTCTCCTAGAAAATACCTAAAGAGACCATGGTAACTTATCAAAGGCATTAGATCAATCATTCAATTGATAAAATATTCCCTCTTTTCTCATATTTCCATATCAATAATCTATAGGTATGAATTACTGGAGGAACATCCCAAGATATATATCTTCCAAGTTACAAGCTAGGTCACTATTGTACTTGCTTGTCACACATTGCATGATTCACACATAAGAAAACAAGTAGGGGATAACTAAATAAGTGTTAGGGCCTCTTAAAATTAATGGCCGTGTATTTATAAATAATTTATAGATGGATCTTTGGGTTATCTCAACACTGTGTGCCCACTAACCTATTTTTCCCACAACCACTATGAAAATGGAGAACTAGGTTTTTATTATTTGATAAAGAGTGATAGAACATGACCTAAATAGAAATGCACCAAAGTGATGGAGATGACAAACCTAACATATTTAAATTGGTAATATCATATTTTAATACTTATTATGTACTAGACACCTGCATTTGATTTAGACACTAGCATTGATGTAACCATCCTAGGATGACACAAGTGTCCACAACTATGAAGGCACTTAATCTAGAATTTGGAGATTGTTATAGAATATTATTCTATTCTACTTCCTTCTTATTATATATCCATATCTATATTAACATAAAAACCAAATAAGTATCATGTTCTAATTGTCATTTCAATATCTAATAGATCTATACTTTTTATTTTTTTCACATCTCAACATAATAAATTCATTATATGTTATATCTAAGTTTTATAATTAATTGGCGTACTAAATATCTTTTTATCACCCTTGTGCTTATTCATTTTTATATTATTAACCTATCTACCCATTATAGGATCCACATCCACTTTAAGGTTGAACATTTAAGAAACTCGATAGTTGAGCTCTAAACCCTAGACCAATTAGAGTTTTTTGATATTTTATATTTCTAATCCTTGATTTCTATAAAACATGTGCAATATGGATGCATTTATCACCCATTTTGGGTTCCAATTTTAAATAGTTTTTTTGTTTTAATACATCACCTACCTTGTCAAATCTATGAATCCAACCTATAAACATCATGATAAGGTTTCAAAATGCAGACAACACTTGATCTCTCTTCATAATTCTTTTTGTACTACTATAGATCTAGTCTCTAGATGCCAACTTGCATGATCTCAACCATATTTTATACCTAAGTCTTATTTGAATTAAAAATACTATCCCACACCCATTATTCACCCATGGCTTATATTGAATCCTAAGATCCATGTTGTTACTACTTGAAGAGGTAAGATTTATCAAACTAATCCACCACCTATTAATATATGACAACTGCATCCTAATCCTAAAATTGTGATAATATATAAGGGACATGACCTTGTTAACCGGGTAATACACGTGGTAAAATTTTACTCCTTGAAATCCTAAAGCAATCTATTCTTTATGAGGATATCCAATATGAGGCATTGTATGAGACCCAAGTTCTGAGTGATATTGATACCACTTATTTTACAAACATCATGAAATATTTTGATAAAAATGTAAATCTCATTACCTTTTACCCAATATATTTACCATCAAACTATATTATTGACCAATATTTACCTTTGTTAATACAAGTGACCATGTAAAATAAGGGCATCAAAAGGGTGATCGTTGATAATGGATCGAGACTAAATTTTTATACCATAAACTTCTTAACCAACTATTAGCATCAATATTATTCAAAAAATAGTTATGCATATAAAATAGTTTGATAATTAAAATGTCCCTCTGGTTGGTCAAATCATATTAGATGTGAAATTATGATCAAAAAAAATCTCAACTAAGTTTTAGTTAATGTCTCAATCATTACATTATAATTTATTTTTGGGTAGACCTTGGATACATTCAATGGAAGTTGTCACATCTACACTTTAATGGTGTGTAAACATGCATGCCAATTATGAACCTTTTAAATTTTACAAAATGATACACTGAAGGCATTCCTACATTGGTACCACTTAAACAATGTATTCCTCTTAATAATATACACATGTATGAAATAGGTGCTTCAATTACAATGGATCCTTCATCTCTAGATGAAAATAAGGCATGCAATACTAAGGTACACATATATTCACATCAAAATGAATAACCATCACCAAAGGAACCAAAAAAATAACAAGATCCCACAATATTTGAGATTCCTTTATTGGTTAATATTCAACAAAAGGATGTCCATGTTTTAGATTATTAAGATAGTGATGATGATACCACTTATGATATGATAGATGAGAAAATGTGAAAACTAAAATTTGATTGATTTGATTGCATTTCACATAACATATATGAACCTATAAGTCATGGTACATATACGATAAATCTACTTGTATAAGCTATTAAAGTGAATCTAAATAAAGGAAAAACCAAAATAGCAGATGAATATGTAAATTATTGTTACTCCATGCATACCTATTGTTTATAAACATTGAGCCAACCTTACAAGGTTCAAATGAAAGTACATCATGTGAACAATGTGGATACTTATCAAAAGGATTCACAATAGACTTTATAGATCACAACACAACATGATACTACAAATACCATATTATGTATGTTACGTGGACATAAAATGATTTGATTACCTTCTACCAGACGTAGATCAGATAATAGACTTCTACTTAGAAAAGGATTACCATATTGTAGTTATCATTGAATCATTGGCCATAATACCAATCAATATGAGGTATTGAATAAACTAATCTAGAAATATAATAATTAAGGATGCATATAAATTATGTCAAAAATTTGTAAAAGAAAAAATCCTTCCCATCTTTCAAAAGAGAATGATCTTTCAAATTGACCAAAGCATATTTGACTATTACTACTAATATTGATGGGGTATATTGCCACCATCTCTAGTTTTATAATAAAAAGTGGTATATAAGTTATGTCACCACATTTATCAAATAATTAGTACATACTATAGATGAACTAATATACTCTCCATTGATGCTAGAATCTCAAAGATACATTCAATTACCTATCACTTGTGGTCCACATGTGGTAAATTTGACCATATGGATATTAGACCATGAACCACATTTGGAATTAAAATTTGGACAACATTGACTGGTTGATTGGAATACCAAGCTAGATACTACAAATATGTGCATTAATTTTTTGATATAGATACATATATTTAGATACAACATTATGGGTATGGTTATTTTCTTGCACCATTAGCTTAAATTAAACCATTAGATAGAAATGTTGAAGAGGTGGAAGTGTGTCTATATAAACAAAGATTGAAAATTTCCAAATAGACCTACACCTTTTGATGATGATATCTTCCTTGATTAGTCTTTTCCTATTCCAAAATGACCAAAAAAATCCAAAAATATAAAATCAAATAATATGTCTGGTATATACACATTCTATTAGCTCTTTGGAATCTATGTGTTAGTTGCATATTGATGGATATCATATTATTTAATTATACATACACATGTGTTTCACACTTATATTTGAGTGTGATACATGCATACATAGATACATGATCAATGCACTTTTGGATGTTTGGATTTCCCTTTAATCTCATCACTAGAACATTGTGGGAATCCACCTCTATGATCATGATACATCCAAGTAATATAATTTTATGGTCACTTTACATTATCATGTTTGAGATAATATATAATTCCACATACCTTTATCCATGCTTATATATTTCAAATGTACTTGATATGATATGTACTTGAAAAAAATTTCTAACACATTTACTCCATGATATACTATGATATGTTTATGATAGTGTAGATTATATTTATGGATCATATAACACTTTAGTTTTGTACACTTGTAAAAATAATACCTTGGTTTTTCCTCAAAGTTCTAGACCTTTCTCACTTTTATAAGTCTTGCATCTGCTCTATCTTGTGCCCCTTGGCCTATTTCTTGGTTTGAATAGTCTTATTTTGATGACCCAAACCTTTTTTAATCCCTAGAATGTTTAAAACCTATTTATCTTCCACCTCTAAAATTTCCAAATAGGTACCTACTTTCTCATTCCTTGGAGACTAACATCTCATATAGACACATGTGTTAATATAAGTGTCTTTCTTTAATGCAAATTTATAGTTCCCTAAATTCATCTAATTTTCAAATGACATATCCTAATGGTTATCCTAATTAATTTAATGTGTGTTATTTACCCAAAGGATTTGATATAAATATTATAGATACCCCATTCTATTCACAACTAGATTCAAATTGATTCCTACCAAACATTATAAATTAAGATTAGGAATCACTAAATGTTTCAAATTAATTTGACCATAATTTTATAATGTTTAGAATCATGTCGATGCATTATTATTTGGGATACTATCTTATACACGATAATAACCTCTCATGGAATCATCTTTGGTCACCTTGCAACATAACAACTAGTAGTTTGGCTTATTGACACATTAAGTGGGGCACTTGAACAAATATTAAAATAGATAAAATTATAAGTAAAATGAATCAATTAACTAAGCTAAATTAAATTATTAAGTGAATTTTCAATTTAAAATTAAGTGAAAATAAATTTTTCAAAAAGGAAATTTTAATAAATATGAGGTCACGATGATGACATCATCCTCAAAGTCAATGAAATTGAAAATATCTTCCTAAATAAAATAAATTCAAAATTCAAGAGCCATGCCTAATAAATGGGATATCTATCCCAAATATTAATTTCATGTCCCCTTAACTTAATTACAATTAGCCTCAACTCACCTATTGTTAGTTTGAACTCAACCATGTTTAATCCAAACCTAACTCAACTTGGGTGATAGTTAGTTTTGGAGGCCATAAATACAAGGCAATTACTATTGATTTTAAATATATATTGGTGTAGATTTATAATCTTAATTTATATTCAAATAAAATTTTCAAGTAGTGTTACTATACCAAATCCACAAGCCAACTAGCCAAGCCAAGGTGCTAAAGAGAGAAGGATCAAAGAAAGCTTCATTGTCAAAGACTTATTGATGCACAAGTTGAGAAATCCATTTCAACAAGAAATTTAGAGCTCCAAGTAAGGTAAAAGATTGGTTTATTTTTTGTTCTTGTTGTACTTTCATTTGTATGATTTTTACCTAATCTTTTCCTAGTGTCTAGACTAGGAGTAAGTGTTAGAGTGTTACTTTGATTTCATTTTATTTTACTAACACAATAATAAACTCCCATATACATAGTCCTTAATCAAATTATGGCATGATAAATGGGACCCACACCCCACAAATTTGTTCTCAAAGTAGTTTAGGACATCCTCCTAACAATTTTCATGTCAAATATCCAAACTTGCTGACCAAAAAGTGAAAATTGAAGGCTCAATTTTCTTTTTTTATAAATTACAAAGTGTATCTATACAATCACATTATTTATATCTATAATCATGATATTTCATAATATTATTACTTTTACAATTGTGATTTTTTCATAAATTTTATAGTATTGTTCTAATTGTCGTGGTTTTGTCTTTAACCACCATGGTTTTCTAACACTTCTATTTTGTAGGTAAATTTATGATATTACAATATTGTGGCATTACAATCATGATATCAAATTAAATTATATTATATTGAAAATATCATGACTTTGTAGTTGTGATATTACACTAAATTTAGTAGTAATGTACCTAACTACCACGGTCTGTTGCTAACTTAGGGTAAACTCATTATTTTGCATTAAGAGTAGAGATATTGTCCTAAGTGTTGTGATATTGCTATAATAGTTGAGATTATATGTTGATACTCTATTTTAAAGGAAACTCGTGGTTTTGTCTTAATAGTTGTACTTTTTTAGGAAAATTGATGATATTGCTTTGTGTTTCTATAATTTTACACTTTGTGTAAAATTTTGGAAACCTGAGAGCTAAAACTCAAAAGACATTTGTTCACTTGCTTTTTTATTCTAAGCACAAATACCCCCTAACATATTTTGAAAGACCCTAAGGACATAATATATGGTTTAAAACACTTGAAGTTGTTCAAACTCACATTTAAATTTGGTGTTTTAAAATCTTCTTAAGTTATTTTTAATTTTTCAAAGTTTTTAATACAACGCCAAGGGGCTAAACTTCATGACATATTTCATTTTGGTGTTATAAAATGAACTCTCACCTTAGTTAAATGCTCAAATTAGTTTTCATTTTTATTTTTGTTGAAGTCTTTATTTAATCAAAACAAGTGTTGCATTTATGCTCTCTCCCCATCCCCTTTAGGGAACTTGGGTGAACAAAAATGCCCACTTATTGAATTTATCGCTTTAGTCCAAAAGCATGGAAGGAAAGTTGCTAAGGCCCTCCCAAAAAATTGTATGATTTGGGTGACCCCAAAAATACCCTAAATTCCTTCCACTTTCTTTGTTTTCATGAATTTTATCTTGTGGGTGGGAGTTCACCTCCCTATAGATTCTCTATGGAAGTGTTGACATGAAAATTCATCTCTTAGTATCATTTCAACCCCACTCCATGGTGAAGTATATACATTAATGGTGACCCATTAGGATGCTTTTTTTGAACAGTTAAAACAAGCTTCATTAGTGTTACTTATCCTCGAAATGTAGGGGAAACTTTGACATTGCTCTAAACTAAGCAATTGATGGATGTAGTGGTTTTGAAAAGGACTATACCTTTTCACAACAAGATATTTGATGTGGATCTAAATGACATGATTATTTCCTAGAGATTTATAGACATATGGGACCATTTATAATGTGCAAAAATTATAGTTTTTAGACAACCCCACTTGCCATAGACATATTTTTGATGTTGGGCGAGTATCAGGAAGTTTCATGTCCCCATACAAACTCTTGAGAGAAGAGGGGGCTTAAAACCCTTACTTTTCATGCACATTTACTTTTTAGATTAATAATTAAATTCATCTCAAGATAAAGTATATATATATAATTTGATAGTACAAATCTACCTTGTCATTTTTAGGATTTAGGACATTACACTTAGGTGTTTTTGTCATTTTCTCCTTTTTACATGCATGGTCTTGAGTCAAAACAATTTTTTTATTTAAAATCACATCCAAAATGAAACATGTTTGCAGATCACTATTTTTTTTGAATAGGTTTTATATTGTCTTTTTGACATCACACTTTGCCTTAGTCATTTATCAAAAAAAATGTGTGTGTGTTACTTACTTGAAAGGGGCATTATTATGCTACCCATTTTATTCTAGGTGTTGTGCCTTAAAGTCTTGAAACAAACCATTTTTCATACCTTTATATCAATATAACATTGTTATGTTAAATGAATTATTTCAAATAATTTTTCCTTGTGTCTAATTACAAATATGAAACCATGTGTGCCTTTTTGGATCTATGCCTAGTGTCATCATGTCATTCATTCTTGTCCGAATTATCATCTATTTGAGAAACCTAGCCTTCTAAATTTGAGTTTGAAATTAGTATTGATAATTTTAGATCTAAAAATTTATTGGCATATGCATATGCCTCATGTAATTTTGGCTTAGGTGTCCACCCTTTACTTTTGGGTTGTATAACTTAGACTAGTTTCTTGCTCAATTTAAAGACTATTTGTGCACCTAAATTTGGGGAAGTGGTCTATCTTCCATGTGCCTAAGGTCTAATTTTTTTTTCCAAATTATCAAGTTTATGTTTAATTCTGAATGCTTAGTTTGAGTCAAAGTGTTTCAAAAAATTTAGATTAATTCTCTTTCCACTTGGACCTAATTTTTTTTAAAAGTTGAGATTTTGTGCCTTATTTCCAAAAGACCTAGCAATTATTATTTTGAGTCTAGCTTTTTTCCCTTGTTTCCAAAATATCTAGCAACCTTTATTTCTTAGACCTAGATTAGACTTATTTGAAAAACTTTTTACCTAAGTTTAGAATTTGGTTCTTATTCATCCACTTGATCATTTGTATAAGGCATTTAAATTTTGACATTTGACGTTAAACTGTTTTAGCCCAAGCTTATCATATACATTTTTGGAGAAGAAACTCCATAACTAGACCAAGTTAGACCAAGTTTGGATCTTTTTAGACCTTATTTTTTAGAGTTTTTATAACTCTAGAAATATCTTTGTGAAATGTTAGTCATTGATTTGGATATGTCTTGTTACACTCGTAGTAGACCCATGTATAATCTAAGTTATGATAACATGGTTACAAATAATAACTTTATGTAAGACCCTTATGGTGATGATGTAGTTTTTGAGATAGATATTTATCTTCCTTACACTAATTAATTTTGGAAACAAAGTCATGATCTATTAGACCATTATTTGGTTAACACACCTCCCTATTCAGATTAATACCAAGAGAAAATAGAGCAATACCTTGCTAGTGCACCAATGATCATATAACAACTTCCACAAAAATTGTATTATGTCACTACACCATCAACATATTACCCTTATTTTTTAAATTTTCACTTGATTTAAAACAAGGATGAGGTTTTAGTCAAATCCATAAAGGTAGGGGCAAAGTTTCCAATAGACTTCCCCCATGAAAATTTACCTAGTCTAGTTAGAGTGCCTCTCAACATACCTTATACCCAAACCATAAAACAAGCCTATAATAGCCATCCTCAAACACTCATGCCAATGTAATATGAAGAACCAAATATTCTTAAAAAATATAAAGGCCCCATGGAGAACCAATTTACACAAATGTAACAAGCATATCAAACATATTTGAATCTAGCACACAATTTTAATACCATGACTATGCCAAATACTCCACTTATAGAGCTAGCCCCTTCAATAAGAGTGTTAATAAAGTTGACAGGTTAATATAATTTGGCTATAGACCCATTTACATAAATAAATTTAGTCATTGACATGTACAATGTCCTATATATTTAAGAAGTGACTATAGTTTCTACATATAACAATGTGCCAAACATGGTGGATAACACACAAATGTTTTCCAATCCAATTCAAAGTGGTTTAAATAAACTAACTTATTCACCATAACAAGTACCTTTAATTATTCCCATGAGCAGTTCACAATAGTAGGTTTAGGAGATCCTATGTCTCAACCACAATAAATTACTTTTAATTCTCATCCAACCACTTCTTCAAGAACATAACCACAAGGAGTAAGTAACCAAGTTCTAGCCACTATTTTGCCTCAACAATAAGTGACGAATGTTATCCCACCCTAAAAGGTGGTGAATAATATTCAACAACATTAGGCAAAATCCAATATACCACCACAATAGAGGAAACACACTAAGATTCCTCAATAGGGGCAATAAATTTTTCCACCTTTATAGGTAGTGGCAAATGTACCTTTCCAATCATAGACCAATATGCCTTTACAATCACAAATGTTGTCTAATCAATAATGTGTCTATTGGTCAAATAAAAGTGCAAAACATCCAAAAACCATCTAGTTCACAATAGGTGTTTATGCAATAAATAGGTACCATTGTCCAACAAATAACAATTAGGTAGCAATTGCCTTTTACTCAACACATGCCACAGATCCAAACACAGGGCCTTGGTCCACAATAAGTTACATTTAATTATCTAGATTTGACTAGTCACTAGCAGGTCCCTAATCAACCTTAGTAGGCATAGTACTATATCCAAATCCATATCCTTCCCTCTTAGCTCTAATTCCCTAAAATTCAAGGTTATATACCAAATCTAAACCAGAATATAGCACAATAACATGTGCAATACCAACAACCTCATCCCAATCTATAGATTCATTTTCCTAGACAATTTGTTCCATATACCAACCTTCCACAACAAAACATACATCCATTATACCCTGGTTAAGGTAATTCACATTTGACCACCCAGCCTCCACCTCAGCCAAATGTTTCATGTAGCACAAATTACAACAAATGAATGATGTAATTATTGCCATTCAAATAGGGAAGGAAACAAAAAAAATCAAGTTAGATGAGGTGTGTTCATATTCATTCAACATGGAATATCTATAGATACCATTTCCTCTAGGTTAGGAACCACCAAAATTTGACAAATACAAGGTTAAAGGAGACCCTAAGGCCCATTTGACTGAATTCTTTGTTGCTTGCCAACCAGTGGCTTATAGTGACATTTACCTCCTCCTCATGTTTTCCTAAAGTCTATAAGGATAGGATTTGGAGTGGTTCCCCAAGTTTCCAAAGAATTTAGTATGTAATTTTGATGACCTATTGGATAAATTTGTGCAAATTTTCTCCTATAATATCAAACATGAGATTTCATTGGTAGATTTGACCCAAGCCAAATAGGAAGTTGGTGAAATCTTTGCCAACTACCTAAAAAAATAGAGAGCACTTGCTATTCAATTCACCCATAGCTTTCTAGACAAATATTTAGTAGATGTGTTTACTAAAAATTTACATAGTGAGATATTCTATTATCTAGATATTTAGTGTGCATATTGTAGTGTTGTATTACAAAGAGGATTAGTTCAAACATTAGCCATGAAAATCATAAAAGAATTCATAAAAAATAAAAATCTTAGCTAGCCTATTTGGTGTGTTTATAAATGATAATAAGAATAAATTTAAATAATAAATCACATGTATATTACCTTCCCAAGTGATTTCACCATCCAAAAGTGGCTCCAAGCATGTTTTTCCCCTTGATTTGGTGTTCTTGTCTTTATCAACAATGGATTCCAAGCTCCTCCATTATCTCAAGATCACCATGCATAATCTAAGCTCAAGATAAGAAATATCATCTATCCCTATAAAATGAAGATTTCAAATAAAACACAATGATCAACACAAACAAGGCTTGTGGAAATAGTTTTTCATTATAATTTTACAATATTTAAGCTTCAAAATGATGGTGAGAGGCCTTCTATTTTATAGATTTTCTAAATGGGTTAGGATAAACCATGACCATCCATCTCAATATTAAGATGTGTGGCCATGAATTAATCTAATATTTTTAATTAAATCCATAAATATCCTCATGATGATTTGGAAGGAAAGGCATTAATTAGGCATGGGTGTCCATAATGTTGATATTTGCTGCATTTATGGCTTGAGGATGCCACCCCATAGATCATGTCACTAGGTGATGCAGATATTGATATTTAATTTATAATAATGAAATAATCAATAACCTCCATGGAAAATCCATTTAGGATCTTGATTTGAATGAATTATCTTTAAAAAGATTAATCAATTTTAGTGAAATTCTTTGGAAATTAGTGCACAATTAATCAACATGGATAAAAAGTAATATTATCAAGTTGTAATTTGATTCAAGATGAATTGGAAGGAAATGTTAGATGCATATATACCGTGATCCCATTTAGGATGTTGTGGAAACAAAATAACAAAGGTACATGATGTGTACTAATGAATTAGAAGAAAAGAGTGATCCAAAGCACCAAATTAAGAAAATTTAGGAATTAAATGAAATGCATTGCCCCATTTATGGATACATTAGCCTAAATCATTACTTTTATATGACAAGTTTAAACCATTCAGCATGTTTTTAGTGATTTTGGCCTAAATTAGGCATTTGAGTGCAATTCGAGTAATATTGAAAATTTAAACACAAATAGTGTTAGGAATTGGATGTCTACATTTTCCCCCTATTTGAGAAGGCATAGCGAGACATTTAGGAAATGCAACATCTTTTCAAAGAAAATATTTCTCAAGAAGAAATTAGAAATGACCCATGATGTCCCCTCGAGAGTACATAATAGGATGAACAAGAAGGATAGACTCAAAAAGAGAGAGAAATTGATTGAAACATGTGGAATAAATTAAATCAAAATGAGTTAATGTTTGCACATATTTATTCCATCAATGATAAAAATATAATAGAATATAATGGGACCCAAATATGAGGTGAATGGGAAGGATATAATCCAAAAATACAATTGACACACTCTGAATGCGCCCAATTTGAGAGTGTAATTTGCATGCTTATGGAATTATCAATCCTAAGACATGTTGCACACTAAAAGATTGCCATCATGGGCAAAAGTGTGAAGAGCTTGTAATTTGAAGAAAGGGAGAACATGGTCTCTAAAGAGATGATAATAAGAAGTGCCCAAATAGATAAGATATGATCATGATAAGCAATTGTGCCCTAGCAGGGAAAATTTTGATCATTGATAAACAATAAATAATGGTCTTACCCCTGTAGCACTGATTTAGATTTGTGACTTGGTTCAAAGTTTTACCCTAGTATGGGAAAATTGTCAAGCAATAACTCAAGGATATAACCTAATGGATATATTAAAGATGAGTGTGCACAAACATAGATGTGATGGTGTAATGACTTTAAAAAGACCACAAAATACCAAACATATGATAATGCAAAAAGAGATGAAAGAGATGAAAATAAAAGTGAAGATGGCCAAGTTGACTTGAGATATGTCTAGTATCCAAGAGATGACTACATAGTCCAAATGGACCTCAAGCCAATGTAGTTCACCCATAATTACGAGCTAATGAATGAAAGATGATGAAAAATGACCAAATATTTGATTATACTCATGATATATGCCAAGAGATGCATGTCTAAGAATTGAGTCAAGTGTTAAACCTATTGATCCTAGTTTATGCATAGTGATCTTGAGAATTGTTCATCATAGTTGTGTTGATGTTTTAGATTTGAATCCAAAGAACAAAGTGATTGTTATATCAAAAAAAATTAGGCATCATAATTATGAATAACTTATGAAGACATGGCATTTCAATTATGTGGAGCCAATTCAAATTTGAATACCTATAACTAAGGATAATGGTAAACAAAGACCAAAACTAGAGTTACAACTATTTACAATTAAACAAAAAAGAAAAAATAAAGAAAAATATAAACATAAATGAACCTAACTTAAAATAAAGATATGAAAAATTAGGATTCAAGTAGGAATAAGAATGTTTAAAAACCAAAACAAGAACAACTTAATAACTTGAGATTTAGATATAAATAATCAAGATCCATGTAGACCATTAAGATGTTGTTGAAAACAAAATAAAAGAGAAAAATAAAATAGGGAAACACAAGACCAAGGTGAGACAATAAGTAATAAAAAGGATAAAATAAGAAGAAATAAATTAATATACAATAAATCATAACAAAACAACAACAAAACACTAATAAAAAACAATTGTTCATGCATGCATCACAGAGGAGTTACTTTCCAACACAATATAACAAATAAAAATGACACAAAAGTTATTCCCTAATTAACAAAGAACAATGGTAGAATAAATGGGAAAAAATAAGAAAAATAAGGGGGTTTGGTCGATCTGAATCTAGATGTACAAGATAAGTGAATGTTGCCTACATAGTTCTATAGACGCATGTTCCAACATGAACTTTAGGCCAAATGTAGTTCTCTCAAGAAGTGGGATAGAATAAAAAGGTGATGATCATAACATATGATTAATGTTGTAGAAGAAAAGTGAAGAAAATAAAATCAATGAGACAAAAGAGAATGGTCTTGTGAGTGACAAGTTAGTGAGATGAAGGAGAATGATCTTATAAAACAGCAAGTGCATGGGACAAATTACTTGCAAAATGGCAAGAGCATGAAGATCAAAATGTACATAAGTGTAATAATGTTTTTGTTCTTTTGTGTATTTTTTTATAATGTTTTTGGTGTTTTTGGGATAAAATATGTACTAAATGGAACCAACTAATCCAAGAGATGCTCATCCAAGAGTAAAAGTTTTAATAATAGCTAATCTACTTATAATGGTAGTCATGGATATCAACAATGGACCAGGGAGATAACTAGAAGCTCCAATAATAGCTAAATCTAGATGCAATGGCACATGTTTACAAATTAGTGAGATTGAGGCTTAGGTTGCTCACAAAATGGTGAGAGCATAGTGAAGGTGACTGAGTTGACCTCAATAGAAATTGAGCACTACCTACATAGTCCTAAAGGACCTCAAGTCAATGTAGTTCAAATAGCAAGATAAATGGAACACAATGCTATAAAATTCCTATAATGAAATGGTCTATAGGGTTATCCCCAAGAGATAAGGTAAGTAAAATAGAAGGGTAATGGCAAATGAAAATTAGTTTTATTGTTCTTGCTAATATGGAAATGTTCATCCTATTCAATATATGAGATAACCAAAATAATCAATTATAAAAATTACTACCCAACACCCTTTTGGAAAAGATGCTCTATTAAGAACCTATTGCAAATGTGAATCTTTATAATATGTTCATGATATTCATTGGGCATTGATTCTGCTTCCTTGAAACATCGAGATAAGATGTCTTTATAGCCCCTATAAAGGTAAGTGTAGCCATGGATGATAAATAATGCTAGGCACAAGATAAATGATATAAATGGGTAATGAATGGGAAATAAATGAATATTGGTACTTTTAGTCACACATAATGCCATTGATTCCAAATTTGACATAATTTTGGTTGTGGTGGGGCTAAAGACCTCTGAATATGCTCTTGATAGGACCACAAGATTTTTATATTGTTTGATCTTGAGAGTAGATACCATTTGATTATGTTGTATATTGGAAGCTATAATGATTTGTTCTTTGATAATATCTTCATTAAGTAGTGAATAGCTTTTGTACTCAATTTTTGGTACCTCAATGAGGTTTTCACCAACGAATTTGTCCTAATTATCCCATAGTGCATCTAAGAAGGTTTCATGAAGAGATGTTAACATTTGATTTTGATTGTCTTCTATCACCTTCAAAAAGGTTTCACTAAAAAATGTTGAGTTTGTTCTTTGATCTTCCCCTAGCAACTCTAAAAAGGTTTCACTAAGAGAGTGTTCCTCTCCTACATGAGTTTGCTCTTAGTCCCCTTGATATTCTACAAATGGTATGTTGTCATGGATGTAGTTCAATAAAGTATGATTCTATCAGTCCTTATCAATGATTTTAGGAGGTTAAATGTCAAAATAATGGCTATGTTGGATGGGGGTAATGAAATTATGAAAGGTGTCACAATCCTCATAGAAGATACTAGGAGAATTTGTGTTGATAATGAAGTATTCATCCTCAAAAACTGTAAAAAGATCAAAAATATATTCAAATTGTTCTGAAATGAAATTGTAACGAATGTTGTAACAACCATGACTATAATATGTTTTTGAAGCTGAGTCCAAGTCAAGGGACTCTAAATCTGATGTTGAGACTGGTAGTGATTCTACTTCTGAAGTTAATTCTGATGTTGGTTTAGAAAAGGAACCTAACTCTAATGTTGTTTGTTCATCTAATGTGAATATTTATATAATTATGTTCTATTGAATACTTGGTATTGAACAAGTAATGGCCTGTGATGGCATAATGGGCTCTATAAAAATTGATTCATCTAATAAGGGTTCAACATAGATAGGCTCATCTAAGTGAATCTCATCAAAGAGAGGGAATCACTCGAGGGATGACTCGATAGAATCTTGTCTATCAAAAGAAGACTCCTCAATGAGTGAAAAATAATCAAGAGACAACTCTGTAGAGACTAGCTTGTCAAGGAGATGAGGATGTTTAAAAATAAGTAAAACAAGAATAGGTGATTCATTATAGGTTAATTCATCACAAATGGGTGTTTTAACAATAACATCATGATCTTGGTTTACAATTATTTGCAAAATATAAACCTTGAACACATTTTGGTCCTCATAATATGGTTCTTGAAGTGGTAATGGTTTTTGTTGAGGCTCATAGATTGGCACATAATTTATAAAGTGGAGAACCATGTTTTGTGGCTCAATAACGAGATCTCCAAAAATTAGACCATTGAAGAAGGGATCAATAAAATTAGGTTCATCAAATGGATGTTTTTTAATAATAGGTTTACTAAATACTAGTGATGGGCCTAGAATGGTAATGATTAGATGATGTGTAGTTTGGTTGTTCACACAAACCAAAGGAGGAGGTCCTAAAATGGTAACCCTTATGCATTATAGAGCTAGATTGCTCACACAAGCTAAAGGAGAATATCCTAAAATGGTAACCTTTGCATGTTGTAGAGCTTTATCACTCACACAACCCAAAAGGGGATAGCCTAGAATGGTAACCTTCAAGCATATCACACAAATAAAAAGAGGATATCCAAAAATAGTAACCTTTGAGTGAGGCACACAAATTGAAGGGGAAGAATAGGGATGATGTAAAAAAATTATCATGGTTTGGATTGGTTTTCAAAAAATAGGCTCAAAGAGGGCAACATCCTCAAATAAGATGGAGTGTTTATGTTTTCCATAAAAATGCTCTACCTCTAAACTATGGCCTTAAGAGAACCCATTATGATTGTACCTTAGTATTATGTCTAGAAAGGTTTGTTCTCTACATTTTCCAAGATTTGGATTATGTTTTACAAATGTTTTAAACAAGGTAAGTGTTTTGATCCTTTCTAAATAAGTTGACTAGGTACCAAAGAGACTATAATAGGGAGGGTGGTGTAGTACCACACACAATTATAAGAATGATGTTCACTAATTTACTCAACCTTGTGTAAATTTGAAATTGTATGAATTAGAAGAGGGTATGATAACTCAACAATCTAAAGTGTAAACTAGTACACCAAATCCTAGATTTAGAGATACATTAATACCATAAAAACTAGTTCAAATTCAATGAGTTACTACTAGGAAAATAGAAGAAAGCCCTTTAGATTATGGAGACAGTGTGAACCAAGAAACTTATGATGTGAAAACATGCAAGAATTCCTAAGTATAAAAGTAGAACCAAATAGGCAACACAATGCTGCCACATGGTAATAGGAATGGTAGTATAAAATGTTTGTTCTAGAATTTAGAGTGTAAGTAATGCAAAAGATGACCTAATTACATCAATGATTCAAATGGATGATGAGTCTATAAAAGGCCTTCAATCCAAACAAGAAATTGAACCCAAGATACTCAAGTCAAGTGTAAATGGAAAGTTAAGCCCAATTTAATACATAACCTGGTAACTTAGAAATGTGCAAATTTGAATTTAAAATATCAATGGACTTAAATATAATCTGGGAAAGTGGATTATACTCAAATGGGCAACATAAATATGTATATGAAGATATGACAAACACAATGTTTAAGATGACAAATTTGAATAAGGAAAAGATGATTTTCACTTGGACAACGTAACACTTCCTTGTTCAATAAATGGTAGACAACTTGTTTTGGTTATGATGTTTGTTTACATGTTTTGACTCAAATCAATGACCAAGTAAGCTAAAAGACTAAAAATACCAATACAACTATGTAATCATCCTAAAACTCTACAACTGATAACGTTGCATGATATTTTTGAAGTCCATCTTTATACATACACTTGAGAGAAAATTAAATGTTCATCTAAAATAAAAGTGCATTATATAGTAGGGTATTTTACACCCCCTCTTCTCTCAAGTGACAATGCGATGACATGGACCTTGGGGTGTAACTCGCATCAACAATATTTACAGAAAAAGTAGGGTTTATCTAAAACTCTATAGTTTATGACCATCTAGATTATCCCATGTGTAAAAACTTTCAAATTTTAACATAAAAGAAGTAACATGTCAATTGGATCTACATCAAATGTCTTGTTGTGAAAAGGTCTTGTCATTTTCACAATCACCACATCTGTCAATTGCTCAGTTTAGTGTGATGTCCTAAATGATCATACATTTTGGGCTAGCTTGCCACTAATGACCATTAAAACCACCATCTCAATGGGGTGATCCTAATTTATATACCCCACATGGATAGGGGTTGAATATGATGTCGAGAGATGAATCCTTGGGTCAAAACTTCCTTATAGAATATGTGGGAAGTAATGAAGTCCCCCTCATAAGCCAAATTGTATGAAATAAAAATCTAAGTAAAAAGACTTTATAAATTATTTTTAGATCACCTAAACCTTGTAGGTTTTGGGGAGAGCCTCAATAACTTCTTTTTTATGTCTTGGATAAAGGCACAATTTGCAATGAAAAATAGCACTTTTGATCACCCTATAGGGGATAAGGGAGAGCATACATGTACAAATTTATTTTTACTCAAATAATTTAATAAAAAAATGATATATGACTTATACAAAACAAAACTTTGAAGTGAGTTTTATTTTAAGCATTGAATTAAAGTGTTTGGTGATGTTATTTGGCCCCTTGGCCTTAATTTGAAAATTTGAAAAAAAATTACAAAACATTCAATATAAACATTCAATTTTTCCTTTTAAATACCAAATGGATGTTTAAAATACTTAGTTGTGCTCAAAAAACCATTTTTCCATGTAGGTCATACATAAAAATTTAGATATTCTTATTTATCTTTGAAGCACTTTTGACTTTGAAACAAGTAACTTTGGAAAACATGCTCTCGAGTCTATGTTTTTTTAAAAACATAGAGACTAACTCTGGTCACTATTGATCAATGCCAATTCTTGCAAGATCATCATTGGTTGAAACCCAATTGTGACTAATCAAAAACAACTGTCAATGGTCACCTATGAACCTGATGGCAAAAATATTATGATTCAAAATATTTTTTAGGATAAAACATAAGCTTCTAGATCAATGTTATGTTGAGATCAGAGACTTATAAAACTCAAATTGTTAAAAATAAACTTGAATAATAGCTCAAAATGTAAATTTTTAGTCGTATTTCCCCTACAACCCAAATGACTGTGGTTATCCCTAACCAACGTCGATTACTCAAAACCATCACTGATCACTATGTAACCTATGTGTGCATAAAAAATGTTAGAAACATAGTAAAATAAGCATAAAAATTGATGTTTAAGCACTTTTTAATGACTAAAATAAAAATGTAAAATTTCCATAATGTCTTCCTTACTTGAATAGATGTTATAGTCCCACTGGGCATGCCAAAATGTAGTGTTGGATTACAATGAGGATTAGTCCAAGCATTATTCATGAAAATCACAAAAGAATGCATAAAATCTAATAATCTAAGCCAACCTATTTTTTGGGGTTTGAAAATGACAATAACAAGCAATCAAAAGAAAACACATACATATTACCTTCCTAAGTGATTCCACCATCCAAAATCAACTCCAAGCATGTTTTCCCCCTTGATTTGGTGTTCTTGTCTTTGTCAAAAATAGATGCCAAGCTCCTCCATTATCTTAAGATCACCATGCATAATATATGTTGAAGATAAGAAATATAATCTATGCATATCAAATGAATCTTGCAAATAAAACACAATGATCAACACAAAGAAAGCTTGTGGAGATAATTTTACATTATAAGTTTACAATATTTTAGCTTCAAAATGATGGTGAGAGTCCTATTTATAGATCTTATAAATGGGATAGGATAAATCATGACCATCCATCTAAATATTGAGATGTATGGCCATAAATTAATCTAATATTTGTAATTAAATCCATAAATATCCTCATGATGTATTGGAAGGAAAAACATTAATTAGGCATGGGTATCCATAATCCTGATATTTATTGCATTAATGGCTTGAGGATGCCACCCCATAGATCATATCACTAGGTGATGTAGATATTGATAATCAATTTTTGATAATAAAATAATCAATAACCTCCATGAAAAATTCATTTAAGCTCTTAATTTGAATTAATTAGCTTTAAATGAGATTAATCAATTTTAGTGCAATTCTTTGAAAATTGGTGCATAATTAATCAAAATGGTCAAAAAGTCATATTACTGGTTGTAATTTGACTCAACAAGAATTGGAAGTTGATGTTAGATGCATATGGACTGTGATCCCATTTAGGATGTTACTAACACAAAATAACAAAAGGTACGTCATGTGTACTGATGATTTGGAAGAAAAGAGTAATCTAGAGCACCAAAATGTAAAAACATCATTTTGACTCAGAATGATTTAATAAAAGTTAGGAATCACACAAAATGCATTTCCCTATTTATGGATGCATTAGCCTAAATTAACACTTGTATATGCCAAGCTCAAATCATCTAGTGTGTTTTTAGTGATTTTGGCCTAAATTGGGCATTTGAGTGCAATTCAAGTAATATTGATAATTTCAACATAAATGGCATTAGGAATTGGATCTCTACATGCATACATTTAAATAAATCATCAACAAAGGTTTCATAATTAAAAATTCCTTTATTAACAAAGGGATTATTAAGTTAACCTCATTGAATAAAAATCAAAACCAAAACAAAGTCCAAGTACAAGCATCAACCCCAACCGAGGCCAACAACTATGAGAAATAAAATTAATACAATGATAATATGAATATTTTTGGAAATGGAGTAACTAAGTCACACCATGTCCAAATGGTGAAAAACCCATCTTCTTAGCCTACACCACAAATGCAACTTACTCCTCCACAACCTATGTAACAAGCATAACCTATGCAATGACCTAGATTAGCTCCACAAGTGTAGCAACCACTACCTTTGCAATCCGTTCCTCCAAGAATTAATGCCACTACCTATTGAGACTTTAGTGACCTTGGTAAACCCATTGATTTAATGTTTTATAAATTAACCTCAACTAATATGATTAGTTGGTAGATTCTGAAGCACTATCCTAATGTTATTATATATCCTGACTAGTATCAAGAGAATGGGTTCTATGAATACCATCATTTTCATGTGAAAATATACATTGGTGTGTGTAGATAAAATACCTCATCAAAAATATGCTATAAAATTGGAATATTATATTGGATAATCAAGCATCTATATCCAATCAAAAGCTAGGTATTTACCAAAACCCCTTTTTATAGAATAACAATAACAACAATGAAGGATAAAACAGAAAAATGATAATAGTATCAAAAATAACCATGAAAACAACCAAAAAATTAGTATTAATAATAATAACATTAACTAAATGCAAGGAATCAAGGCCAAATGATCCCAACAACCAAAATACCTACCACATAATTGCACATGACTACAACAAGGTTGTAGGTCATATTATGGGAGGTTGCATTTTAACCATTATCATTAATCCTTGACCAAATGCTAATATACCAAAACCATTTCCAAAAAATTCCAATCAACCTACCTATGTCAGTAATCCTTCCTTGACCTGGGATCACAGTCAAGCACAATGTCAACTATTGATTACTATTTTGGGACCTTATACTAATAACTCATCATTTCATCATGATCACAACCAAGTTCACCAATAATTGAGACTTATCCTATTTGGCCCATCTCTATCATATTCAAGAAATAATGGTCTTGTATCCAATCCCAATTGTGCAATCACCACTTGATAATCTATGATTACCATTCTCATCCCACATCCTCCTACCACCAGACCAATCCAACCCACTATCCTATATAGGATCAAGCCATATACCACTATTAAGGAAAAACTATATGACATTATGGAACAACTCTAAAATACACCCATACACATTTCTATATAGGATTTATTGTGTACATCTACTATCCACAAGAAAATTTTAACAAAGATCCTAGGCCAATCCCAAGTTACAAATGACATAACAACAAAAAAAATCCAAGATTTGGTTGGACATCTAGCCCTAGGATTATAATTGACCTTTAACCAGAGTGATTTTTCATCCCTTGGTCCTCTCCATAACAACCCATTATACATTAAATTTGTCATCACAAGGAACAAAGCCAAATGTGTCAATATAGGCAATGGATCAAGCCTAAATATTATGTCTCTAAATGTCATCAAACATTTAAGATATACAACAATATATCATTGGCCAAAGATAATTACTATTAAAGATTATGATAATGAAGAGCAAGAATAAAAAGGAACTATTAGCTTTCTAATGATTGTTGGGCCTTTGACCCATGATACACTTTGCCTTGTGTTAGATCTAACCCTATCATACAATTTACTTTTGGTTATACCTTAGATACATGAGATTCAAGCAATCCCATCAACATTTCACTAGTGTCTCAAGTTCTCTCACCCAGGCATGAAGGTCACCATCAATGGATATTTACATCCCTATGAACATTATAAACATTTGGAGGCTGAATATGAAAGTTACAATTATAATTTTCACCTAGATATATTACCTAAGAGGGACAAAGATAAAGAGATACTTGTTGAATTTTCATAATCCAATTATATATAACTAGATGTGATCTAAGAATTTGACTCAAGAGAGGATGGTTAGTATGGTGTTAGTTCTAAAATGAAAAAAAATGAAAGAAACACACTAATTAGCATAACATCTCTAGGCTTAGACACTAGGGAGAGCTTAGTTAACAAACATGAATAAAACACATAACTAAAATGCAAAATAAACCTCTTTTACCTTCCTTGAATGCTCCAAAATGCTTGTTATAGTGGCTTGGTCAGCTTGTGCTCATGAAATCCTTGGCAATGGAAGCTTGGCTAACTCCATCTCTCCTTGACACCTTTGGTTTATGGCTTGGCTTGGCTTGGAATAAATTTGGCATGGTAACACTAATTACAATGGCTCCTTGAAGATATTTTTGCATTATAACTTTGCACTAAAATAGCTTAAAAATGATGTTCATGGCCTTTCTATTTATAGATTTTTAAGAATGTTTAGAATCAACCTAAACCATCCATTATGAGATTAAGATGTGTGGTTGAGTATTAATTCAATTTTATAATTAATTTTATAATTATCCTCATCATGAAATTGGAATAAGGGGCAATTAAGAGGCATGAAGGGCATCATAGAAGGCATTGATGAGGCATGGAGGGCATAAATCTTGATATTTCTGGCATTTATGGCCTAGGGATGTCTTCCCAAGAAATGAGGTCACCTAATAATGTAGATATTCAATATCCGTTTCCAAAAATAAGCATTCAACAATTTTTTATGGAATTTTTTATTAGGCCTTGATTTGGGTTAATTAGCTCTTAAGCATGTTTAAGCACTTTATGTACAAATCACCCAAATTGATCAGAATGCCTTGTTATTGGTCCAAAATTCAACTGGATTAGAATTAGAAGTCACTATCAGATATGTTGGATCTATTATCCCATTTAGGATGTTACTAAAAACAAATAATAAAGGAACATGTCTTGTGTAAGAGATTTGATAGGAAAGAGCAATCCAGAGCACCTAGGTGTAAAATTGGCATTGACTTGAAAGGATCTGATCAAAGTTAGCTAGCCCATAAATTGCATTGCCTCATTTAGGGATACCCTAGCCAAAATCAACACTTGAATATGTTATTTTCACATCATTTAGTGTGTTTTAGTGCTTTTAGGCTAAATTGTATAGTTTGGGTGGAAATTAGTCAAAAAACTAGTTGAAGGTTATCAATGGCTAGTATTAGGTGTCTATAGTTTGCCCCTATTTGGGAAGATGTTCAAAACTATAGGCAAAGTAATGTCTTCTAAATAATTATAGATGGCTTGTATTCCAAAAAAATGATCATTGAAGTACTAATCTTCAAATGGTTTTGGGAAGCCTATGATGATGCCCCCTCGAGGGAGTGGTCATTACATTTGTTGATGGATGATACCTCAAAAAGAAATAAGAAATGTGGAATTAGAATGTGGTTGATATTAATCCAAATAAGAAAATGCTTGCACGCATTGATGCAAAATGGATGTGTATTTACCCAAAGGTGGTTATAATTAGGAATAAAAGTCAAAATAATTATTTGCCCATAGATTGTTATAATCATTAAGAGGACCTAAATTGGCTAAAGATGATTGTGCCCCAGTTTTAGAAAGCATAACTCAAGGATATAACCTAGAATATAGATTAAATATGAGAAGTTGAAAATTGATGAAATATATGAATAGAAGAATAATATTGATTAGTGTGAATGATTTAGTTGTCCCTATTAATGAGAAGATGCTTGTCTTGATTAGCAATGATACAACTAGATTGGTTAATGGGTGGATTTGATCAAGGGTGGGATAGATTAGCCAAGATGCCAAGGAGAAATTTATGTGGCTCCATTAATTGTAGACCTTTTTAATCTAATTTTTCTATTGCATGTGATGGTAGGCATCATGATATAACACCATGAAGACTTGGTTGAAAAATGCATAAGGACTGACTCTCAATCCAATAAACACTCAAAAATAATGCACCAATGATAAAAACCATGATAATGTTAATAGATGAGTATGGATGGAATCAAGAATAATTTTCTCAAGGAATCACCCATCTAACACATATAGATTGAGTTGAGGCAACAATGCTAAAAGTAAACAAATAGGCAAGTGAATAAACAAACAAATAAAAAGAAAAACAAACAAACAAACAACTTAAAATAAACAAACAAATAGAAAGCTTGAAAACAAAAGCAAAAGAAAGCATCCTAATAATGATAATGCCCCATTAATGTGGATTGAGGATAACTGACTAAGATTACATAAGACAAATGTTTTTGGATTTTTGAAATGTTATGAATTTTTTTTGGCATTTTGAGGTATCTTAACTCATTAGAGAATGAAAGGATGCCTACTCAAAAAATGGTGAGAGCATTTGGCTTAGATTGCTCATAAAATGGTGAGAGTGTATGGAAAGGGGGACTAAGGTGATCTAAACATGAATTGAGTGTGACCCACATAGTCTTAAAATAACCTCAAGTCATAGTAATTCCATCTACATAAAAGGTGATGAAAAACCAACTAGGTCCCAATAAGTTCTCAAATCCAGCAAATGGTCAGTCAAATGAAAATAGTGATGGTAAAGTGATGTGGTAATGCATAATAAACAAATGTTGTCCTTATTTTTCCCATAGGTGATTATAACTAGGATATAATGGCATAGGTCAATGATACTAATTTGACCATAGGCAGTTATAATTAGTAGAAAGACTGGTGAGACATTGATTTGTCCATAGGTGGTTACAATCAGGCTCAAATAAATAAACTTGATACAAGATGAAAGATATCTTGCTAGATCAATTATCACACTACTTTCATAGACAATCATTATAAATACAGATTGGATTGATTATTGAAACTTAATTGGAATTCCCCCATAAAAGGTGCAAGAAGAACCAAAGTAACCAAGATTAAAATAGGATTGGGTAGGATGACTAAAAATAGGCTTTGGCCTAAAAAGGAATGGAATGGTTAGATGGCATGGTTTTTATTAGGATAATGATGGTTTGATAAATTGGATAAAATGGTAAGAGGGTTTCCCCCAAGTGATGGGATGAATGGCAAGATCTATGATAATGGCAAAAGGCATATGTAACAATGGCAATGGAATGGCAATGTGAAATGGTATGGTACATATTTTTGGCCTAGGTGTAGTTTTTTATTTTGTTTTTCCTATTGATGGGGAGATGCACATCCTAATTAATGAATTATACAAATAGAATACTTAATCATGTTAATTTCTAGCCCACACCTCATCTGAATAATTGCTCCATTAAAAACTTAATGTAGATTTGGTTGCTATGAATGCTTTTATAATTTTCATTGGTCATTGATTATGATTCCTTCAAACATCGAGAAAAGGTAACTTTATAGCCTCTACAAAGGAAAGTGCAACTATGGATGTTAAACAATGACAAATAATGGATGGTAGGTTTGTTTTTGAAATGGAATGGTAGATGATAATGGAATGTGGAATGGTTGGGAAATAAATGAAGATCAAGACTTTCAGTCACACGTAATGTTGCTAATGCTAAATTCAACATAATTTTGGTTGTGGTGAGGTTGAAGACTTTTTATCTCAATCAGACCACTAAATTTTTTTATTGTTTGACCTTGAGAGTGGCTATCATCTGATTAGGCTATAGATTGGAAGCTATTTTGATTTGATCTTTGATTTTGTCTTCATCAAGAAGTGAAGAACTTTTATACTTAGCTATTGGTGCCTCAAAGAGTTTTTCAACAATGAAGTTGTCTTGATTGTCCCATAGTGCCTCTGAGAAGGTTTCACTAATGAACATTGGCTTTTGAGTTTGATTTTATTCTAATGATTCTAAAAATGTTTCACTAGAAGATGTTGAGTTTTGACTTTGATTGTCCCCTAGTGCCTCTAAAAAGGTTTCACTAGAAGAGTGTTCTTTTGCTATATAAATGTAGTCTTAGTCTCCTTGCTTTTCTTCAATTGCTATGTCACCATGGATGTAGTTTAATAAAGTGTGATTCTTTTGATCCCAATTGACACTTGTGGGAGATGGAATGTCAATGATATGGATATTTTTATTGATGGTAATGGCATGTGGAATTGGTAATGAAATGGGGAAAGGTTTCACAATCCTCATATAAGATACTAGGGTAAATTATGTCAAAGCTAAAGTACTCATCCTAAAAAAATAGAGAAGGATCACAAATTTATTCAAATTGATTTGAAAGGCATGCGTAACCAATGTTGTAACAACCATGAACATATTCTTCTTTTAAATATAATTCTAACTCCAAGGATGTTGAATCTAAGGTCTAGAATGGTGTTGATTCAGCTTTTGATGCTAAATTTGATGTCGACTCAAGAATAGAACCTGACTCTAACTCTAATTCTTCATTTTATGGGTACTCTATTATAATGATGTCTTATTGAATAGTTGGTTTTGGATAAGTAACAGTCTATGATGGCATAATGGGCTCCACAAAAACTAGTTTATCAAAATGGGACTCCTCTAAGATGGTAAAAATGTCAAGAGACAACTCTTTAGAGACCGGCTTGTCAATAGGAGGCTCTTGAAAAATAGGTACATGGTCAAAGTAATGATTTTCCCAATGGTAGCTATAATCATTAAGAAGTGACTCAGTAAAGATTGGCTTGTCAGAGTGAGACTCCTTGACAACTAGTATAGGATCAATAGATAGTTTATCATAGGTTAACATATCACAAATGGTTGATTCAACAAAAACATCTTGGATTAGTTGGTTATTTTGGCCTTGGTTTTTAATGAGTTATAAAATACCATTTTTGAACATAGCGTAGTCTTTGAATGATTGGATGGGTTGAGGTTTGAATGGGATTGGTACTAGATGAGGAATGATTTGTGGTTGGATAATGGGAGGGCCTTGGAGAGCATGATTACTTGCATGAGCTAAAGGAAAAATTATTGAGATGGTAATGATAGGGTGGTTTGGAGCTTGATTACCTACATAAGCCAAAATACTAGGTATTGGAATGATGAAAGGGCATTGTGGAGCTTGATTGCTTTCACAAACCAAAAGATGAGGTCCTAGTATAAAAATGATTGGGTGTTATGGAGCTTGGTTGCTCACATAAAATAAAGGATGAGGTCTTGGTATGGGAATGGTATGACATTGTGGTCCTAGAATAGAAATGGTATGATGTGGTGGAGCCCAATTACTTGCATAAGCTAAAGCATCAAGTCTTCCTCATAAACCATATCATCCCAATTGTGAGTTGGCTAATAAGTTAGTTCTTGATTGTGTTCCACATACTGATTATTGTAAAGAAGGTATGGATTCATATCCCAAACAACTTTATTTATATTTGGGTCTTCATAATCCTCTTTATACCAATCAAGGTCTCGATTTGGATCGTAAGTTATTTTGTGACTTTGTTCCCATGAATGATTAATATGAAGCAGATAGAAATATATCTCACAGACCATATTAGCATCATTGGGGTCTTGACTAAAGCCATAAAAGTCATTTTATGTGGCCATTCTATCATAATTTGGATTGTAAGTGACTCCACCATAAGTGTAGTGAGACATATCTATGTAAATGATGAAAGCTTAGAAACAAAAAGGCTTAGAGTTCTACAAACTTTGAAAAATTATCCAAAGGACAAATGGTTCAAACTTGGTCTAGCTTGGCCAAAAGTAGAGTTGTATCCCCAACATGGTTTGAAAATAGAGTTGTATCTCCAAAATGGTTTGTGCTAAGACTTGGCATAAAATAGACTAACTTCAAATGTTTAACATCAAATGTCATACACATAAAAGGTCAAGCATCTAAATAAAAACTAGCATGTCAAAGGTCTAGGTCAAAGTGTTCCAAATAAGGTCTAAACTAGGAAAGAGAAAGTTGAGTTACTAGGTCTTTTATCCAAACACAGAGTCAAAATTTAGGCTCAAACAATAAGTATGACATGATTTGATTTAATTTAACAAGTTTGGAAACAAATTTGACATAAACCCAACACATGGAATCAAACATAAACATGATCAGTTGGCATAAGGCATAAGACAAAAGGCTCTTTGAAAAAAGACTATGTTTTCCCAAATAAGGGAAAAAATAATGATAAGGATAGGTACTAAATAGATAAACCATCAATAGTTTTCAAATTTGGATAATCGATTAACCAAAGTTATGCAACCCAAAAGAGAAAGATCTATGTATCAGCTCCATGAGTTGAGGCCTAAACAAAATTCAATCAATGTTTGGATCTAAACTTAACAAGGCTAATTAAAAAATCAATATTGAAAACTATGATTTGACTAAACAAATTAGACAAGATTGGACAACATGACAGCACAAGACAAACATCCAAATAGTAGACATGACATGGCTTGAAATAAATGGTTTTGATATAATTGTGAAACAAGTCTTAAAACAAATTGAGCAGTCTAATAGCATAAGCATGCTCAAATGATGTGCTCTATGTTATGTTTCAAAGACTCAAAAAGGCTCAAAATGTTTTGACATGATTTGGGTAGCATAACACTACCCTCCTCAACTCAAATGACACACACACACAAATAAGTTTAGCAAAAATTTCAAAGCGCAAGTGTGGTGTAAAATGACCAAAATAACACCTCTTTAGACAAAAGAGTGAGTATAGACAAATTGGTTTTGACATGGCTTATTAACAAACAAATAATTTTTAATCTCAAAACATACCAATCAAAAATGACCAAAATATACTAAGTATAATCATCCAAATCCTAGAAAGGGTATAGTAATGTGGGGTTGGATAACTATCAAGTTTCAAACATGTATAGGGGAATTAATTACATAATGACTTTCATGTCAAATAATGTAAAATAAATTCATGGAAATTGGGTGACTATGGCATTAACTAGTTGTAAAAAGGTCTAGTCCTTTTTACAACCACTACATCCTAATATTCACTCAGTGTAGTTCAATGTCCAAATGCAGATACATCCCATGTGCAACTCTAAAGGAGTAAGTGAATTCAATGCCAAGAGGTAAAACCCCAGATCAAAGGTTCCCTAAAGAACTCATGGGAGGTAATGATGTCTCCCTCGCAATCTAAGCTTGTATGAAATAAAAGACTAATAGAAAGACTTTAGGGTCATTTTCAAGATCACCCAAACTTTGATGAGTTTTTTCAAGAGTGATTTATATGACTTTATTTTTAAGCATTAGACTAGGCTATTTTGAATAAGAATGTCACTTTTGATTCCAAGGGTTCCCTAAAGAGGACAAATGGAAGAACATACACTCAACATCCCTCTTTTTTCCAAGCAAAATTTTAATCTAAACAACTAAGTAAACACAATAATATTTGAAAAGGTGAGTTCATTTTTAATCCCAGCTAGAAAATGAGGCGGTATTCATTTGACCCCTTGGTCTTAGTTGTAAACTTTTAAAACATTCACCATAAACATCTAAAATTTGTTTTTTGTTAAACACCAAAACAAGGTTCCTAAAATATTTTTAAGCATGCAAAAGGTGATCTAAACATGTTTTTTGCAAATGTCAAGCTTAGTCCTATAATAAAAACATTAGCATGTCCTTTATCCTTGAAGATATTTTAGGTTGAAACAATGAACTTTAAAAAAAGAGCTCTCAGTTCTATGTTTTAAGAAAAGCACAATGACTGACATCAGTTATATATTTGATGATGGTTACATTTTCTAACTAATGATGGTTATCTAATCGACATCGATTATACCAATGTGACTAATGATAGGTATCCAACTGATGTCAATTTTACTAACTGACATTAGTTAAGCTATTTAACTGATGTTGGTCTTACTAGTTGACATCAGTTATTATGTAAACCTCTAGCAAACAAAAACAACAAAATAAAGTTAGAAAATCAATTTTCAAGAGTTTTAATGGTCCAAATGAATATTTTAAAGCTGTAAAATGATCTTCTTCATGTGTGGGATACATCTAATCCCACCAGGCATACCATATATGATTTAAGAATTTGACTCAAGAGAGGATGGTTAGTATGGTGTTAGTTCCAAAATGAAAACAAAATGAAGAAAACACACTAACTATCATAACATCTCTAGGCCTAGACACTAGGGAGAGTCTAGTTAACAAACATGAATAAAACACATAACTAAAATTCAAAACAAACCTCTATTACTTTCCTTGTATTCTCTAAAATACTTATTGTAGTGGCTTGCTTAGCTTGTGCTCATGAAGTCCTTGACAATGGAAGTTTGACTACCTCCATCTCTCCTTGGTACCTTTCGCTTGTGGCTTGGCTTGTTTTGGAATTAATTTGGCATGGTAACACTAATTACAATGGCTCCTTTAAGATATTTTTACATTATAACTTTACACCAAAATAGCTTAGAAATGATGTTCATGGCCTCTCTATTTATAGATTTTTAAAAATGTCTAGTATCAACTTAAACCATCCATCTTGAGATTGAGATGTGTGGTTGAGAATTAATTAAATTTTTAGAATTAATTTTATAATTATCCTCATCATGACATTAGAATAATGGGAAATTAAGAGGCATAGAGGGCATAAATCCTAATATTTATGGCATTTATGGCCTAGGGATGTCTTCCCAAGAAATGATGTCACTTGATGATGTAGGTATTCAATATCCATTTCCAAAAATAATTATTCAACAAGTTTTCATGGAATTTTTTATTAGGCCTTGATTTGGGTTAATTAGCTCTTAAACATGTTTAAGCACTTTGTGCACAAATTACCCAAATTGATCAGAATGCCTTGTTATTGGTCCAAAAATTTTACTGGACTAGAATTAGAAGTCACTATCAGATGTGTTGGATATTTTATCCCATTTAGTATGTTACCAACAAAAAATAACAAATGCATGTGTCTTGTGTAAGAGATTTGATAGGAAAGATAAATCCAGAGCACCTATGTGCAATATTAGCATTTTAACCTGAAATGATCTGATCAAAATTAGCTAGCCTATAAATTGCATTACCCTATTTAGGGATACCCTAACCAAAATTGATAGTTGAATATGTCAGTTTCACATCATTTAGCATGTTTTAGTGTTTTTAGGCCAAATTGTGTATTTTGGGTAGAAATTGGTCAAAACCGTGATTAGAGGTTATCGGTGGCTAGTTTTAAGTGTCCACACTAAATAACCTTCATTCATCTTCCCATATGCCTCCTCTATAATTATATAATCATTTTACTATAATGGCTAATGGCTTAAGAGACTATTTGACCCACAACACATTCCACATTATCAAAATTCCATAGAACCCCAAGTCTTATGGAAGACCTAAAGCTAATCCACCTTTCATGAAATGGAAATGAGAAGGAAAGGGCAAACTTCATAGTCCAGCTTTTATCACTTTCACACAATCCACAAGATAAGAAGAAGACCCACTTTCCAATGATGAATCGTAGTTTTAGATTAAGGTAAAAATAGGTTTTGAAGGGACCCCGAAACCCTTACAACAAAAAAGAAAGATAAAACATTAAGCACAACCAAGTTCTAAAGAACCTGAAACCAAAAAAGAACAACAAAACCAAGTTTTGCATGGACCTGCTACCAAAAGATGTGACCAATTAAAACACCCATTAAAACACTAGAATCTAGAAAGTTAACAGACTAGAACAGCATCCTCAAAACCTCCCATACCAGTAACCAGCAAACCAGAGACGCCTCCAGAAAACCAACACAAACAACCAGTCAGTATAAGGAAACATTAGATTTTCCTTATGAGTTGAGATTTTACTTATGCAACCGAAGGTTCTTATCTAGAGGGGGACCATAGGTTTTGACTTCTTCCTCTTCACTACTGTCCAACCATCCTCTAACTTTTCTACCTTAGCAACTCATCCCTCAGAAGACAAGGACCCATGGAACCCAGGGGACACAGATGCCTCACAGACTCTCTTTGAGAAAATGTCTGGCTCCTAGAAGGATTCTTCAAAACAAGGGAAGAGGCCAATGTCACCTCATCCACTGGCTCAGGAAGATCCCTTACCATAACCTCTGCACAACCTTCAGAGGAATGTTTCACCAAAGAATCCTCCACAGCCGCCGGCTCAGAGTGAACACTATCCTTAGACTCAGAATCATCCGAAACTTCCAAGGGTTGTTTAACCATAAAATGTTCAGAGGAGGCCTCAGACCACCAAGAAGATGGTCACTTAGACTTAGATTTCCCATCAGCACATCACGCAACAATATGACCCGTCTGGTGGCACTTCTTACAACGGAACGGGATGCCCTCAAAATCCAACTTTTGAGTCCAAGTACCCCTCAGGGACTCCAACCAGATCGCCTCAGGAAGGCCCTTTGAAACATCCAAGTCTACTAGAAAACGAGCATAGGTTGAATGGTAAATGATCGAAGTGTCTTCATCCACATATAAGAAATCCCCAATAGCATTTTTGATAGTTTCAAAAATCGAATCATGTCAAAGATGTATTGGAAGATTAGGGAGCCTAACCCAGATAGGGAGCTTATTAAAGGATTCTGAGAGAGGATCAAAGTCCTCATGCCACGGTTTGGCCATTAGAGGATATCTACCCTGCCAAGAAAAATTATTGTGACACAAAATAATCTTTTTGTCATTGAGGCTATGGAACTTAACTATAAAAAAAACCCTAGCACATAGAAAGATATGGACCAAATCTTCAAAAAGTGGCATCTAGTTCTTGGAAATCCAGCTATGTAGATCTGCAAGAAAAGGCCAAAAGACATGAAAGTGACAAATAGCAGCATAAAAGGAAAGCTCTTCTACCATATCAACTATTTCTTTAACTACTTTAGGGTCAAGAGTTACCCTAATAGGCTTTAAAGCATTTACAAGCGAAGCGTGAGAAGTCCCAGATGAGGCAAGAAGAGGAACGTCATGTAACCCTGCTTCAAATGCAGCCACATTAGGAAAAGTTCTGCCATCAGATCCAAAACTTGAACCAGGAGCAAGGGGTCTATAAGCCAGTCACGGGGCAGAGGGAAAAGAACCCCCATCCATAGAAGAATTCATGTGAGGAGCAATCAAAACCCTACCCCCACACGCAAGGGAAACCCCACCTAAAGTGGGAGTCTTTCCAGCCGCCCCTCCAAGAGGAACACTGGCAAAGGAAGGAGGATGGGTAAATGCTGAAGAATCTCTATCAGCATCTAACACAGGCACCACAACCTCTAACAGATTTTGAAATTGCGTATGCACGGGAATCACAGCATCAGCCATCTTAGAATCTAATAATCATAGTTATATAATGATAAGTTGGATGATTGCTATAAAAAATCCAAATATCCCATCCCTAATAGGATCATGAAGAATCAATCCTATGAAGGTGGAGGCCTAGGGAAAAATCAATAGGGTACACTTGAACCAATTTCTATGGCTAGGTATAAAGGAACATATGGTCTCAAATTTAAATCACCCGGGGTGACCCCACATATATTATTCATGTTTCAACACCAGTTTATAGTGATGATGATGTTGAGAATGAAGTAGAGTCTGCTCATAGCATTTATGAAGACCTTGTCAGTACTAACTTGTTTGATCCATTAATCATTTACACCATTATCACAATCAATAGACATAATCCACTTCCCTTATATCATCCTCAATTAATAGACTAGTACCAATAAGAATCTATAGTATCTATAGATGAGTTTGAGAATAATGAAGCCTTTTTTTATTGTTTAGGACTAAGAGACAATGTTCTGTTGGGAGACCACAAATAAGGGTTATCCATCAAACTAGATCCTATAGCCTATTTTAAAGAAAAGGTGAACACCCTTATACAAAAATAAATAAATAAAACATTAAGATCTTAAAGTGAAAACCTATTTGAGGTAAATTTAGACTAGGGTAATAGTAAAGAGAAAGGCTAGTCTTTTGGTTAAAACTTGTTTCAAGCACCACTAGACATGGGTGTTCACCTTTCCTCAAAGAAAGCTCAAGAGACCACTAACAATGAACTTGATTTAGGGTTTGAGTTTGTTTTATTAGATCAAAATTCCTTTGATCAAATTACCCAAGAATTTTTTATAGTATTTTTAACATGGCCATCAATGCCATTAGGAGAATCAAATTCATCATGTTGAGGAGAACTTGAAGAACCATTCCAACCAAAATACTTTGTAGTTGTAATCCAATTCAGCTCCTTATCAACTATTATATATGAGGGTTCTACACTTATAGTGGAGGAGGTGAATATTGGAACTCCAGATGACCCCAAATGGATCAAATTAGGTGCATCCCTTATTAATGAGGAATGTGAAGTTTTTACAGCCCTTTTGAGGGAATTTGTTGACATTTTTACTTAGGCCTATTTAGACATGTTAGGTTTGGACCCCAACTTGGTTGTACATCACTTTGTTGTGCATCCTGATGCCAAACTTTTTAAACAAAAGCTACATAAGATGCATCCTCACAATGTTGTGTTGGTAAAGAAAGAGTTGAAAAATTTCTTAGAAGCTAGATGTATTAGATTGATTGACTATTCAAAGTGGATATCTAATGTTATAAATGTTAGCAAGAAGACTAAAGGGATCAAAATATGCACTAATTTTAGGTATATTAACAAGGACTACCCTAAGTAATGCGGTAAAGGAATTATTTGGAGCCAAACAGATGCTCAAGGAAGTCAATGCCACTTTTTTGTGTTTGATTCCAAAAAAGATAGGAGCTGACTCTCCTAATCAGTTTAGACTGATTAGTCTATGCAATTCTTTTTACAAGATTATCTCCAAAGTATTAACTTCCAGACTAATTCAGGTAATCCCCTCGATTATTGCTGATCAGTAGAATGGGTTCATCCCAGGAAGACAAATCCTCAATTCTATAATTACTGCTCGTGAGAATATTCACTCGTTGTTCAGTTCTAACAATGAGGGGTTCATAATGAAGGTTGATATTGCTAAAGCATATGACAGGGTGGACTGGTTATTCCTTTCAAATAGTCTTAGGACCTTTGGATTTGAACAAAAAGTGGTTGATATTATTAAGCAATTGATATCTACTACCTCTATTGCAGTGCTAGTAAATGGGAGCTCTTCTCGCTTCTTTAAACCGTCTAGGGGATTGAGATAAGGGGATCCTATATCTCCCATTCTATTCATAATTATGGCTGATAGTATGGGAAGATATATAGGGGACTTAGTTCACAAAGGTTTATTTAAGGGTCTGAAACCCTCTTCTCATCCTTTAGTATGCTCCCATGGTCAATTTGTTGATGATACTATTTTCATGGGGCAATTTGAAGTCACAGAAGCAAGAATCTTGAAGCAAGCTATAAATCTATATTCAGTTGCCTCAGGACAATTGATTAATTGGAACAAAAGTGCAGTGTTCTTCACTAATACCCCAAGTCATAGACAGATTAAAATAGTTAAAATACTTGAATGCTCCATAGGATCTCTCCCCTCCTCTTATCTGGGTCTCCCTCTTAGGATGAAAGTTCTTGAAGCTTTTTGGGAAGAACTTATTAACAAATTTAGTAAGAAACTTGTGGGATGGAAAGGAAATTTTCTAAGCTAGGTAGGAAAGCTTACCCTCCTCAAAGCAAGTCTTCAAAGTATTCCCACTTATGCATTAAGTCTTTTCAAAATTCCTACCAAATTTGCAGAAGCTATAGAAAAAATTCAGAGAAACTTTTTCTAGACAGGTACTGAGGAGAAAAGGAGAATGCCATTAATTGCTTGGGATAACATATGTAAACCTGTCAGGGAAGGAGGACTAGGAATAAGGAAAATTAGAAGTATGACACAGCCCTCTTAGCCAAGCAGGGATGGAGGGTTTATCAGGAAAACAAAGAATGGAGCAATATATGGAAGCATAAGTATTTATTCAAGGCAAAATCTATCTCTGATTTCTTTTCCTATCCTAACGTTTCCCATCCATCTGCCATATGGGGGGCAGTTCAGGGTACAAAACAAGTTCTAGAAGAAGGAAGCTCTTGGAAAGTGGGCAATGGTAAAAAGGTGAAATTCTGGGAGGATGTTTGGTTAAAAGGAAAACCTCTGATTGATGAAATCCAAGATAAAGAAGCAATAGACATATGTAAGCAAAGATTTGGAATGATGGTCAACCAATACTGGCAAAACAATTCTTGGGTGAACCTAACTAATCTTGGTCAAGATTTCAAGAATATTCAACTATCCCTAAATGCAATATCTCTCTACCCTAATCTTGAAGATAAGATTGTCTGGTATAATGAACCTAGTGGACAATTTAAAGTTTCTTCCATTTTTACTTCAAAGGGAAATGGCAACAAACCTTTGTGGACGAATGCCTGGATTAAGGGGCTCATCCCTAAAATCAAAATCTTCTTCTGGACCCTCCTCCAAAATAAAATATTGACTCTGGACAATTTACAGAAAAGAGGAATAAATGTTGTGAATAGGTATATTCTTTGTAAGAAGGGATTTGAAGACAGAGATCACTTGTTTGTGAATTGCTCTTTTACGCAGCAAGTTTGGAAAGAAATTCTTCATCTATGGGGTATTGCTTCGATTCACCACAAAAATGTGGAACTTTCTTTCAAAGTTTGGTATTGTCCCTCCAAGAACCCTGAAGTAATTTTTTTATGGAAACTAACTCTTCCCCATATTTGGTGGGGAATATGGAAGGAAAGAAATAATCGGATTTTTAGAAGTAAAGAACTTCCCAGATGGGTGGTGGGGCAAAATATCATCAGAGCTATTAAGGAGAATTTCACTTCGCAAAAGAATCCAAATCAAACATTTCAAGTGGATAATCCCCTAAGAATGGAAAATTTTAATGGTAAACCTGTAAATCCTAGACTAGGTGTTATTTGGAATGTCCCCCCTCAAGGGTGGATCAAAGGAAACTTTGATGGAGCTGCTAAAGGGAATTCAGGGAATGTAGGATGTGAAGGAGTCTTGAGAAACCATATGGGAAATGTAATTGATGCTATTTCAATCCCCATTGGCAAGTCGAATTGTCACATAGCTGAAGCCTCTACAGCCCTTCAAACCATCAAACTAGCAGTGGATTCGGGATATTCTAAGTTATGGCTGGAAGGGGATTCCTTGAATATCATAAATATTCTTAACAATAAAAATTATGTGTCATGGAATATAGAGGCCATGGTGATGGAGATGAAAACTTTAATCAAAAAATTTGAAAAATCAACTATTACCCATACCTACCGTGAAGCTAACGGAGTCGCTGACTGGATAGAAAACTATGCAGTTCGAACAAGACACAAAGTGGGGTGTTAGGAAACATTAAAAAAGAATGTGGATCTTAGAGCGCTAATTCATCATGATGCAACTCATGCAAAGGAAGGGAAGATCAGCTCGGAATAGAAAACTAATGATATGGTGGAGTGGATTTGCGGAGAAAGATTTACAATCATTAATAAGTAATGTTTTCGAGAACGTGAAGTGGAACCCAAACATGCCTAAAGAAAGGTGAGCTTTGAAACAAATTGGCAATAGGTGGGATCATTGCTTAGTTTATAGTGATTGGATTTCAAAGGAAATTTGCATGGCTAGCTTAAGGAAAGGAGAACCAAGGAAACAGGAACCCAAAAACTGTGATGAGTGGAAAGCGAAGGAAGATGTATGGAAAATCTTTCAGAAAGGGAGGGTTTTGAACTACATGGAAAGGCTCCATGGTTCAAAACCTCATATCACAATGGCCTTTTTCAAAAACTAGAATGATGACAGGGTCACTCTGCATGGCATCACAGTAAATCTTACAGAGGAATTTATTGCAGAGGTCACAGGGTTGCCTATGGAAGGTATAAAATTTTTGAAACAGACTAGCATTTCAAATGAGGCCTTTTGCAAATTCCCTAAGATGGATGTGGAGGAGCAGAAGCTGGAAAAGAATGGGGACTTCTTTGAATTGGAGCAAATAAAGGGCATTTGGAGGGATGTTCTATGCTGTATACGGGAGTATTTCATACTCGATGGAAGAAGCAAGCATGTCCACAAATTCCACTTTGTATTCCTAAATCATTTCAGATACAAAGTAAGAATTTCCTTTCCCTTTTATCTGCATTTTTCTTTGATCCAAAGTTTATATGCTCACAGGAAGAAGGAAACACGTCCCATTCTGCATGAAGGATTAATTCTGATGATTGAAGGCCATTGTAAGAACAAGGCCATTGTTAGGAATCCTTATTTGGGGAAAAACAAGGATTCACAGAGCATCAAAAGTGAAAATGTTAAAGGGAAAGGAAAAGATAAGTTCAAGTTCCCAATTTCCAAGAATCAGAATGTTGATGAGGATACAGAGTGAGAGAATATAGATAATTCTAGGGAGGAAAGCTTGGAGGAAGAGGGAGGAATAGATAGCAGGAATTCAAGCTCCAGTGAGGAGGAAGATGTTCAAGAGAAGAATGAGAAAGAAGGAGTCAACATAAAGGAGAAGTCTAAAAAAAGTGAACATGACTCTGAGGAGAACTAGCAAGTGTTTGAGGATGATAAAGTCCAGGTGGATCCTGTTGAGCACCCTGGTTCGATAAATGAGAAGGAAAATACAGTTCAAGTTGAGAACCAGGAAACAGACTTGGGAGCTCAAGCTAAAACTAAGGAGCAGAATCAAAGGGGAAGAGAGGACCATGCTCAAGAAGGTGGGTACAGTCCTAACAAAAATATAAAAGAATGGTATGAAAAGAGGCAGAATGATGGAAGGCATACACCAACGAGATGGGTTAATTACAAAGCAGATGCTATTCTCCAATTGGACTCTTGGATGTACAAGGAGATAGTGGACCTTAAAAGGAAAATGGAAAGAGTGGAAGACAACCAGAAGGCAGTTTGGAACAAAATCAACAATATGTAAAAATAGATGAGAGACATCCCCACCAAGCTTAAGGACTATGAGAACAACCTAAGGTAACTTATCAAGGAAAGCAGATTGAAAATGGAGGAGGTCACATCTAACATATGTGCTGCAGCCGTTAATATTGGCAAAAGAGCTAATGAGGAGATCAAATCCCTGGAAGGGCCTAGCAAGAGGACGAGACAGAGCTCAAGAAAGAAATCAATGAAAGAGGGAGCCATGTCAGCAGTTACAGCTATTCAGGACACTGCTGAGAAAGGTAAGGAAGCAGTGAAAATGATCTTGGAATTGGAAGAATAGACTGGTTTTTTCAATTGGTCAAGTTATCTAGTCTTGTTTACCGGTTTTTTGTAATCTTTGGACTATGGTGTAGTCAGGGTTAAGTTAAACCTGGGTTATGTCTGGTGCTCTTTCTAGTGGTTTTAGGTTTATATAAAACCTATTTTTGTTACTTCTTGTAGTAGGTTTTAGGTTCTACCTGTGGGCATTTATTGATCCATCTTTCTTTCTTTGTATTTGGGTTTTGGGATCCCTTCAAAATCTATTTTTACCTTAATCTAAAACAAGGACTACCCTAAGGATGACTTTCCCTTGCCTAATATTGACATGATAGTTGACTCAATAATTGGCTATGAGATGCTCTCTTTAATGGATGGTTTTTTAGGTTAAAATTAGATCAGGATAACACTAGAAGACCAATACAAGAGCTACATACCAAAGATCTATGATAGTGATTTTTCATGACATGATGCATGACATTATTAAGGACTATATTAATGATATTTTGGGTAAATCCAAGACCTATGCTGATCACCCAACCATGCTTCAAAAGAATTTGAGATATTTCATGAGTATAATGTCAAGCTTAATCTAAATAAATGTGTATTGGCATCAAAACTAGAAAATTGTTAGGTTTCATTATCAATTTTAGGGGTATTGAAGTCAACCCAACCAAAGTTCAAGAAATTATTGAAATACCACCAATGTTTACCTTGAAACCAATCTATAATTGATAGGGAAAGATTCAATCTATTAGATGATTCAACTCACAATTAGCCAATATATTCCATCATTTCACTCACTTATTAAAGAAGGGTGTTACAGTCATTTGGGATGAAAATTGTCAAAAAAACCCTTTCAATACCTAAAATAATATCTTGCCAATTTGTCTCTTTTGTTACTACCAAGGCCATGAAATCCATTCTTGTTGTACCTATCTACCATAGGCAACAACTTGGGGAAACTTCTAGCTCAACATGATGATAATGTAAAAGAGAATGTAGTGTATTATCTAAGCAAAACATTGGTCAAGTATGAACATAACTATACACCAATTGAAAAATCCTACTTAGCAATAGTGTTCATAGCCCAAAAACTGTCATTATATGTTAAAAAATTAAACCATTGTTATTTTCAAAGTATATATTCTCAAGTATCTACTATCATAGACAACTCTAAAATTTCACATGGTTAAATGGATCGTGTTCTTGAGTGAGTTAGAGATTGATTATGTCAACCAAAAAGCTATCAAGGGATAGGTACTTAAGAATCAACTCATTAAAGATCCCCTTATATATATCACACCACTCACTTTTCAATTTCTAGATGAGTCCATTATGATAATTAAAGAAGCAGATACACCTCTTGAGGAACAACATTAGAAGCTATATTTTGATGCATCATTCACATCACATGGATCAGGACCAAGCCTATTGTTTATTACACCATAGGGGGATATTATCCTTAATTTTTTTTTTATAATATTTCCTTGTACTAAAAACATTGTTAAATATGAATCACTTATTTTAGGGCTCTATCAGGAAGTACAATGGAATATTTAACATCTCATAGTTTATGGTGATTCTCAATTAATCATCAATCAGGTTATAGTCCATTTTTAGACTAAGGATGACAAGATGGTACCCTAAAATACCATGGTGTAAAATGTCAAGAAACATATTACTAATATACAATTTGAACACATACCTAGGGATAATAATAGGATAGTGGATGCTATGTCCACCATTGGTTCTTTAATTCGCCACACCAACAAGGCAAAAGAATACCAATTCTTCATTGAAAATCTTCTAGTGCTTTCTCATGAAACTTCAACCATCATAATGATATATGAAATTGTTGGTCCCACATCTATTTGGCACTCATACCTTTACAATTACCTTTATAACCATATCATGCCAACAAGGCTATCATGTAAATGATAAAATGCCTTTACACATCAATCCTCTCACTATAACTTACTTGACCCAACCCTTTACCATCATAGATTTTATGTAACTTTGCTTCATTATTTAAATTAGGTAGAAGAAACATTATAATTATGGGAAGTTAATGGAGTATGTGGTTCCCACACCAGAAGGTCCATCCTAGTCAAAAATCTCTTACGTACTAGTTATTATTGGCCAACTATGGATGTAGATGTAACTGCCTGTGTCAAAATGGGATATGAGATAGAAGAAAAATGATGATAAATACATCATCATTTTTATCTACCCAACTAGGGAATCTCATTTTTCCATTGATTATAACTACCTTTGAGAAAATTAATCATTCCCCCCATTACCATTAGGTCCCATAATTTCCTTATTTTCAAGGGAATGGTCATCGACCTTTTTTCCACCCGCTTCATCCAAATCTCATCCATCATTTATTGGGGCATTAGGCATACATGATATTTTCATTATTTGATAAGATTTTATTGTACCTATAGCTTGAAATACCTTCTCAAACAGGGGCAAGTTGTAGACACCCCATTCTGGCCACAACTGGCTTTAAATTAGACTTTAGACTAATTCCTACCAAACACTATAAATTAAACTTAAGAATCACTAAACATTATAAATTCATCCATTCATCATTCACTAATATTTATAATCATGTTGAGGCATCCATATTTTGGATACTATAACATATTCAATAATAACCTCTCATGGAATCATCTCTAGTCACCTTACAACATAATAACTAGCAATTTGGCATATGGACACATTAAGCGGGGCACTTGAACAAATCCTAAAAGAGCTAAAATGCTAAGAAAAATGAATCAATTAACTAAACCAAATTAAATTATTACATGAATTTTCCATGTGAAATTAAGTGAAGATAAATTTTGCAAAAATAAAATTTCAATAACTATGAGCTCATGATGGCATCATCATCCTCAAAGTCAATGGAATTGAAAATATCTCCCTAAATTCAATAAATTCAAAAATGGAGAGCCATGCCTAATAAATGAAATCTCTATCCCAAATATTAATAACATGTCCCCTCCTTAACTCAATTAGAGTTAGCCTCAACTCACCTATGGTTAGTTTGAACTCAACCATGCTTAATCCTAAACCTAACTCAACTTGGGTGAGAGTTAGTTTTGGAGGCTATAAATACAAGACCATGCCTATTGATTTTAAATATATCTTGGTGTAGAGTTATAATATTCATTTGGATGAAAATAAACCTTTCAAGTAGTGTTACTATGCCAAATTCACAAGCCAAGGTGCCAAGGAGAGAAGGAGCAAAGAAAGCTTCATTGTCAAAGATTTCTTGATGCACAGTCTGAGCAAGCCATTTTAACAATACATTTAGAGCTTTAAGGAAAGTAAAAGAGTGTTTTATTTTGTTTTATTTTTATTCTTTCATGTGTATGTTTATTACCTAAGATATCTCTAGTGAGGCTAGGATTGTAAGTGTTAGAGTATTACTTTGATTTCATTTTATTGGACTAATACTATACTAACCTCCCTTCTACATATTCCTTGTTCACAAATACAAGGCCTCATTCATTCTTCACCTAATAAATTATTACCTACTCCCTATGAAAATTTTAAAATGTATTCAATCAAGCACTCAAGCAAGAAAAACTTCCTTATTTTCCCCTATTTCCATATCATCCATAGGGGAAAGCACATACATAGGTTTGAAGTACTTAATAAGAAGCCCAAGATTTATATTTTCCAAGTAATAGGGTATGCCATTATTTTACTTGTATTACACATATTTCATGATTCACATAGAAGATAACACATAGGGGAGAACTACATCAGTATGAGGCCCTCTTTGGAGTATTGGCTATGTAGTCAATTCTCATTGATAGAGGGGTATTTAGGGTCATCTCAAAACCATGTACCTAGTAACCCATTTTACCCAAAAGTTACTATGAAGATTAATAATTAGGGTTTTATAATTTCTTAGGAGTGGCAGTCTATGACCAAGATATGAATGCACCAAAGAGAAGGTGAAGAATAACCTAGAAACATCTAGATGATAAAATTCTTTTCCAATAGGTATTTCATACATTAAACTTGAATCATGTTAGATAGTAGCATCAACATAATCTCCCTAGTTGATTCTAGTGTCTGTGGCTCCAAAATCACCCAATCTATAATCTGATGACTATTCTATAATTTTCCCCTAATTTACTTCCTACCTATTCCATATCTAGAACTACATTAGTATTAAAATCAAATAAATACTTTATTTCTTTATCATTTTCATGTATAACATAGTTGTAATTACTATTTTTAGTTTAATGAATTCAACATATGTTATATCTAAGTTTAACATCTAATTAGCCTATTATAGAAATAGTTTATCACCATTGTACCTTAGAATATATCTATCCCATTTAACCATAGATAACACCAATCTATAATTTTTAGGTTTAAAATTTTGGTGAACCTAATCTTTGAGAACAAAACCCTAGGTGGTTTTAGGTTTTATGTTTCTTATTTTCCTGATTGGTGTACTTTGTTACAAATTCTAAAAAAATTATTTGTGAAGCAATGGAAAATGTTAATGAAAAAACTCATTTTCAAATGGAAGATAAATAAGCATTGATTACTCATCTCAATAACAACAAGAGATTAATAGATGCATTTTTATATGTTACAAGAGATGAAATAAGTAAAAATTATAAAACTAAGGCTTCTTCACCTAGTGATGGTGAGTCTTTAGAAGGTGCTACAACTGATTCTATACCAATAAATCTACCTTCATCTAGTGGAGGCATATATTATGTTTTCCAATCTTTGTTTCTTGAAACTATTATTGCTACATCTACCATGGGGTTAACAAATTCTTCAACTCAAATACTAGTTTCTATGCCTATTCAAAACATGATTACATCCCCTTTGGTGACTATAGAACTTTGTAATCTAAAACCTAATGGGTCTATAGTTCAAACATTCCTTTGAGTTATAAATAGTTTAGAAGATAAATTACAAACAATAAACAAAATTATTTAAAGTCTCCTCATGTTATTTATTCCCAAGATGTGTTACATAACCATCTTACACTTGAGATATATGTACACCCTTTGCCAACTAGTTTTGTTTCACCTAAGTTCACATTTTATGATGGAAAGGGTGATCTTAAACAATATATTCAATCCTTTTATGTGGCATTCCTTGACTATGCCTCTAATGGTTTTTTATCAAATTATTCCCAAGAATCCTCAAGGACTATGCTTTGAGGTGGTTATATGATTTACCTCTCTAATCCATGAAAGCATTTAAACTTATTACAGATTAGTTTTTGGCACACTTTTCCATAAATATTTTTGAAAAGGTTTCCTATGCTCAAATTTTCAAAATAAAACAAGGAACAAATGAACCTATCAATGAATATGTCTTAAGGTACAAGACAATGTTGGTTAAAATGACTAATCCTATGGTAAATAATCAGTTGCAATACATATTCAAGTAAAGTTTTCTTGATACTTTACATTTGTCCATTATTTTTAATAGGTTAAAATATTTTTTATGACTTATTCCATGTTGTAAGAGACCATGAAATGAATATTATTTTATTGAATAAGAATAATTATGTAGAAAATACACTATCTACATCTACATCCAATGCCAAATTTACAATCAAACTAAGTTATAAGGTAAAACCTCCTAAGCTTAAAAATGAAGCAACCACCATGATTAACACAATGTCACAATAGCCTAATCAACTTATCTAATACACCAAAGAGATAATTTACATGATTAATTGAGTCTCCCATTTCATTAATACCATCTATATTAGAGTGTCATATTATATCTCTCCCTCATCTTATAGATGTTGATATGAATAGACCTCTACCCAAAGCATGATGCGAATGCTTATTGTGATTATCACCAAGGACTACTGAATTATAATAACATATGTTTTACCTTGAAGTATAAGATCCAAGACCTTATTGATGACTAAAATAATATATTTTATGATCCACCCAAGGAACTAGGCTCACAACATAGTGATCACCAGAAATAAAAAATATTTAACAATCATTTTAAGACCATTCTAAGAAGGAACCAAAAGTGCAAATGGCATTTAATGCACATCCTCTTCCATCACATTATATGAACCAATTAGATGGTATTAGTGGTACTTATACATGAAATATACCTCCTATAGTATAGAAACCTTACATTACTTTCTATGATACTGATATCAAGGATAATGACTCTTGTCTTCCTTCATTATTCGTTCAAGTATTCCTTGATCACCAACCTATACCAATGTTATGATTAAAATGGTGCATGTGAAAATGTTTGCACCATGAAATTACTTAAGTATTTTGGTTATAATCATCATGATTTTCATCCTTCTACTAGATCAGTTAGAGCATTTTATAGGTACTACCATAAGGTCCTTAGCAAGATTGACCTACCTTTATAAGTCAATCCTACACATGTGGTTACTACCTTTTCAATTATACCTTCCATGAGAGTCTTTGATATATTATTGGGAAAACCTTGGATTCATGCTTTAATTAGTACCTTTTACATTTCAAGGGTTTGTTATATATATTCATGCCAATTAGTTAATTATAGTTTTTATAATCCCATATGAGCATCATCTTGAATAAGAAAAACTTATACCTAGGAAACTAACTATAAAACCTACTAAGGTTAACCCACTCACAAGGGTAAGAAATAATTAATCCCATTTACTACGTAGATATTACTTAAAATACTATTACATTAGAGACATATAATGGATTCCATATAATCCATATCTTCTTTATGCACCATATTCAAACATCCATAACACCTAAACATGTTTTTACTATTATTATTCCAAAGAAACCATAGAGAACATAGAGATGGGTCCCATAAACCCTATTACTCCTATTATCATTTCATGACATAGAGTCTCATTATACATGCATAAAGAATCACATACACTAAAATTATAAATATTTCACCTACAAATGCTCCTTAGTAGTAACACAAATTTTTTCACCAGGTTCTAAGTGGGGAAATACATATGACCATTCTTTGGATGGGATCATAAGATGATCTTTACTCTTCACATATTCAAAAAATAAAATAAAAAATTCAAAACTCTAAAAATATTTTTATAATAAAACATGTTCTATTACTTTTTAAAATCTATGTATTAGTTTCATGTTGACAAATGGCATACCAATTACTTTTACATACACATGTATTTCATGTGTCTATTTGAGTGTGATATAGGCATACATAGTTACATGATCTATTCCTATTTTATATCTTGGGTCTTACCTCGACTCATGTCATATGAACATTGGGGGCATCCACCTCTATGATCACAATACTTATAGGTTATATCATTGTATGGTCACTTTATATTATCATGTTTTAAGTTCATATATGTACTTACACATGCCTTTATCCATGATTATATCTTTCACAATGTATTTGATATATTACACACCTAACATTTTTTCTAACACATTAGATCCATGAGCTACTATTATATGTTTATCCTAGTTGCTTATGATTTCCATTATGCACTTCCTTGAATATCTTACCTTGTTATTGTCTTAATTATTTGAGCATTTGAATATGCTCATTTGTTTATATCCCCATGTATATGTGTACTTTATTTGACATTTGAACATGTCATTGCTAGTTTTATGGACATTTGAATATGTCATACTTGATTTTATGGACATTTGACTAAGTCACATCCCTTTTATTGTGGAACAATTGAACTTGCCCCTTGTTTGTGATCTCCTTAGGCCATTGCCTTTTGACTTGATTTTGAGTGCTTTCATGTGTGTGATCATTTAATTTTTGAGCTTGTAATGTTACTATATATGTGTTTCCATGATATTTATCATGCATCTTAGGGCTTCATATGATCATATTGTTCTATGTGCTTCAATGCTAAATTTACCTATACATGTTCTTGTATATGTTACATGGTTCCATTCACTTATTATTTAGTTTTCTCATCCTTTTGAGATGAGGTAACTATAAATTTATATTCTTGCCTCAACTTAATGTGGGTGGGGGCATATAAATAGAGGCATATTATCCACACTTGGCATTGTTTTTATATTTAGTGTGGGCATGTTTTGGAAGCATGTTCTCCAAACTTATTCAGTATTTGACACACCAAGATTAAATGGTGGAATGTTTTAAAAACATGTCTTCCCCATTGGAATTTATTAAATTTTTAATATTTATCCATATATAGTGATGGCATTTTTTAGAATCATGTTCTCTACACTTACATAGTTTCTGAATTGGCCAAAGCACATAGTTATATAATTTAGATTCATAGTTATGGCAAAATTATATACATTGGTACCATTGTTATACATAGTTTCAACATGAGACATATATAAGGGACATATGTTATGAAATGTTCACCTAATATTACAAAATCCAAATCAATTTTATATTTTAAAACACTCTCATAGACTGTCATCACCCACCATGATGGACTTTTATGGACTGTATTGAGCTAATGTATGGAAGTAGTTGGGTCACTTTTTCTAGAATTGAGGTGCTTAAATAAATAAATCTTGCCAATTGTTTAGGTTGGACTTGATTTTATCATCCAACCTTACCAATTTTATAGTATAAGTTGACTTTGTTCACTCATTCTCACTAGGTTATAAGTATGATTGGGTTTCATGATTGAGATAACCTCAACTATTGAGTGGAAACTCACCTTTTCTCCAAGGTTGGGGGAATGTGCCTTTCAACGTCTCTTTATCTCTATCTCCTTAGATATATGAAATTTATATATTTATCCTGATATTAGTTTCATATCCTTACAATGATACATATTTAAAATAATTTACTGATATGTATGGAAGTTACATTGATACACATGTGTACTCCTAAACCTTGCTCTTTTAGTGTCAATATTTTCAATAATTTAAATTTTAGATTATATGCACTAATTATATAATGTAACATGCTCTTGGTTGTATTTTAATCACCAAAAAATCACTCAAGATGGACTCACACAAAGGTAACATGTGTTATACACACCTATGTATACATTTATTCTCCTTTAAACTAACAATTTATTTACTAGGTTAAATGGGGGTGGAATGTAGACAATATATTTTATTATATAACATCTCATTCTTTTACACTTGGCAAACTCATATCTTGGCTATTTTTCTTATTCTATACCTTTCCCACTTTCAAAAGTCTAGCATCTACTCTATATTATGCCCCTTGTCCTATATTTTGGTCTGAGTAGTCCTATGTTGATGACCCATACCTTATAAATTGCCTATAAGTATTAAAATTTTCTTATATTCCATATATGTAAGTTTGGAGTCTATACTTACTTTCTTATTCCCTAGACACTATCTTCTTGGATAAACACCTACATTTATGCAGATGTCCCACTATGATGCAAGGGTTTAGTGTGAAAAAGTCATATAATTTTCAAATTAAACACATCATAATGGTCAACCTAAGTGATTTAATTCAAGTTATTTATCCAAATTGATTGATATAAATATGAGATTAACCATCATTTGTTCCTCACCTAGGAACTTCTTACCTAATCACTAGATAACTTACAAAAGGCATTCCATCAAGCACTCAAGTGAGAAAATATTCCCTATTTTTTCATATTTACATATAATTTATTAGTAAAACACATACATAGGTATAAAGTACTGAAGGATCATACCAAGAGATATATTTTCTAAGTTACAAGCTAGGTCACAATTGTACTTGATTTACACATATTACATGATACACACACAAGCTAACACAAAAGGAAGAATTACATTAGTCTAAGGCCCTATTCAGAGTATTGGCCATGTAGGAAGTGTTCATTAATAGGGGTGTTTGGTGTCATCTCAACATTATATGCCCATTAATCCATTTTCTCCCAAGGTCACTATGAAGATGAGGAACTAGGGTTTTATAATTTCATGATGAATGGCAGTCCATGACCCAGATATGAATTCAACAGAGTGAAGGTGAAGATAAACCTAGAAACATCTAAGTGGTCACATACTTTTCAATTAGTTATTCCATATAGGACACCTTCATTAGGTTTAGATAGGAGCATTAATGCAACCATCCCAAGTTGATGTTAGCGTCTAAAGATCTAGAAGCACCCAACCTAGAATTAATGAATTCAACATATGTTATATCCAAGTTTAACATCTAATTGGACTACTATAGAGATAGTTTATCACCATTAAACATTATACTATCTCTATCCCCTTTAACCCTATATAATTATAATCTAGAATTTTTAGGGTTAAATATATGGTTGCTTATGTTTTCATTTATGAACTTCCTTGAGTTTTTTACCTTACCATTGTTTTATTCATTAAAAATTTGATATTCTCCATTATTTGTATCCCCTGTGCCTTTGTTTGCTTATTTAACATTTGAATATATCTTTAGTTATTTTATTTTGACATTTGATTATGTCATTTATCAATTTATGGATATATGAATAACTCATGTCCATTCAATTATGTGGCATTTTAACATGCCCCCTTTTTTATGGTCTCCTTGGACCATTATTTATTGGTTTTATTTTGAGTTCTCTTGTGTGTGTGTTTGATTTCTTATTGATATTGTACTATTACTATCTACACATTTCAATGATATTTATCATGTATTTAAGTCTTAATGTGATCACATTTTATGTGATTCAATGATACATTTACTAGACATATCATTTTATATGCTACATGGTTACTTCATAGTTATAAGAGTATATTATTCTTTTGAGGTGAGGTAATTACTAGTTTCTATTATTCCCTCACTTCAAATGGGGGTATGTCAATGGGGAAAAGTTGTAGAGGCATAGATTTCACACATTCATAATTTTATATTTAGTGGGGACATGTCACATAGGCATGGCTTTCACATGTTCATTGTCTTAGATTTAGTGGGTTCATATTTTAGAAACATATTCTTCACACTTATTTAGTATGAAACATACCTAGATTATTAGTGGGGGAATATTTTGTAAACATGTCTTCCACATTATCACCTATATCAGTTTTTAGTTTCAAATTATAGTGGGGTCATACTGGGAAAGCATGTCATCCACACTTATAAAGTTTCAAATTGGCTAAATTGCACAGTCATATGATTTACATACACATTTATGGTATAATTATATACATTGGTACCATTTTATTCAACATGAGACATATCCATGGTGTATATACTATGTGATGTGTTCCTAATATTGTAATATAAAATTAGTTTCATATTATAAACACTTATATGGACTGTCACCACCATCCGAATTAGACTTTTACAAAATATATTGAGACAATTTACTACAATAGTTGGTTTAATTTTTAGTATGGTTGAGGTGATTAAATCACTTAATATTTCCAAGTTTTTACTTTGAAATTGATTGTATCATCTAACCTCACTATTTTGATAGTGTGAGGTGACTTGGTTCACTCAGACTTACTAGTTTATAAGTATAATTGGGTTACACAATTGAGTTACTCTTATCTGTTAGGTGGTAATCCATTTTTTATCCAAGTTTTGGAGCATGGGAATTACTCTCCCTCCTTAGATATATGCACTTTCCATATTTATATGTATCATAATCTCAATTTTAGTGATTCATAATGATACATATCTCAAATGAAATTGTCACAATGTAAGATGGTTGCATCAATACACATGTACTCCTAAACCTTGTTCTATTTTAATTTAAATAATTTCAATGATTTAAAATTTAAATTACATGCACTAATTATATACATAACATAGTCTTGATTACATGTCAGTCATTAGTAAAACACCCAAGTTGGATTCAAATAAAGACAAGGTGCATTATACACACCCAAGTACACATTCCTTTCCTTCAAATTAGAAATTCCATTACTAGATTAAAGGTGAGGGGGGGGATGTATATTATATTTAATAAATATATAGCACATCAGTCTTGTACACTTGGAAAACTCAAATCTTGAATGTTCTTCTCACTTCTATAAATTTCCCACTTCTATAAGTCTTGCATTTACTCTCTCTTAGGCCCCTTGGCCTATATATTAGTTTGACCAATATTATGTTATGACACAAGCCTTATATCTTACCTAGAATACTTAAACCCTAATTATATTCCACCTCTACAAGTTCTAGACTTATACCTACTTTTTTGCTTCCAAACACTTACGTCCTAGTCAGATTACAACATTGATGCTAGTGTCCTTATCTGATGCAAGTGTCTAATGACCTAAAGTCATATAATTTGCAAATTAAAGATATACTAATGGTCAACCTAAGTGATATTATGTGAGATATTATCTAAGATGATTGGTATAAATATAAGATCAACCCTCATGCATTCCTTAACTAGAAAAGACCAAAAAAGACAAAGGTATCTTATCAAAGGATTTCTATCGAGTATTCAATTGAGAAAATATTCCCTATTTCATATTATTTACATATAAATCATAAGGATACCACATCTATAAGTCTAAAGAAATGAAGGAGTAGTCCAATATCTATATTTTCCAAGTTACAAGCTAGGTCACTATTGTACTTTCTTATCATACATTTCATAACTCACACACAAGCCAATGAGGCCCTTTACATTAACTATGTAGGCAAAACTCATTTATAAATAGGTCTTTGAGGTAGATTAACATTTGTGTGCACACTAACCCTTTTTTACCAAAGCCACTATGAAGAAGAAGAACTATGGTTTTTTTATTTGATAAGAACTGATAGTCCATGGCCTATATCTAAATACACTAAAGTGAAGGTGATGATAAACCTAGAACCATCCAAGTGGTCACATATTACTTTAGTATTTAATCTATACTAGACACTTACATATAATATAAACACTAATGTTGATGCAACTATCCCAAGATAATGCAAGTGACTTCAACTATAGAGGTACTTAATCCATAATTTGGAGACTATTATAGAATATTATTATAGTCTGATTCCTACATGTTCTAAATCTAGATCTATATTGGCATCAAAACCAACTACCTTTTTCTCGTTATCATTATAATATCGATCATAGTTATACTTTCCATTTAAGCATATCTCAACATAATAAATTCAATAAATATTCTATCTAAGTTTTGTAAGTAATTGGACTACTATTCCTTAACTATATTCTTAACCCTTGTGTTTATTCATTCATATATTCTTAACCCTATCTACCCATTATAGGATACACATCCAATTTATGGTTTAAAAAAATTATATTAACTTTAGTGATCATCGTAACTAAAGATACATGGAAAGTGAGCTCAAGGAGTGGCTTCCACCTCTTGAAAATCACACATATTAGTCACAATATTTCATGGTTTAATTGAAATTGAAGTAGGAGATTTAGTATGAACCCATAAAAAAAGTTGTAAATAAATCTTAGAATGTGGATAATTAGTCAAAATATATTAAGGTAATGTAACTATATGAATATTAACTCAAAATAGTCATGACAAGATAAATAAAAACTCAATGAGTTGTAACTCAAAAAACTATAATGATAGATGCCATAAGCAAATGTAAATGTGACATAGAATATATGATGCCTAAGTATTGAAAGATATATACATTTAATCTCATGATAAGGAATATTAAATACTAAACAAATATTATTATTCATCCCAAAGAGTCATCATAAATAGGAATTGGGGACATGATTTCTAATTATTCTATTAAATTTACCATCAAAGGGTCATTCTCATAATCAAAATCATCAAGTATTTTTTTGGTGAGTAAAAGAGGTTTTTCATTTACATCATAATAAATTTACATAAAATTCTCATAATATCCATAAAGATGTTGAGAATTAGAGTTTTATATGTTAAAACCAACATACAAAACAAAATAAGAATGCAAGTATTCCAAAGAAAGACAAAATTATTGCCAATATCACTTTCACAACTATGAATCAAATTTATTATGTAGGTAAATTGTGAGAATGAATTTTATAATAGTATCTCCATAAAATTAAACCATACTTCCATATGAAAACAAAAATATACCACATATTATCTCCTAAGCTAAAGTAAAGTAAAAACATTATCAATAACCTAAAACAAAGAATAGATAATAGGTGAATGGTAGCTAAAATATCATTGCCCTATTATTATTATTATTATTATTATTATTATTATTATTATTATTATTATTATTATTATTATTATTATTATTATTATTATTATGAGATATATTTAGTATAAATAGATTAGGATGATTACATAACATCAAAATTATAATTAAATAATGAAATTAGAATCCATCCTTTATATTAGCCTCTTTATACCCAAAAAAATGTGTAACAACTTGTGAATAGATTTATCCTTTTGAAGTAGCGATAGAAAATTTATAAAAAAAAAAAAAAAAAAAGTAAGATAAATGCGATGTATTCCACATTCATTGGAAAATTAAGGATCAAGACATCCTAATGGATCATAATTCATGTGTGAAATATTATACAGTTGGAAAAATAATTTGATGTCCATCTACCTTATTTATATATTATTGGAAAATATTTAAAAAACCCTCTAGTCATAAAATTGGTTGTTGAAAACTAAAGATAAATTATTTTGATTAATATCTATACTTTATAACAAATATATCACATGATTGGCCTCCCAAAAATAATTCTAAAATATGAATGAAGAGAGCTTCCATGTCAAATCCCTAACACCACATAAAATATGATTCATATTCTAATTATGTTTTAAACCTTTTGTCATAGCATTTATAATGACCATAGAATCCCATTACACAATGAAATATTTAAAATATCTATCCTTTTCCAATATTGATCCCTTCTAATAGGGCATTAGCCTCCACTTCATTATTGTTAACTTTTTGGAGAAAAAAGGAACCACCCCCCCTCCCCCCAGCAAAACATTTCATTGAGCAAAATGGATCAAACATCCAACCCCAACTAAACCAACATTTACATGAAATTCACCATAAAAAATCAAATTGACAAACCCAAGTCAAGGTGGAACCATTTAGCATCCATTTTTTTCCAATGTTCAATTGATGGTTTGTGAGAAACCTAATCCTAGGAAAGTTATCTAATATTTTTAGTTATCTTGGATCTAATATGTTCTTATTAATCTTAGATTCAAAAGAGACATTTCAAAAAATTGATTTCTCAATCTTTGTTGAACACATTTCCCATTAAATTCATTTTTGTTCAAAAATTGTGTTTTTCCATTCCTTCCAAATATTCTAGTTTACATTTTATTGAGAAGATAACTAGAGATTATAAATGAGTTTAAAACCATCAGGAAAAGAGAAAAAAGTGTCATTAACTAATTTTGGATAAACCTACGATGGACCTAGCTTGGAAAATAGGAAATACCACCCTTATATTACATATTATAGACATTTATATTTATTATTAGACACTTAACAATATTAGATGTGATAAATATTTAACATACTTGAATTATACATTATTATTATTCACATCCTTCCTTAGTCATTTATCCATGTATGGGATTGACCTTACCAAATCATTGGTACTATTACATAATATTTTCCTATTCTCTACCTAAAAATCTTAATATTATTCTCAAATTATCTCCTTGTCTTAGATTATTGTTCTTATTATTTAGATAGGTGTGCATTTACGCTAATAGTGACATACGACATACCTATCCACATGGTCTAGATTTATAATCATGCCCTTTTATGGTCATTTTATAAAATAAAAATATCCATATGGGTCATTTTATACATTCTACATGTCTGTTTGGATAAAATTACATGAGGAGTCAACTATATATCATATTGATCCTAAGCTTATTAACATATATAAATCATATTTCTATCATTGTAAATCACTTTGCACATTGAGAACTATTTTCAAGTTTCCCAATATTGAAACCCTTAAAGAATAAATCCCTAATCTAAGTCTAAATACCTTTGTAAGTTCAAATCACATGTTGAAAAGTCTTGAAATCCATATAAAAGATTGCATTTCATGGTATTATTTCATTAATTTCACACATTTATATAAGAGGGAAAATTATGTTTAGTTTGACTTCCCTCTTTAGATTATCAGATATATAGGTAGCAATTAGTTAAAAGGGGTTGCTGAGGTCAATTCAACCAACCCATTTCACCTATTTTCCCCATTCATACCGATTCCATCATAAACTGCACATCTAGGGTTTTGAAGCAAGGTGAAGGATAATAAAGACATTTGTGTAGGATCATATAAATTTACATACAAAAGATATATTATAAAATATAGGTGTAAATATTATAATTGTCATAAATTAGCACAAATACATAGGATAGTTATGCACCCTAATGCACTACCATACTACACATTCATCCAGGAAGCATGGACTTACCCTAGTTTGTTTAGACATTTTGTTTCTAGATCTAAACATTCACATGACATTTTATACTTTATGATAAATAATGTACCTTATCATAAACCTGTAAAATCTAGAAACAACCTAAGTATTCGACTCTTCTAGTGTTTTCTATAAAAAACAAGTTATTATATTTTTTTAGTTATACTTAGATTTGTATGTGAATTATGTAATGCAATTTTAACTATCCTTAGTTTTATAGTATTAGGGTTACATTTATCCAGAATAGGTAAAACATATTGGTGAATCAATACCTTTGTCTTAAGCATGACAAATCATATTTTTTTTGTCTTTCCTTTTTCTCAGGGTTTTAAATTAATATATTTATTTCTATTTTTCAGACCTAATTTCTGATTTCCTTATATAGCATAGTGATTTATGATTAATCTTAAGCCATTTTTTTCTTGCTCATATTCTATGCCATCTAAGAAATTTAGTTTGCTTATCTCTCTAAGGTGAAGTGCTAGACTAAGGGGTGTTGAAATTTAACATAATGAGATTTATTTAGACTAATGGATAAAATTTATGAAATATAAATTATTTCTTATTATCTTAATTCAAATGTTAATAAGAAACACATATAGGAGTAAATAATTTTTCATGATGATATGCAAAATCTTAAAATTATTTATCAAAAATATAATGAACATAATAATGAATACAATGATTGAATATATCTTGATGACCTTGATGGTGTCTAATTTAAACAAGTTACAACTCTTTTTGCATTTTAAGAATGAATACATTTGAAACCCTATGATCTAGATAAAGTCCTAATAATAATCCTAGAAGCTAAAAACATAAAGAATTCTAAGGTTGTCACATCTGAGGAACAAAATAAGAGTTATAGGCTACTACTAATATACCATTTATAGGTACTAATTCTATAATGGGTGTTTAGACTACTAATATTTATATTATTCCTATGTCTACACCTATGGTTACACATGTGACACCCACCCAAGGTTTTCCTCGTATTTATATGACTATCCCTACATAACACACTATTATACCTTATATTATTGTTAATCATGTCACACCATCATTGATACATCATTTTCTATACCTCATTCATAAACACTTATGAAATGGTTATTGATCTACACAATAAGGTTTTACAATTATAACATAATTCTTCTGAAGTAGGCCACACCATTGATTCTCAAATGTTATTACATCATCCACTAACTCCTGATATTTAAGATAGTCCTTTATTAATAGGTTTTGTTTCACCAAAGCTTAAATTGTATTATGGTGAGCATGATCCAAAATAATATGTTTGAGCCTTCTACACAACATGTTTAGACTATGAATTCAATGATGAGTTAATGACTAAGTTGTTTCTATGGAGTTTTAAGGACTACACCTTGCATTAGTTTTATGATATTCCTTTTTAATCAGTTCATGGCTTCAATCCATTAAATACTACTTTTTTAAACATTTTCAATCAACATTAGTGAGAAGGTGTCTTATGCTTAGATTGGAAAACATAAAATACAGTATAATGATCATATTAGTGATTATGTGCTATGCTACAAGATTAAGATTTATAAATTAAAAAATATAATGAATGATAATGAATTAAAAGATATATAAAATAAAATATTACCTTATCCTTTACACTAGTCAATTATATTCAAATGAATCCAATATTTTGATTATAAATGTTACATGTTTAAGAATAAATATGTTAAAAAATTTACAATGAATAACCTAAATTATGGGTCCAAACCTATAACAACTTCTCATGCAAAGTTTTCAAGTAAACTAAATTTAAAATAGAAACAAAGTGATAATGATAGAGATGTAAAATCAAAAGTTAACATAGTTTCAAAACTAACTAAGCATATTATTCTCTTAGCTTGACTAAGGAGGAAGTTTTCACATATACCAGAACCTCTTCACAAGGTTTTACATATGTTACTTGAGTTTAATCATATATCTCTCACTTGAAAAAAAAAATTTGATATGTGTAAGCCTCCATCTAAGGGCTTTTATAGTAATTCATATTATGATGATCATATATGCACACAACATTAAACTAAAAAATGCATTATTTTGTGGCATACTATTATTAATACATCTATAAATTATTATAAGGTACCACCTAATGTGAATGATAAATTAAAAAATATTTTTCAATCCCTTTCCTTGTAATTCATCACAACAAACTACTACTAAGCCTAAAATGAATATTACTTATAGTCCGCATCCCCTTTGATTTCTTATATTTCCTAACTTGAGGTAGAGCATGTCTATATGGAATTATTGAAACACTTCAGAATATACAAACATAGACCTAATATCACATTTTATGAACATGAGGTTTTTGATGATTATTATTTTGATGAGGCATAATTTATAAGTGTGTACATTTATTCACAACTCATACACATTGCCATGATAGATAATGATTCAAGTGAAAATATTTGCACCATGACACTCCTTACTAGTTTTGGATATGCACAAGAATAATTTATTGATATAATGAAGATGGTTAAGGGATTCTATGGACATAAAAAAGAAATTGTTGGGAGGATTGTACTACCACTTCAAGTTAGTCTTTCCATGTTTTCTAATTTATTCTTAGATTTACTAAGTACATGTGAATTTTACATATTGTTGGGATGTCTTTAGATACATAAGATGTGTGAAATACCATATTTAGTATACAAATGTGTGAAGTATATAAATGGAAATAGAGTGGTCATAGTTTAGGTATTCTGTATGAATATCCTAATCAATCATAGATTTTTCCTCCTCTACACCCACCACCATTGTAATCAATTGAATATCATACTAATTTTTATTCTAATCAGAAAATTTAAATGAAGATAATATATATTCCTAGATGACCATTTATTCAGTACCTGTTAAATCAAATGGTTATTCAAGATTCATGGTAGTCATTATATATTTCATAACATCTTAGACTAGTTTTATATATTCCTTCATGTGTTCCATAGTGAACATAGACACACTATTATATTATGAATTATATTCCACATGGTACTATGGTTCATCAAATTACATAACATACATAGGATCATATGATTGATGATGATCATGATGCATATGTCATAACAAATAATGTTTTTTTTTTTTTATCTTGGCATAGATACACATGATACTGCTTGATCACAAAGGGTAACATTAGACACAAATGATGTAAGACCTAAATGTGATCATCCCATTGATGGGATAATTATTTATAATTAAATAAGTTTAAAAATAAAACAAAAATTATACTAAAAAATCAAAATATTCAAAAATGGAAAAATTGTGACCTATGTATGACATGTATTGCTTGTTTACATGATTTATTAATGTTTTATAATATATGGTATATTGTATATATAATTTTATCTATGAATATTCATTATATACTATACATGAGTTAGATGTAGGATATATAGATTTCATAAGACATGGACATATAGATGCAAAAAATCATATACCTAGGTATACCCTCCTACATAAGGGGAATTTTATTATTGGGGTATCTTCATTATTTAAACAAGTTCTATATTCACATTTCCATAAATAAAAATTTAGTAATTTACAATTATTATGCATGAATTTATATGAATCATACTATTCATATTGTTATTTCACTACATATTATATTGTGATCTATGTGATGATGATAGAGATTAATTTCATAGGTTAGTCTTTCTTATTCTATTCATGGTTGATGTTTATTTGTGTATGGATTTTATATTGTGTGACATTTTATTATCCATTATGTGTTCTTCATACCTTATCTGACATTTGATGTTTTGTTATGTGTGAATCTGATTTTGTGAAACAATTTATTTTCAATTGTGTGTGTTTCTTTCCTTTAGTGACATTGAGTGTTATTTTGTGTGTTTCATTCTTTCCATGACATTGAGTTATATTGTGTGATTTAATGTATGTTTCATGGCCATATCAATGTGTGTGACTTTATCTTCTATGTGTGGATAGATCTAGTATTTTTTCTAAGTGTTTAATGTAATAATCCATATAAAACACTCTTCTTATTATTTGTGGTTCCATGATACATATCATCGAATTTATATGTACTTATTACTCAATTCATGAATGCTCATTTCTATGTTAACTATTCCTTACATTTATAATTTATATATACATCTTAACATGACACTTGTATGCCTCATAATGCATGTTTCATATATACTCATATGATATATTCTTACTATGTTGATATATTATCCACATGTTAGTACATGATGCATATAAACATTTATTTTTAGATGATTAATTTTTAGGTTACATCCTTCACATCAAAAGGGGAGATACATAGTGGATTGTCTTAGAGAATAAGCATTCATAGTCAAATATTTCATATTTTGGGCACAATTAATTCCAAATTCTAAAGGCTTGCATAGATTATTACATATTTTACTCAAATTATGATAGGGTGGGCAAACAATTTGGGGCATATGTCAGGATTTTACAAGATTACGGGTATTATTTTATAGATTATATGAATTAGATTACATATATCTTTAGATTGGGGAAAATGTGAGATTTTTTTCATATTTTCATAGATATTATAATACATTTCAATAAGTTATTTGACTCAAATTATATGGGTTATTACATGGCTTATTACATTGAAAATATATGTGGGGTATATATGGCTCATTTTACAAGAACTTACACTCAGTCATCACTCAAACATGAATCAAAATGAATCATATAATTCATTTGTATTAGATTATTTATAGAATTTATGTATATTTTCAATCATTTATTAAAGCTATAAGAACTCATAGTGGATTCCATTTCACATATATAGTGAGTGGTGTAGGGCTGAAGTTCTGTGTGACTTAACTACTAGGCACTTATTCATTTTCAATAAGGGTTGGGGTATATTAAATTCAAAAAAATATTTTAAATTGGTATATATAAGGGTTATGATCACCCCATTCTCCATTATCTATAGAAATAAATTCCTAAGGACACCTTATTTCGCATGCATATAAGTGTATTCATTCCTTAATATTTCATTTCACATATGCTTAATGTTTACATCAGATTTATATCATAAATTAAAAATAATTTATACATGTTTTATTTTATTTTTTAATAGAATAAGGCATAAAAATCATTACCTAATTGATTAAACCCACATCCTTATCCTCTATTATCACCTTCTATCCTATTACTCTAATAATTGCATCTCTAATATAGAAGTGGAGGAAAATGTATACACTCACTTTTGGTATTAGACACTTGACAATGTCAAAATTTAAAAATATTTATTAATTTATAAATTACTCTTTTTAACATTATTCCTTAGTTTTTAATCCACATATGGGCTCAAAATTCTCAATTTTATGGTACAATTACATAATATTTTACATAGTATCTACCTGAATAGCTTAATATCATTCTTTGACTATCTCTTGATCTCATATAATTATTCATATTCTTTCGACAAGTTAAAACTTCCTAAGATAATGTCATAATTTGTACCTATCCATATGGGATAAATATATAATCATGCCATTTATCAATCATTTTAAGAAATTAAAAATATCCACATGGGTTAGCACATTCATTTCACTTTTCAATTTAGAGGAAATTACTCAAATATTTAATTATATAAACATATAAATATTAATCCTATTAAAATATATAACCTGTCTATATATCATTTGAAACCACTCTACACATTGAGATAAACTATCATAAAGTTTCAAAAGATTGAAACCCTCAAAGCAAAAATCCCCAAGCTAAGTTTGAATATTGTTAAAAAGATTAAATCATAGGTTTTAAAGTCTTATAATCCATACATAAGGTTGAATTTGATCTTTTAGATATATTTATAGTGCACACACATCTATGTGGGATAACTAAATTCAATTTATCTTCCCTATTTAGAGTATTAGATATGTAAGCAATGCTCAATAGTGATGGGTGATTGAAGTTAGCTCAACCCATCCATTTCACATGTTCTTCCCATTCATAATGATTTCATCCTACATATTTATAGTTTTAAATAAAATATAATGATAAAAAAATCCATTCATATAGGAAACAATACAATTACATACAAAGGATCCATTATCATGCATGCAACCACTAGTTAAAAATGTTAAAATTTAGCACAAACACATAGAATAGTTCCACACCATATTAGATAGTGTCACACTTCACAAGAATATAGGATGTAATAAATTATCCATATTTTTGCAGACACTCTATTTCCAAATATGAACATTCGCATGCCATTTAATGATCTTTGTTGATTATTGTACCCTATGACAAACATATATATTCTAGAAATATGCCAAGTAATCAATTATTCAAGTGTTTTATACAAATATAAAGTTACTAAATTCCAATATTTACACTCAAATTTTTGTGTTAATTGAATATGTTTTGTAATCTAATTTATCATTAATTTTATACTTTTAGGTTACAATAATCCAAAATAGATAAAACACATATAAATTGTGAAGTAAGAGATGTTCCATAGGTTCTCATGTTTATTTACACATTATAAAAATTAATGTATTAATAAATACAATTGTTTTAATTCTATCCTAATTGAAGATTCTTCGCAATCATGTTTTCCATGTAAAGGAGTTGGCTCTTGAAATTAAATAGCTAGGAATAACATCTTCCATAACAAGTTATGTTACAACATATTTATAACCAAATGTAATACTATATATACTATAATTTTCCCCAATACATCTTATATTATCTTCTATTTTTTTCATGAAAATATTTCTCATCATATAAATCTAAGACAAATTCCTTCTACTCAATTGAGCCATCAGCACATACCAAACTATTCCATTGTCTAATATTACTACTAGAGGGAGATAAATCAACCCAATAATTAAAAACCCTAAAGCAATAACATTTTTATAATATTTGTTTAATTTTTCCCATATCCTAACTTTAATTTAACATTGGTTCCCATTGCCATGAATCATCCTATAAATGTTCTTGATTTTTCATTTCCCACACTCATACTCAAGTTTTCTTCAATTATCCTTCAGGAAGAGAGAATGAATTTTCATATGTGGGAGACTAAGGGAGGGTTTTTAGTAGTGAAAACAAAATTAGGCCTATTATTATCAAAATATTTCCATCTTATCATATGAATTCTTTTATTTGAATCTTACTCATACAGATACTAGGCCAATTTTGATATGAAATCAATATTTTGATATTAATTTTTTTATCCCTATTCCATTAACCAATTTGGATATACACACGTTCTCCCATTTTCTAAAATATATTTTCATATTTTATTATTTTTCATGAAATTAAAAATGTCTTATAATATTATTTATCCTTTACACTATCCCAATAAGAAATTACATGACTAAAAATAAGTAAAGCTAAATAAATTTTAACACAAGTTTAATCATAATAATTCTTCTTACTAGGCTTATCCATTTTGATTTCTAATTAACCAAACTACTTTATAGGTTTTAGTAATATTTTTCCATAATTTTTATTTAGCTTGTAATATAAATAAAGACAATCTTAGGAATTTTCTAGGTAAACTCCCAATAATAACACTCAACACCTTAAAGATCCATTATTTAATTTCTCTTGGAATATTTAAAAATAAAATTTCAAGTTTTTGAAGACTTGTTTTTTATTCAAATGTTGCCTTATACTTCTTCATATTTTTTAAAAATATTGTCTCATTCATATTTTTTGATCCAAACAAAAAGGTTTCATCCAAAAACTATAAATGATTATTTGGATAATCTACATTATGAGCTTTAATCCCTAGAATTTTATTAATTTATCTTAATTGCACCAAAGAATATACTTAAATTTTACACCATAATAATGAATATGTAAAGAGATAGAGGGTCACATTATTGTATCCTCTTGAGTTTTGAAATAAACCCACATGAATTACATTAACCAATACATAAAATAAGATATGAATTACACAATACATAAGCCATGTGATCAAATCTTCTAAAACACAAAAAACAAGTAATACTTTTTTTAAGAAAACCTAGTAAACTCTATTATAAGACTTCTTAATGTCCAATTTCACAACATAACCGATTTAATTTCAATTTTGAGAGTTTTAAAAATATCATGAGTCATGATGACCCCATCAATATTTTTCCTTTCACTCACAAAATTCCATTGCTGAGGATAAATTATTAGAGGGAGTAAAAAATTTAATCCTTTAGCAATTTATTTTTATATTATTTGTTAACAACTATACATAGTGAAATTGATCTAAACTTTACAAAAGTATCCATGCTTATTTATAATAAGAAATATGAAATTATAATTTAGATCTCTAAGAACCAGATCAAACTCCAAATATTCATTTAACATTCTTGTTAATTAATTTCCAAAGACATCCCAAAAGTGTTGAAATACATCAGTTAGAAACCCATCTAGGCTTGGTGCTTTATTTGGTTCCATCAAGTAGAGGGTGACCTTAATTTATACCTTTGATAAATGATTCATTAAATTTTAATAATGTCTTGTTATAATCAATGTAAGTATGGTATATATAAATATTTCCATCTCTCTCATCATTCCCCATTCTTTTGATAGAAGTGTTTTAAAAAATTTGACACCTTCTTTCCTAATTGATTTTAATTCCTCTATAAACAATCCATCAACATCTTTGATTTTGTATAATATATTTATCTTCTTTATAGATACAATATATTGGTAGTTTTTTTTAATTTATGTGCCCCTCCTTAATCCATGTCTCCCTATATTTTTTATACCATAAAATCTCATATCTTAAGTAAAACTCAAGAAGCTTACCCATTAACTCATATTCTTATTAATATGTTAAAGCATAATAAGGGGTAAATAATTTATGGAATTTAAAGATTGCAATCCAATTTTTTTTTTTTTAAACTTCAAAAATACTAGTGACCCCATCTTGTTGTATACTCTCAAAGTAGTTTTTAGTAGTATCAAATTTGAGAAAACTTAGACATAAAAGAACCTATCCAAAGATCAAAAACTCACCACCAAGTTTTGATTTGGTTTTCAAACTCTTGATATCTAAGCCACATGATCTCAAACTTAAAAGGACACCTCTCAGGAACTTTATCAATCTCAATGTATAAATAAATTGGTGTGTGATTAGACTCATAGACATTCAAAATGAAATATCCAATTATACATTTATTATGTCTAATAAAAGAAATTAAGAATATTTATAATCAATTATCAATATTGTTAAACCCTTTCCTCTTGTTTTACATGTAAATTTACACATTTTTTGGAGTATGTCCATCAATGAATTTAAAGACACAAACTCTTAGAAATAATGATTTGATTGATAAATTTTATTACTTCCATCCTTCTTATTATTGGATCTAATAATGACATGAAAATCACCACCCATAATTATTTTCATTTTTTTCAAATTGAGCTAACATCATTGAAATATCATTCCATGTCTTTTTTTTTCATTTTTGATTTTTTGGTACTTATAGATTTATAATTAGTTATAAAATATTTTCTCTACAACTTTGAATTTCACATTCAACTTAATTTACTCCTTTGTAAATTAAATCTTATTTTATTGTAGTAGGATTAAATAAAAAATAATAATACCTCCTAAATTAAATTTAAAGATGTTTCCACAACTTTTCCAAGGTTTCCATTTTGAAAAAAGTAAATATTCAACCTCCTTAACCATTAACTTCATTTCCTATAAGATTAAAGCATCTAGTTTTATGATATCAGGTTGATTCTTTACAAGATGCCTCTTATTAGGAGGATTCATTCCCATAACATTCTAGGAGAGGAATAAGATGAAAAAAATGAAGGGTCCTTTCCTTCCACTATAGGTCAATAAAAGTAATTCTATTTCAAGGTCGTAAAGGTTCTATTGATGGTGAAATTTGTCACATCAATGAATCAACCCATTCACTTATCATGAAGGTTAAGATGGAATTATACCAATTTAATCATAAGGTACCTTTGGCTAAGAATTCGTCTAAGGTATACAAAAAGAGTATTTTAAAATTATGGGAATTAATATATTTAATAATTAATCTAAATCAAGTTTATATAAATCAATCAAACATAACATTATTATTGGTCATGTCTAGAGGAAAAATACTTATAAAAAATATTTTCATCAAAATATGTTAATCATTATTTGAATGTACTATTAATCAATATAAAATTAAATATTAAAATGTCATTTGACCTATCTAACAGATCAAAGCCTATAAGTTAATCAATACCTTGAAGGATAGAATAATCATATTTGTTCAAAGTTGTATCACATATGCAAGTTCACATTACAAAGATGAAATTAATCTACAACAATAAAGAAAACAAAACAAAACCTAAACAATAAATAAAAAGAGTGGAAGTCAATATAGATTTTATATCTAATTAAGAGTTAAAATTATTATTAACTGATTATAAATTTAAAAATATTAGAAATCTATAATTACAAAAATAAGAAAACATGTTAGCAGATTAAAAAACTACAAAGAGACTAAAACTAAAAAATAAAATAGGAAAAGACTAAATAAATTGAATAACTAAGATAAAAATAAACTAACAAACTAATATAAGATAGAAAATGTAAACTAAACTAGCACAATATAAATATTACGAACCTTAGAACAAGAATCAACTTAGAGTAAATGAAAGATAATTTTATTTAAAAATAAGATGATTATGATTACAAACAACCTTAAAAAGATAAAAATTTACAATCAAAGACTTAAAAAAATGTCATAAAATACAATGTATTCATCATTTTTCATGACAAATATAAGGATTTATGCTTGGATGATTATATATCTACAATCATCAGAAGATATTAAATCCTTATAAACTTTAGATAATTGGTTAATCAACTAAATAGGAAAGTTAGATATACCTACACTAAATAAATAGATTACTTCACCATTAGAGAGTGTATTGTTTGGTCTATCTAAAAATAATTATTTAATCTCAAATATGCTTACAAAGAAAAGGAAAGAAAGATGGAAAACTTTTAAACTTTAGTGCTCTTAAGTGCTTGTATTACTTTTTCCCTTGTAATGTATCTTTGATGTTCTTAGAAAGTAATCTCCTATATATATAGCTAAGAAACAAGTTACAACTAACTTTAGTCAGTTGTTTTTAACCCTAATTAAATTTTAAAAGTCAATTAGATAACTTTATGACTCAATATTTATAATTTTAGATTTAAAATAAATTCTAATAGATAAAATTAAAAATTTAATGGACCAATTACATTTCAAGTGGGTTGGGCCATTGAATCACTTGATAACATTCAAATAAACATCCAACTATGCATAAAAACATTAATAAATACTAATAGTCAAATAGATTTAAATATGCCTAATATTAAATTCCATAAGCATTTATCCATAAAAAATAAAGTAAATATGCCAATAAAAATGTCCTACATAAAATTTTCATGTTATCATACAACATATTAAATACTACCAAAATAAAATGTACATACTCAAAAATTTATTATCATGTTAGTATGTCAAAGTATCAACATGAACAAAAAATCAAACCGTTCAATCAAACTCATCATCTAAAACTAGATCAATCAAAGGAACACACTTATCAATTTGGTATTCTACAACTATCTCCCCTAAGAATCATCATCAATCTCCAAATTCACCTTTACAATCATTACTTCTTTATAGGATGACAAATAATTTTTCATGAACATTGAAATGAAATAGACAAATCCAAGAAAGAACATTTTACTTTCACAAACCAAAGACATAAAACCCCTAAGTTATTTACCTTATTAAATGTCACTAAAAATCATGATATCTGAACATGTATTTGAAATTTAAATATCACATGAACTGGAAAAATAATAAAATTATACCACTATTTTCATAAACACTTCTATCATCTTTTCTCAAAAATGAACCAAAAAATCCACAAAAAAGATTATTTGTACAACTAGTACTTATAAAATAACCCTTTATATTTAAAAATTCATATAATATTCAAATACTAAGATGAAAAAAAAACAAGTGCATTTATCTATAAATTTAAAATGACACCAACCAGTCATATGTCATAGCTTCATAAAGTCCCAAAAGTCATCATTATAAAATGATCAAAAGAATACAAAAGAGGCTTCCACATAATGAATAATCAAGTGCAATGTTGAACACTTCCTTTTATATATATGCCCAAAATTGTATATTATCAAATAAATGCCAAACCATGCATTTCAAAAACTTCCCCAATCAAAGAAAATAATTACCATGTATATGTAAACCCTTGAAATTTTGATTTCTCTATGGATGTCAAAAAGAAAGAAATTAATATTTCTTGAAAAAACACATCATACCTTCACATATTTTTGACCATATGTATGTGAAACATATTCAAGAAATAAATCATTTCATTAGAACCATCCTAACTTATAAACAATTTGAAAATGAATTTCTTGAGGAAATATGTGCATGTAGAGGCTTATCTAAAATGAAAAGAAAAAATGAAACCCTATATCTCTATGCCAAAGAACCAAATTTACAAACCAAAAACATATGGGTATACAAAACCATGACATTAAAATAAACTTCAAAATTCAAGTTATGACAACTTCCATTTACCAAATGCATGTGAAAGCATTTACCATTCATATTTAGAACAAATAAAGAAAAATAAATTTCTTTGAGAAAATGACTTGTATGTAGACTTGCATAACCTTAATACAAAAATAACAACATCTAATAATACCATTCAAAGACATGTTATATTTTCAAAACAAGTGCAAGTATTTTTGAGCACCCAAGACTAATAAAATGATTTAAACTAGGAAGAATTACAATATCAATCATTTAACTATTGATTTCAAAATAAGCCTCCTTTAACTTATGTGACACAAATAACTAGAAAATATAAATAGAGCTAAAATCATATCATCATTTACTAATCAAAATTCCAATAAATATATAGTTCTTACATAGTGAAGGACATCTCAATTGAATCCTTTCTGTCTCACATGATGATTTTTTTTTTAATAATTCATTTTTTCATAGAATGTTGCATTTTTTGAAAAATAAATATTCATCCACTATTTAGGTTTGGGTTTTTGATGTCTTGTTTTAGTCATCTCCTTTATTCTCTCAAAGATGCTCGACTGTGGTTTCACTATCTAATAGTTCAATAATGAAACTTTACATCTTTAAAAATATAGGTCTCCTTTGACTAGGATCCTATGAAAATGTCCCTCGTGAAAATAACTAAACACAATTTTGGAATCAAGTGATCACATTATTCTCTATCCCCTTCTTCATCTCCTTATATTCCATCATCTTTAGCTTCTTCTATAGCTTCTTATTTGAACCATTTTAAGAAGTTAGTTCAAAATTCCTTTTCTATATTGTTCTTCCCTTTTCTTTTGTTGTCATTCCTCTTAAATTTTTTTGAAGGTTTTTATAGTTAGCATATTTAGATTTTTTTTGGAAATATTTCAATAATTTTTGAAATTAATGAAACCATTTTATGAAAACTACATGAGAGGTAATATAAATATTAAACTCATACCTTAAAATCAAAGATACCACATATAAGGCCTCAAAATTTTCTCTTAGCTTACTTGATGCAAAATTCTAACTGGTAAATCCTTGCTTCCAATCACCAATATTGAAAAATGACAAAAACCAAAGAAACTACCACTTTTATACTCAATTAATTGACATTAATCACTTACAATGACAATTTCCATTCTATCCATTCTCAACTTTACTAATAAATCAAGTTGGTTAGCTAACTTTAGCAAATTATCTATCTAGTTTATCAAATTAGATATCTATATAACTAACTTGATTAGAAACACCAAAACTCAAAATATGTACCAAAAATTTAATATTTACTTACCACCATTTTCCTTGAATCTAGAAGGATTAAACATCGATCTATGAGCTCATTTAATTCACACCTTTCAAATATTCATGGTGGATCACTGATGGCCATCATCATTCAATACATGAGTTGATTTGAACTTGATATATAAACCATTGATTAAAATTTAACCCTATCATATTTTCATTATATTCACCACCCTAACATAATGTGCCACCTTTAACTTAATGCATCCAAAGGACCTTAATATTAGTCAACAAAAATATTATGACTTAAGTCACTTTGGCCTTATAGTTTAGGTTTTTTCAATACAAATATTTAAACTTGGTAGATATCATTAGGTCCCATTCATATATAATAAATATCAAAAATTCAAAAACATGAACAATCATGCCTATCAATACATTATATGGATTTTAAATATGATCTTGGAAACTATTAGATTTATATGAAATATGTTACTAAACTATTTATACACACCTTATCTTTTTAATTCAATCGTTCTTGAAACCATATTCCATGTGTTTTAAAAAAAACAATATATTATATTTACCTTATCACATCTTTAGCATGTCAAACCAAAATTAAATGAGATAGTACAATTTACAATTGAAACAAATCAACATATGCATAATTTTCGTTGTTCACAATAGAGTCAAATCTAAAAAACAACTACCAACTGTATAACAACTACATATTATATCATGTAAATGTTGAAGACATTATTTACTTAATGAGATACTTATGCTATCAAAATCACTTAATCAATGTAAAGAGTATTAATTATTCAACACAACACTCATTAATGATTGCACATGGACATAAAGGATGAATCTTTAAAAGAATACAAATGAGTTGGTCCCCACCAATAGTTTTTAATTTTATGAGTAAAGTCTCAATATTCTAAAACATTTCAAGACCTTCAAAAAAAGTAGGGGGTGATAAAAATAAGCATAAGAGGTTCATAAAGTGAGTCTTGTTGACTATAATTTTAATTTATGAAGGATAAACTAATCTTGATTGAAATTAATGGTTAGGTATTTATCCCACCCTCCTCATGTGGATACATATTATTTGAAATATCCTTTTAGAGGATATTTTCCTAGAGAATAGAGCATTTCAATCAAAGTCAAAAAAAAATTTATGTTGTTTGGTAGGAGATTATCAAAAGTTTCAAAATCTTGATTATGTATTAAAGTTGTATCATCCCTATCTATCTCCTCTTTCATAGAATTTTCAGAAAAATATAATTTTGGATTAATATTTTCCACAACATTTTATATAATTGGTTCCACAACATCATTTTGTTTGGTAGAGTGTTTAAACATAACACATTCCAAGGAAGTTCTATGAATATCCTTTGGCAATTAGATAGAATAATGTAGTTTTTATAATCACACAAAATAAAATATTTTATTTATTCCATTATATACATAGCTTCCATGGCCCCAAACAATTTTTTTTTTTTAAGAGATAAACTTTTTCCTTATATCATATAGCTATTTTTAATACTCTATGGTTGTGGTTCTCCCTTTATACTACCTTCCTCCATAATATTATTAGATTTAACCTCTATATAATCCTACCTCCTTTACTTATTTTATAGAATTAATGTCATTCATTCTACCCCAACAACCTTTTCTACTTGAGGCATAATTAGTCCCTTTATTCTTCAAAATCCTTCTCCTTGATATCCTCTAAAGCTTTATCCATAGTTATCCCATGGTCCTTCATGGATATATTTTCCTCAAAATTAAGATAAACAAACCTCCTTAAGACATAAGTTTGGGCATTAAATATGAGTATGATAAGTATATGTCACCATTGTCCTCTAGGCTTCAACAATACAAGTATTTTTAATCTTTTAAGGGTGAGGGATCTTATCACAATAGGAAGAATGGTTATCTCAATTATTTGATCTTGAAGAGTATTATCCAATCCCTTAGCCCTCAATTCATCCTTACCCATGTGTAAATCATCTATTTGTCACTTGGAAGTGATTTGGGGATAAAAATTAGTAACGTGATTAAGTGATTGACACTTGAAACATATATTAGAAGAATATTCATACTCCACTTTCTAAGAAATAAGTATTCCCCTAGATGAAAAATGAATAAATATTACCAATGGACCTCAAAGGTTAACCCATGATTTGATTCTTGCATATTTATCCAAGTGCATGGTCTTCATTCTAGGATAAATTGATATGAATCATCCCACAATAATTCCAATTTTTGTGAAAAGTTTGCACTTTAAAAAATAAATAGGTAAGGTATAATGTCCACTCCATACTTGTCAATAAGTACATTTTTGATAAGGTAACTAAAAGTTCTCATTCAATTATTGTACCATAAGTATTTGATTATAAATATTCCAGCTTATTTCAGAGAGTATTACATACTTATCCTTAACAGTATTGAACACTACTAAAAACCAATTTTTTTGCATGAAATAAAAATACTCAATGATCACACCAAACTAGTTTTTTTACAATCCACTTCTTCAATATTTTTAATTCCATTATACCACCATAAAGTATTCCTAGAATCCCATTAGAATTCTGAACATTTGAATTTCAAAATTTAAGTGTGAAAAACCATCACCCATCTTACTATTCCAAAACTAGTTGGGATTTTAGAAAACACCAGTGGATTTAACTACTTTAAGCTAGATGTTATGGATATACATTGACCTAAATTAACATTATCAGCTCCACTAGCTGGTGTAAACTAACAATGATGGTTGTATTCATATCTAGGTATTTAAATCATTCTTTCCTAGGATTAATAGGGGAATATATTTAGGGACAACACCATGTCCTTTGTAACCTCTACCTTTTTCCCTTGACAAAGATCCATAGTTTATTTGAAGGACTTATTTTCAAAAAGATTATTTCTTTTTTAAATGGGTTAAACAAAATTAAATTCCTTAAATTAATATCTATTACATAATATTAATTATAATATTAAATATTTTATTCAAAAGGAATTTGGTTTTCTATATCCACCTTTCTAATAAAAAATGGTGTGCATTATTTATAGATCTCTAAAAGCAACTTCTTAGAATTATTGAGCTTAGCATTTAGTAGTTCCATTTTGTAGAGAACAAGAAAATAGATAATTTATTATTATTCAAAAGTTGGATTTATATATCTTTGAATATCTCTTCAACTATGTAAGGTCCCTCATGAGAAAATAATGTGAGTATGACAAAATTGATGGTTATACTCCCTTGGTGGTAAGATAATTATGCAAATGGTAAGTGTTGGCTTAGGAATACTTGAATTATTGTCATATGCAACAATTGAATTTACACAAGCATTAGATGATAAAATAATATCACATCATAACCTTACGAATAGCTTAGTAACCTAATTGCATTGGTTTATATTGAATGATCTATCATGCTTATGTTGCAAGACTCGACTATTAGAATAGGAGGATTTCATGGGTACAATAAGTGTGTAGGAACATGTCATTGCCAAAAAAGGAATAAGGACTATGCCAAGCATTTTCACATCATGTGTGAATCTATTATTGACTAATTTTGACCCCAAGGTCAAAATGCCAACCCTTATAGGTGAAAACTTGTGTTTTAATGTCTTAATAACCTTATTATAGTCCTCTATATGCCTTAATAGTCATCAAAAAGTCTTTTTAAAACCTTATTAGTATTGTTTAAGGTAAATTTGGAGAAATTAAGATAATGTCTTATTTTGGTCTTGTAGTGGTCTAGTCATGTCATATAGTGATGAAAGTTGGTCAAGAGATGTCATATGTTATTAAGGGACCCTCAAAATCTTTTCATGCCTTAACCAACTTACATAAACATTTTTTGATGATTTGGAAAGGTTAAGGTTCTTTTGAAAACTTTAAGGTAAAGGTTTATGAGGAAAAAGGTGATTTTTTATAATTTCCATGTATACCAAAGCTCACCAAAGTGAAAATACATACAAACACTTTTTCTAAGGTCCTTATATTAGTTACATAACTACCACATATGTCAACAAGTCAGATAATCATTAAAATCTTGCTTTTCAATGCCAAAGGATTTTTACTCACTTTCAAGTAAAAATGTTGCAGTAGTGTCTGATAGGCTTCCACAAGTTATATTCCAACTTGGTATCAAGTTTTAGACCTCTGAGATGTAGAAAAAACTCTCTCTCATCCATTACTACCTTAAAAATGCAAAAAATGCAAAAAATCAAATGCATGTTATGGCCAGGAGATAGAAAGTTGGAACTTGAAACTTTGTGAATTATTAGGAGTCTTAATGAGATTCAATTTAGTGGCATTGGTTTTAAAATTCATGACCCCTACTTATGAAAATTTTTTAAGAGTGAAAAACCATCACCCATCTTACTATTCCAAAATTAGTTTGGATTTTAGAAAACACCATTGGATTTCACTACTTTAAGCTAGATGTTGTGGATCTGCATTGACCTAAATTAACTTTATCATATACACTAGTTGGTGTAAACTAACAATGATGATTTTATTCATATCTAGGTATTTAAATCATTCTTTTTTACGATTAATAGGGGAATTTATTTAGACACAACATCATATCCTTTGTAACCTTGGCCTCTTTCCCTTGACAAACATACATAGTTTATTTGAATGACTTATTTTTAAAAATATTATTTCTTTTTGAAATGGGTTGAACAAAATTATATTCCTTAAATTAATATTTATTATATGAATAACCTTAAAGATTCCATTTAAAAGGATTTTGGTTTTCTCTATCCACCCTTCTAATAAAAAATGGTGTGCATTATTTATAGATATATAAAAGCAACTTCTTAGCATTATTGAGCTTAATATATAGCAGTTCCATTTTTTTAGAGAACAAGAAAAGAGACATTTTATTATTATTCAAAAGTTGATTTAGATATCTTTGAATATCTCTTCAACTGTGTAAGGCCCCTCATGAGAAAATAATGTGAGTATGACAAAACCGATGGTTATGCTCCCTTGGTAGTGTTGATGGTGAAGGTAAGAGAATTATGCAAAAGGGTAAGTGTTAGTTTAGCAATACTTGAATTATTGACTTATGTAATAATTAAATTACACAAGCATTAGATGCTAAAATAATATCACTTCATAACATTATGAACTACTTAGTAACCTAATTATGTTGGTTTAATTTGAATGATCTAGCATGCTTATGTTGCAAGCCTTGAATATTAGAATAAGAGGATTTGATGGGTGTAATAATTATATAGGAATAGGTCTTTGCTTAAAAAGGAACAAAGACTATGCTCGGCATTGTCACATCATGTGTGAACCTATTGTTATCTAAATTTGACCCTAAGGTTAAAATGTCAACCCATATAGGTGAAAACTTGTGTTTCCATGTCTTACTAGTCTTTTTCTATTCTTCTCTATGCCTTAATAATCCTCAAAAATTCCTTCTAAAACCTTATTAGCATTATTTAAGCTAAATTTGGAGAAATTAAGGTAATGTCTTCTTTTGGTATTGTAGTGGACTAGTCATGTCATAGATTGATGAAAATTTGTTAATAAATCTCATATGTTATTAGGGGCCCTTGAAAGTATTTTCATTCCTTAACCAACATGCACAAACATTTTATGATGATTTAGAAAGGTTAAGGTTCTTTTGAAAACTTTAAGGTGAAGTTTTATGAGGAAAAAGGTGATTTTTGATCATTTCCATGATTTCAAAGCTCACCAAAGTGAAAATTGATACAAACACTCTTTATAAGGTCTTGAGATTAGTTACATAACTACCACATATGTTATCAATTTAGACAATGGTCAGAATATTGATTTTCAATACCAAAGACGTTTCACTCACTTATACAGACTTGAGGAGCTCAATTTTAGTTAAAAACATTTAAAGAGAGAGTATTGTGATTCCAAAATTCATACTCCATCTTGGGATCAAGTTTTAGACCTCATAGATGCAAACAAAACTCTTTGTCCTCTATCCTTGCCTTCACAAGCTTAGAAAGGCAAACAATCAAATACATGGTATGGATAGGAGAGAGAAATTTAGAGGATAAAACTTTGTAAATTATTATGGGTGATAATGAGATTCAATTTAGTGGCATTGTTTTACATATTCATGGCCCCTCCTTTATGATCAAATATTACGAGTGATAGCAGGTCACTATGCCTTGTCCATTCAAGCAGGGTTTGGTTTTGCTCTTATTTATTCATGCCAAAATTTGATGGATAATAATGTTTTTATGGAGTGATTTTAGAGTAAAAATTAATCCTTTAAATTTTGGTTTCATCAACTAACTCAACCTTATGATGTTCTTTAACAAGAGGAAAAGTGTCTCAAGTGTATAGAATGTAGCATTCTAATTACAAGCATTTTTGGTTGGTTTGTGATGTTTGTCACCTTCAAAAGTTCCAAGTGTCTCATATTTCATGAATTATCTCTTAATTTCATACTATTCATGTGTTATTCCCTTGAAATGTGACCTTGTCTATAGCCTTCAAGTTCCTTGATCTTTGGAAAGCATGTATAGTCTATAAAAGTCCTCTACAGGTTTGTATACCAATTTTGGCCTAAGTGAAAATGAACATAAATGATAAATAATTATAAATAATTTTTTAACATGATTGGATCTCAATATAGTAATAATTAGACTCAATTAACTCTCCAATAAGGGCTAAGACAAGCTCATTCACCCAAAAGTTTGTAGACATGTAGGTGAGTATTCATGAGTTATAATGTTTCATTTTGAGGTATCAAAGCCATGAATAAGAGTGATACATACTTATAAACACAAATTTTACCTTGATAAAACCCCATTTTATCATTAGAATACATGATCAAACCATACACTCTAATTTCCTTGCATATGCCTTGTATAAGAGCTGACTGTATACATAATACATACATGTGAATGGGCACATTTGAGGTTGTATAGTGTTTACTCAGAGGTATAATGACTATTGAGAGAGTGATAAGGATTTTAAAATTATTTTATTCAACTCCAAGTACAATCAATCAAAGAAGTTGTTATTACAAGACTCTATAAGTAAAAGATAGACCTACAAGTCCTAAACTTGTAGGTCCTCATTTTGACCAAAAGATATAATTACTATGGAAGTAATAGTTGGTTATAAACATGACACATTAATTATTAAAAATTAGAGAGAAGTAAAAAATAAATATAACCTGAACCATTTGGAAGTCAAGAGGATTTAAATTGATAAATCTTACAAGACTAGTACTCATGCACAGGCTTGTGTATGAAGGTGAGAATAGAAAGGTTTGTCAAACATTATAAAGAATACAATTAACCTTTTGAGATGGTGAAATTAACCTCAAATAAATTTTTAATACCTTTAATGTGAAATGATATATTTTATAAAATCAATCCCAAGGATCATGTTCAAGGTCTTATCTAATGAATACCTATAGCCAAGACTAAACAATCAAGGAATAGGTGTGTGTTGTGAAGTGTAGGTTTTTGGAAAATTTGAGAAGGTTATGAACTATCAATGATATAAAAATAATTATTGATATGCTTAATATTTTTAATTGAATTCCTAAACTCATAAAGTGCATTCAGACACCTAAATAAATACACTTTAAAATATTGAGAAAAGAAGGTCACTTACATTAAACTAGAGGGGAGTTTGGGTGATATTATGAAAAATTTAAATAATTATTTTATGTTAAATTGATCCAAAATGGATTAGATAAGGATGGTCAAGACAACTCACTATAACCTTACGGTCATATTGTCTTTTGGTTCTTATAGTCTTGATTGATGTGTGTACTTGATTGAGACTCAAGAGGTCATAAATAAGAATCAAATCATAATAAATTTATCTTCCAAATATCTACAATCAACTCAATGTTATTCTCTTAATTGGAAGATAATGGAAGGTAGGGTTAAGAGGCTTATTTAGGCCTGTTAAGTCTAGGGCATACATACAACCCTATGTGTGAACAATTTGGTGAAGAAATTTTTTTTTATGAGGGTGAAATGAGGACATAATCACTTGATAAGTAATTGATATCCTCATATATACTTAATTGGAACATCTCATAAGGTTTTTATATCCTCCAAAAATTAATAAAAAGGCTAGTATTTATGGCTAGGGTCATTAAGAATGGTATTGTTAAGAACCCTAGCTTGAGAAATTGAATGATAAAATAGGTTTGAAAAGATAACTAGAAGAAAAAACCATTTATAACAAGTCAAATTGGATATTTAAGGTCTCTTTTATGTGTTTAGAGGCATAAACAAACTCTAAAATACCACCTATATGCCTCAATTCTTCTCCACCTTATAGAACATAGTCTTATCAACTTGAAATGCACTTTCCCTTTCTTATAATAGGACATAGGGTTTGCATGGTGACCCAATATAATTTATGATGGTATAATACATTGTTTACTTTCAATTTGTGGTGTTTTTTAGCTGATTTATGCCCCAAGTTTTATGAATCATCCATAAGATTGCAAGGCACTCATAGGCTACCAAAGAGGCTAGAAGTAACCCAATGAAAGAAAAGATCATTTAATTCCTTAATATGTATTTATTCATCCTAAAAATCGAATTAATGACCTTACTAACTCCCATGCACATCTTCCCATGCCATTGGTTGGCACGTGTAGGTATAATGTATGAAAAAGGGCTAGAAAAATTTATCACAAACATGCTTTGGAGGTTTGTTCAAGGTTTTAGGAGCTCAAAGTTGACATGGAGGATCCTCAGGAGGTACTTAAACTAAATCAAATGTTTTTTTTAGGTTTCACATATTTAGGAATCCCTTAGATCCAAAATTTAATTTCTAGGCAAGGAGGCCTAATTAAGGAGAGAGAGTGGGCTAAAAAGGATACTTCCACTTAGAGTCAAGACATGAGATTTGGCATGGAACTATAAGGGGATAATGGTTATTTAAATATGTGCTTATTTTCCCAATATCATTTGCACATTATTTTACACAAGTAGGTTTACATGTTTTGAAGTCTACGAAGAATGAGTCTGAATGAAAGATTTTGGTGCAAAATGAGTTTTTCAGGGTAGTTTGAGACCTCTCAATGAGTCTTTTTAGGTATGATATGATTTAAATATATCATACATGGAAAGATAATATCTTGGTGAATAATAATTCAATATTTGACACTTATAAGCAAGATTGGCCTAGTGAGACAAAGAGACTTCAAGACACCTAACAAGAGAATAAAGTGATGTGTTAAAGGGAAACTTTAGGGATCAGATGAAAGGTATCAAAACTATAGAAAGAGATCAATTCAACATGACCTAATCATCAATAAGACCACTTATTATTACACAAGCCAAAAGAAGGGGTAGTTTTGGAGAATAAGGAAAGGTGTCAAGCAACTAAAATAAATTCCCATGCCACTTAGAGGAGAAGAACAACTTTAAGGGATACGCACATGTCTTGGAGGGTTTAGTGTAACATTTAGACAACTCTATTCTTGATTTTACCTCATGAGACACTTGGCAATATCTATCCTATGCCCTTCTCTTCTTCTTATCTCACTTTCTCAATATATTTAGGCTTGATAGGATATGTTTGTATCATCCACCTAGGTATGAATCCCTACCCATTTTCAAGCCTTTGAAAAATAAGAAAAGTCTAGTTTTATCTCCTTCTTTAACTGGTTTCATTATGTTTTTGTGATTAGTTGATCTTTTCAAGTGACTAGTTTTTCTTCCTTGGCATGCTTGTCCTTTTCTTGCATGCATATTCAATTTGAAACTTATTTTCAGGTATCTTAAAGTGTCTAAATAGACTTTTAAAGGTTAAGTGAGTTGTCTTCTCATTAGTTTCACTTGATACCTCTTGACTAGTCCTCCTAGCCTAAACATTCTTCACAACCTTCATGAGAAACATTGATGTACAGATGTAGATTTAGGGTAGTGTCATGTTTAGGTTAGTATCATGTTTAAGGTAGATTTGTATCAAGTTGGTAGTGGTCAAATCATATTTTTTTCATCACCCCCATTATAATAAGTTTCTCTCCCTTTTCCTAATAAGTGGTAGATTAGTGTTTGAGCCTAAGTGATTCATCAAGGAGAGTTAGCCATTTAACCTAGAGATTCACCTCTCCAATAGATCACCCATAATCTTGAGGTGTTTTAATGATACATCAAATTTAAGGAGCCATGATTATCCCTCCTTAAGGTTCAAATTTTATTGATAATAGTTTTGGCACACCTAGTGGGATTAATGTCCAAAGTAGTGGAAGGATTATTAGTGTTGTTATTCTATATATTATCTTTTGGAAGCATTACAAACATCAATGGTGACTCCATGCATAATCAGTTGGTTATATCATCCCAGTCACTTGTTTAAATTAAGTTTTGCTTTTAATTAATTATCTTGATGAAGTTTTTATGTCTATGTTTGAGGTTAATTTTAATTTAATGAAATTAGATGAGGCATATTAGTCTTATATCACTTCTTATTAGCCACACCATAAACCTTATCAGTCATATAATGAACCTTATTATATTCATTATGATCCATATTAGCCTTGTTATGAGTCATATCAGTCTTATGATCATCCTTCTCAAGCTCAAGATACCCCTAGCCAACATAGTCATTTCTCAAATTATTCCATTTCAAGTTTGAAGTAAACTCTCTTAGGCTATGAGAGGTACATGATATGGCTTAACACACAAAGGGAATATGGTCAAGATATCCTTAGTCATCTCATTCATGATGTAATAGACTCATTATAATCAATGAAATAAGAATAGGCACCTATTAAGAGAGAAAATTGGCAAAGCCTCTCAAATTAAATTATGGATGTAAGTGGTATCATTCAAAAAATAGAAGATATTCTAATAGTTCATGAAGGATGGTAGGTTTAAACCCATCAGCCCCATGTGTCTTCATATATGCCACCTTTTAACTCATATGTGCCACCCATTCTTCACCAAGAGAACTTTCTAAATGAGATTCAAAGTGTTTCAAATCCTTCATATGTTTCTCAAACTTTCCCTTATTGACATTCAATCCAAGAGAGCTTTCAAAATAAAGAGGATATTGTTGTTGAGCAACATATTGTTGAAAACCAAGATTCTAATTCTCTTGTTTAAGAACCCTCTAAGATGTATTTCAAGACCCTAAGGTAGAATAAAGTGGTGAAATCATGGAGTTAACAAGGTGATACAATAATAAATTATGGAGTTGAATCCAAGGAAGAATTTGAACATATGCAAGTCCCTCCCATCCCTCCTGAAGAGACCAGTTGTATCCCATATCAACCTTCTTGTGCTCCTTATCCTCATGAAGTCACTAGCCACCTTCAATAAAATCTATTCCAAGAGATTATTGGAAATAAAATTGAAGATTTGGAGTTAAAAATTAAGAGACTTGAACCAATTTAATCGACTTGAACCAATTTAATCTCCAGGAGAACCTACTAGTGTCAAAGTCTAAAACTTGGAAACAAGTAGTTAACTCTTGGGAGAGACAAGAGGAAGAGAGCCAAGACCAAGAGATTAAATTAAAATAAAATCTTTAGCCTATTCAAACCCCATTTCTATCTCCCCAAGAACCTTTATCTTTTCCATACTGGAATTATATCCAAGAGGGTTTTCAAAACAAGAAGAATGCCTTAATTGAAAAGGTTGAAGATAAAGTTGCAGCTATTCAAGAAATTCAAGGAGATTATAAGAAGAGTGAAATTCTTGTTGAAGAAAATGAAGTGTCCATTTCCCAGCTTAAATTTATTTCCCTTGAAGCATTCTTATAAGAATATTCCATATCCAATACCCTATGTCACAATAATGCTTATTCCATTCCCAAGCTAATTCATGAGCCATCTACCATGCCTCATACTCCCTCTCCAACTCATTAACCTATCCATTACCCTACCACCATCTCCCTTCATGAAAAGGAATCTCTCCTATGGGAATTAAATGAAGAAGAGATTCTAGTTGTAAGTAAGATGTATTGAGAGTGTGATGAAGAGATATTAATTGGAACTCCACTTGGGAAAGATAAATACAAATCAATTTTCAAAGAAGAGGTTCTAGAAGATGATTTTGATAGTATGATTTAATAAGTTAATCCAATTTATTCTAACCTTATTGAGGTTATAAATGATATAAATGTTAAAGCTTATCTAAGTAAAAAATCTGAGGTTGTGAATGAGGTTGACATAGTTCATAATGAGAATGAAGATAAACTTGAAGAATTTGCCTTGCAATCACATCATGAATGCATAGAAGTATTGAGACTCTTGATAGCCTTATATTCCTTGAGGAGAAAGATGAAGATACTTTTCTAGTTGGTTTTGCTCTCATTGAATAAAAAGAAGAGCCAAAAGATGATTGGAAGAAATATATTGAGTCACTTCAAGATGTTAAAGTTGTTTACAAAGGCACAGGTCCTATTGAATAAAATGAACATGAAAAGGTTGGTTAAGACACATTAATTGAGGATAATGATGTATCTTGGAGTGAATATGAAAATCTCCTTGAAGACCTTGATGAGTTTTTAGAATATGATAAGAATTATGAGGTCACTCAAGATACCATAGAGACTTAAGAAGCATGCCTAAATATAGCATTTTTAAATGAGGTTGAACCTAATAATAAACATCATGAGAAATATCTTGAAGCATATGATGAGTTCATCTTTATAGGTGATTAGTTTATAGTTATCACTCCACTTGAGAGCATGTGAAGAGGAGTGGAATTCAAGGAAAGGATGAAAATAACAAGACCAAGGCTCAAGAGGAAGCTTATTTCATGCCATTGTTTACCTCATGGAGTAAAAGATAGTACAAACATCCCCTTTGATCTAGGAGGAAGGAGTTATTTTTAGGTTAGTTTTATATATTTAGTTGTTTTTTGGTTTGTTGTGTTCCCAAAGTGTTTAGTTAGCACATGTTTGTGTTTGTTCCCTTTGCTTGGTGTCTGTTGTCTTTGTTTTGTATTTTTGGAGGTCAAATCAATTTTTTTTGTCATGGTCAAGGATTGGTTAGGTTTTAATCTAAGTGAAAATTCCTTCATTTCCCAATGTAAGGATAAGGCTACTAATCTATTTAGCATAACAGGCTTGCTAACCTAGTGAATCACCAATTTGTTGAATAATTTTGACCCCAAGGTTTAAATATCAACCCTTATAGGTGAAAATTTGTGTTTTCATGTCTTACTATCCTTATTCTAGTCTTTTTTATGCCTTAATAGTCCTCAAAAAATCATAAAACCTTATTAGCATTATTTAAAGTAAATTTAGAAAAATTAAGGTAATGTCTTATTTTGGTCTTGTAGTGGTCTAGTCATGTCATAGAGTGATTAAAGTTGGTCAAGAGGTGTCATAGGTTATTATGGTCCCCTCAAAGTCTTTTCATGCCTTGAGTAACTTGCATAAACATTTTATAATGATTTGGAAAGGTTAAGGTTCTTTTAAAAACTTTAAGGTAAATGTTTATGAGAAAAAGGGGATTTTTATTAATTTCCATGTATTAAAACTCTCACCAAAGCGAAAATATGTATAAAAACTATTTCAAAGGTCCTTGGAAAAGTTACATAACTACCACATATGTCATCAAGTCAGATAATGGTCAGAATCTTGATTTTTAATGCCAACAAAGGAGCTTCACTCACTTGTGCAGACTTGAGAAGCTCACTTTTAGGTAAAAATGTTTTATGTGAGTCTCTTGGGATTCCATAGGTAATATTCCACATTGGGATCAAGTTTAATATCTCAAATGTGTAGACAACACTTTCTCTCCATCATTGCCTTCATAATCTCATAAAGGTAAAAAAATCAAATGCATGGTATGGCCAGGAGAGAAAAAGTTTGAGGATGAAACTTTGGAAAATTTTATGGGTCTTAATGAGATTAAATTTAGTGTAATTATTTTGTATATTCATGGCCCCTCATTTATTAACAATCATTAAGAGTGACAGTAGGTCACTATGCCTTATCCATTCAAATAGGGTCTAGTTTTGATCCTATTTATTCATCCCAAAATTTTATGGATAAGAATGGTTTTGTGGAGTGTTTTAAGAGGATAAATTAATCCTTTAAATTCTATTTTTATCAATAAAACCAACCTTATGAGGTGTTAAAAAGAGGAAAAGTGTCTCAAGTGTATATAATGTATCATTCCAGCTACAAGCATTTTTGGTTGGTTTGTAATGTTTATCATCATTAGATTTTATAAGTACCTTAACTTTCATGGAGGATTTCTCAATTTCATATTATTTATGTTATATTCCCTTGAAATGTTATCTTTTTTTATAGTCTCCAAGTGTCTTGCTCTTTAAAAAGCATGTATAGTCTATAAAAGGTCCTCTACAAATTTGAATACCAATGTTGGCCTAAGTGGTAATGAAAATCAATGAGAAATAATGAGAAATCATTATTGAACATGATGGGATATCAAGATAGTAATAATTAGACTCAATGCACTTTCCAATAAGGGTTAAGACAAGTTCATTCACCCACAAGTTTACAGACCTATAGGTGAGTATTCATTTTGATGTGTTAAATCCATGGAGAAGAGTGATATAGACTTATAAATACTAATTTGACCTTGATATAACCCCATTGTATCATTAGAATGGATGATCAAACCATAGACTCTAATTCCATGTATATTCCTTGTATAGGAACTAATTGTATACATAGTTTGTATATGTGAATGGGCACATTTGAGGTTGTATTATGTTTAGTCAGAGGACTATACAATATTGAGAAAGTGATATGGAGTTGACAATGAGTTAATGCAACTATAAGTATAAACACTCAAGGAAGTTGTTCTTAAAATTCTCTATAAGCAAAAGATAGACCTATAAGTCCTCATTCTGACCAAAAGAGCTAATTTCCATGAAGGAAAGAATTGGTTATGTATGCACCTAAATTCACTTTCTTCATTTAATGTCAATAATATTCCTATTAGTCGACACTAATTCCACTTATCCCTTTTTATCCTAATAATTTGTCCCATTCCTAGTCACTTATCTAATATTCCCCTCTTCATTTACTAACCTTATTTTATCCCACTCCATTAATTATTCTAAATCCCTTTTATCCCATCCTAATCCAAATTATCTATTATTTTGGAATTTTAAATTCCCATGACCCACCTACCCACCTACACTATCTTATTCCTAGGCTCTCCTATACCCCTAGTCCCTGATCACCCACCTAATCCATATCTAACCTCCCTCTAATCATCATTAACCCCTAAGGAGGATTCTATAATTGTCCAAATTCTAGAATACTCTTTATTCTCACCCTCCTCTCTAGAAGCCTCTAAATCTAGAGGCTTATAAGGAATTTTAAATTCCTTTTAATCTTCAACCCTTGATCTCACTCATCTAAATTCAAATCTCCACCATTGATCTCTCCTAATATCTATTTAAATCAACCCATCCCTCCATTGGATCTAACTTATAAATTCATATCAATTCCATGTCCATGAATCTAGCATCCACAATCCATAATCATGTCATCATAATGTCAAAATTTTATTCTACATGTAATTAACCATCTATTTGAGCATCTTGGGAGGAGGCTAGTTGAAGTAAGGATTGGTAAGATTCATCCTAACATTCTAGTTTTTTTCTATAATCCTTTCTAATAGGTAGTTTTTTTTTGGGTTTGAATTAGGTATTTTAATTCATATTTGCTCAAAATCTTACTACATTTTGGCAACCACAATGGGAAAAGCTTCTTTTAGAACTAACATCTTATGTTTTGAGTATGTTTGCTTGAAATTGTAGGATAGATAAAAGAAGAAGTTGGTGGCTCTAGGTTTCATATTTATCACAACACTATATTTTTCTCTTTGCTAGTGATAATTTGTGCTTTTGGCTAAAATTGGATTGTACTATTATTTATTAATACTATGTTTTAGTGGTCTGATCTGCTATATTATATCAAATAAATAGAAAATAAATTTAAAAAAAAGAACTTCAAAGTTTTTTAGTTCATTTAATATTCTCATTCAATTTTATCAAAACTATTCTATATGTGTTTGGTCTAAATTAGTGTATGAATTCTATAGTATTGTCTTATAGAATTTTTTACATGTGTACCAACTCTATCCTATTGTTTAGAGTTGCTTCAATAACTTTGTGCTCCATAGTGATTTTTGGTATGGTCTTGTAAATCATTATAATATTGGTATTCAACTCGATTATAGCTTGAAGATCATTGGTTTGGGTATTTGAGAGGAATTTCACAACCCAAAACAAGATCTCAAGAGATTTTATTCAATAGCACTTTGATTTAAAAAAATCTTTTGGCATTCTTTGTGTAGAATAGCTCACGCCCTAACTACATGGCATTAAATAAAAATCCACTCTACCTTATACCTTGATGGATGTCTATATTTTGTTCTAAATCTCCCATTATAGCATATGCTAGAGAGGGTATCGATAGAGGTTATGGTATTTGGCTCTATGACCTACCAAGTTGTATTTGACTCAAAACTTTTAAGGCCTTTTATCATTAATCCTGAGCATATCCTATAGCCATCACAATGTAATACTTCCTTGAGATGCTCTATCAAACAGTCTACATTTTAGTTGAAGCCATTGTAGGAAGTGCATTTCTTGAAAACTTGTTTTGATGGATATCTGTATGCTACCTTAAAATCTCATTTCAACATATAAGGATGTTGGCAAAATGCATATTTTGGCTATTTATACTTGTTGATCTGCATTCATAACTTCTAATGTATTTTTTAGAAGCCCATTCTACCAGAATATTTTTGTTAAGGCATTTCTTTGGAAAACCTTAAATCCTAGTCAACAGTACCATCTTGGTCATATCTTGAAACTTTAACATTCCAAATGCCTAACACACACTTCATTGAGGCATTTTGGCAAACATCCCACTTGCCTTTACATGGTGAAGATGCATGAAAAGCTGTAGTGACAAAAGGAAAATGCTAGCAAAGGTCTGGTGGTTTGGATTTACACCTATTAACACCTTGGTAATCTCGACCAACCCATTTTACACATGACTTGTGACCATATGATGTGTATTCACTTCACACACATTTTGAAATAAAAGAAGTATCTCTTTCTTTGAGATATCTGATATTCTAACTGACAACTTATTAACACCATGAGTAGAAAACAATATATTTTGATCATCTTTTTAGTCTTAGTAAATTTTTGGAGGTCTAATATGTAATTAATTTCTAGTGCATTTTTTTGTGGATCATTAATAACTCTAGATACTTTTTTTTGCATCTTCATCAATAATAGTGACAATCTTTACTTTTGGACAATGGACCTATCATAACATTTATTAATTTTTTTTGTCAAAGAGATCAAGTGCCATCGTTTAATCCTTACATAGTACCTTAAGTTATAATTCACACCATGTGGTTTACTATATATGCCAATATCAGACATAAATGTGTTTTACTTCAATGAAGTGTCTATCAGTAGGGTATTAAAATGCTAGTTGTTTAAAATTTGTCCATAAACCATACTTTATTAGATTTTTGTGGATGTAATATGTCATGTGTCCTATTTTATAATATTATTTTTACAAAGTCTTTTATTTATCTCAATTCTTAGTCAAAATTTCTTAGTAAGATAGGTTGGGTCTTTTTATGAGTTCAATTCAAAGAAATCATAAATATATCCATTAAATATTTACATATCACTTCATGATTAATTATCTTCTTATCAAGTTTCTAACTATAGGTATAATGATTATCAAAGAAAATATTATCAAATTACTAATATTCACTTTGTAGGTTACCCTTCAAGGTTTTCAATTACAACTACTAATCATTTATCTTGTGGGTTACCTCTTTAAAAGTTCCAATCAAACTACTAAGCATGTGATTGCAAGTCATCAGTTAAAGACTCCATTTGGCACTGTGAAAATCATTTTAATCATCTTGTCTTGTAGATATCATTTTTGATCACTTTATATATCATTTTCATCTTTATCTTATATATTATTATCTATCTTTTTCATCTTGTAAATATATCACACATCTTAATATAATCAGTTAATTAATATTTTTGATTGCATATTTGTATCTAGAGGGCTACGATCACTGTATGCTCTCCCCCATGCATCCTTAAGACAATTCTTAAGGGATAAAAAAACCACCTATAAATCCCATTCCCTTTTTATTTTTCTATAAGGCTAGTGACTGTGGATTTCGCCACCACTCACTAGTCCAAACTCCATGTTCTAATGGAGTCTAAATATTAGGAGAATTATCATTCATTACCAAAGTAGAATTCCCCATAAAGGGTTCTATGGAGTGAGGTGAATTTAAGATCCAAGATACAAGGTAGTTAAATAGCATCCTTTACAAACTTGGGCCCCATTTTAAGTTTGAATATATAGGGGACACCCCTAGAAACCTTGTGTAATCCTAGCATAGGATCCTTCAACCATAATAGGTACCTCACTATCAGAGTTAGTATCAACTCCTAAGTAGACATTGTGTGAAAATAGGGTCAAGAGGGTTTAGTCAATTCTTTAACGGGTCATTAGCCTACAACCTCAGCCACAAATCTATTTGATGGTGTAAGCATTGGGTTACACACCTTTGAGTTTAATAATCATAGGTTTTGTGGCTTGCCTAATTTGATGTGGGTTGTGATAAACTCATGCTACTTGTGAACTAGGTTAGCCTTCACCCAAACATCACACACCTATCTAGGTATTTTGTACAACTAATGTTGTATATTCCAATCATCATCTTGTATATCCTTGTCATTATATCATAATGTATATCATAGTCATCATCTTGTATATCCTTGTCATTATATCATCTTATACATCCTTGTAATCATTCCATTGTACATATTATTTGTTGAACATCTTTTAAATATCTCCCATCTTGTCTTCATATCCCCCTAATCTAACCATATCCACCCATTATTAGTAATACTCCATAATTCACATCACATATATTTATAATTCCACATCATCTATAGTTACTCACATCTCCCCTTGACTTAGTCCCCTAGTCTAAAATGGTCTTGACCTTGTCTTATCCACCATATTTTCCATAGTCCTAATCATCCCTATCATCATCCTTATCACTTAGTCCACCTTGTCCACCACCTAAACCTGGTCTTATCTATCATCTACATATCCTAATCATATCTTGTCATTTACACCATTTTGACCTTGCCTTCACCTAATCCCTTTAACCTTCATCTAGTATAACCTCATCTTATCTCATCCTAATTGGCCCTTTTAGGTAGAACTCAAGTCTAACACCAAACCCATCTCATCATCATTTATACATGTTCTTATCACATTATCTTATCATCTTCATCGCATAGTCACACCCCATCTTATCTTATGCAAATTAGTCCAAGACTTGAACTAGTATTCTTGTTATCCTTTCATATCATACTATCATCCTAATCCATTAATAATTCATCACTTAGTTATATCTCATACCTATTCAACATCTTGTTAGCATCTTATCACTTTGTCATTTTCCATCTAGCAAACCCATCATCAATCTAATCATATATAGTCTAATCATCTTGCCTATTCATAACTGGCATCCATTATATGTCCTCTTTCTAGTTTTAATCTAGGCACCCATCAAATCCTTAATCCTTTTGCTACCTAAAAACTAGACATTATTGATAGATTGTTAACACCTAGTACACTATTAGTCTAAAATTTGATCCTAGTTAAATACCATCCAAATCACATTTCATCTTCATCATCATCGGGTATACTATCTCAATCCTTTGGACCTAATTTGTTAAAAAACCTTATATCATCCTTTGTCTACCTATACATCATCACCCATCTTTTAATAATCCATCCCCATGGATTTTGACCTAGTTCTCATAGACCAATATATATTGGCCAATAAGGATGAAGTCCTTTTATGAGCACTAGAAGTGGGTGCTCAGCTTCCTACTGACCTTGATCCCATTCATCAAAAATAACCATCCCACATCCTTCTCCATCCATAATCCCCTATCCCATAAAAGTCAATCCCAACATTCCTAGATGTAGTCACCCTAATCAATCAATACACTACAAAGAATAAATATGAAATCCTTTTTATGGATATGGAATATGGGAGGTCACTTTACTGATGATTTTGACCCCACAAGCATGAAATATCTTCCAAAATAAAACTATCATCAAACCCTCCACCATCCATTATCCCTATTAAAATACCCTTAGCCCTTGTTGATACTTGTCCATATTCAAATCCTCCATCCCCTAATAACATCAATTTTGAATCCAATGCTCTAGCCTAACAAGTCCCCCATCCTTTGTCACCTACCACCCTAAAGTTAGACCCCATTGTTATAGACTAAAACATAGATACTAATAAGGATGAGAATCTTTTATAGTTACTTATAATGGGTGTTTCACTTCCCTAAGGTGTAGACCCCCTTCAACTCATTGCACCTCCAAGGCAAACCCCTTCATGTGAGTCTTGTATACATTTTCCATCCCCTAGTCATAACCCATTGTCATCCACCCCTTCCTCTACTAGAAAATTGAATCCAATATTCACCACCTATCCATCCACACAATCATGTTAAATACCATTTAATATAAATTCCAATACTTCCACATCAAATTGAAGTGGGTCCTTATACTCCCCTTCTTATATCCTTGGAAGCCCTTTTCCAACAACTAGTCACTGCCAACATGATGGTATATCCACCCATACAAGATCTTTACCCCACCAAGCCTAAACCCTCATGGTATAAAACAAACTAATATTGTGAATATCATCAAACTTGGTGGCATACTATTAATCAATGTCAACCTTTCCAATATTATATCTAAGGATTCATCAACACTAGAGATATAGTAATTAAGAATGAATCAGATGAGTTTATCTTCTTGGGTGAATAAGAAGAAGAATGCCGAGATTCTATCCCTGATCATGATCAAGCCTTTCCCATTCCAAGCCAAGGATTTCATGATCCGCCCATATTTGACCACCCATCAATTCAAAACAAGTATATTACTTATAAGCCTAGTCCTCCCATATCCCATAATTCCTTTCATGGACCAATCTTTGCTTAATCCATTGTCCCTCCATCATCTTCCTCTCACCCATCATACCAAAAAACCCAAGTTGCAAGGATAATAATGGATAATCATTCATTTCCTCATATAATTACAACATGTACATCAAAGTTAGCATTTCTAAATTAGATTCTTCATCAAAAATGTTATCCCTTATTAATGTTGATAATGCCTATCCTTTTTAGGATACCTCTAATATAGATACCTCTATTACATCACTAGGTATATCTTTTGATCCCAATTAGGATGATGAGATCATAACTAAGTTTTTATCAGCTTTATCTATCAAAAATAGTTAGAGCAAATTTGATCCTCATTTGGGTACACATAGTACAACTAGTCTTCATGATCCTTTAGAGATTCTTAAGGACATATTATCTAACATGGAGGATAGGGATCCTAGTAACCTTTATGATAACTATGTTGTCCATTATCCCTTTACTCCATCACACAACATTCATCATCCACCTCACCTCCATAATCCCTATGTCACACTCCATAAGGGAAATAAATAAGAGCATGCATCATTGGATTCCCCTTTATATTCATTATTGTGTGATAAACATCCAAATATCCAAGACCATATTTTAAAATTCATAAATCAAGATCAAATCATCTTTGATCATATCAATCAAAATCAAGTAAAGATAAATCCCTGGCCTAATCTAAAAAGGTCTTCCCCTAGTGAAACCCAATATTAGGCACTAGGCAACCATGAAAGTCAAAATAATAATTATATATCAAGTCCAAAATTAATTATCCCTAGTGAATCCCAACATTAGGCACTAGAAAGGTAGTCAATATCAAATCCAATCAACAAATAAAGTTTAAAATCATACGACCACCCATCCTCTCAATATTTGGATCAAAGAATCAGTAAGTCAAAAGGTTTCAGATCTCATGATCTCATGACATTAATCTAAAGAATCCCCTCTACCATATCAAATGTTGTTTGTAACTATTGAACACCATTTCTACTCCCCATCCCTTTATATCATTCATGATCACATCCCTCCTTCTCATCCTATATCCCATCATTACAATCATGACATACTCCCATCCATACCATATCTAATATCCCTAGGCACCATTTTCCCTCATAGGGGTTATAAAGATACTCAGTCAAAATGTTAAGAGGATTCTAAATCAAGAATAAATAAAGGCCACCAAGACATAATCCTAGAATATAATATCTCCAAAATAGGCATCAACTAAATATCATAATGATGCTTGCATCTTACATCTTGACCACCTCCAATAAATCAAGATGCAATTAATAAGTCAAAAAAATCATTCATCCAATGGTGAAAACCAATTTTTCAGTTCCTTGGACAAGTACCATGATGAAAAATGGTTATGGTATCATGGTAAAATAATATATTATCCACATTTTACCTTAGAATTTGGGAGCACAATCCATCATTTTCACTCATCCCTTGTCCATCCCCTCCATCCTCCATCATCATATCATGCATCCTATTATGTCCCTCCTTTCATGTCTTGACCTTCATAAGCAAGTGGAAGCTGTCCCTAGAAATATTATGAAACCATCTTGGCATATCCTCCAAGAAATAATTGGGGCTATAATAATCCAGTTCCTTCACAATGTGGTCATTAGCAATCCCTAGTCCCTTCTTCTTTGGTCATCATCCCATTTTCAGCATCACCCTCATCATTTTGTTGTCATCCATCATTCCATCCATCCTTATCCTAGTGTCTAGGCTTGGTATTCCCTTTGCTTCTAACCCCATCTATACAGTATACATATATATTTCAAAAATCCCTAAAAAGTCAAATATGTCAAAAATCCTAAAATTCATAAAATTTGAAAAAGCCAAAAATAGTCCATGATGTCTTATCTTATGCTTAATCCCCCCGTTACATCCATCTCCATCACATAGCCTTACCATCCTAAACCACATTTAATACCTATCCCACATATCTCATTTTCCATATCACCATCCTAAAACAATAATCTAATATACATCTCCTCTTTTTCCAATCATCATCCTTAGACACTAAACTTTGTCTTGGGACCAAATCCTAGTGGCCACCATCCATATCTTCCTCATCATTCCTTTTAACTAAGTATTATCAATGTATAAAACCTTGTCAAATAATTTAATCTAGCACCCATCACTTCCCTATCAATGCCTCTTCATAACTAGCACCCATCCAATCACTATTTTTCTAATATGAAAGGTATATGATCCCATCACTTCCCTATCAATGCCTATTCATACCTAGCACCCATCCAATCACTATTTTGATAGTATGAAAGGTATATTATCCCATTACTTCTCTATCATTTCCTTTCCATACCTAACACCCATATAATCATTATTTTTCTAGTGTGGAAGGTATTTGATCCCATCATCTCCTAATATTTTGGTTAGATTGGATTCTTGCAAGGTTTATCTTTTGTTAATCCTTGGTCATCTTCATATCCACATCCTTATCCAAGTCCCTCCTATAATCCAACATCCACCTACAAATTCATATCCCTACCTACATCCTAATCTTAATCATCATCCCAAATCTAATTCTATCCTTAGTCCACAATCACATCATGATCATCCTATTCTATTCCATCACCTAATCACTCATCTTGTCATTCAACATGACATTATAGAATTACATGTAGATATGTGTGTGTGTAACTTGTATGTTATTTGTTTCTTGATTTGTTTACATCTTGTATATATCTAGTTCATCTAATGTTTTAATTTTATTTTGTATGTTTTTGTCTATAAAGCAATGAACAAGGATGCTATGAGGTCATAAATCTATAATAAATGATTCTAAGTTCACTCAATGATGCAGAGTTTGTTATTTGTCTATGCACTTTGGAGTAATGTCCTCTTGGTCATCCTTATATCATGAGTCATACTACCAAGTGATATATTTATTAGATTTATTAGACTATGATGAGACTTATGATAGTTGTGATGGCTTGATTATCTCTACCCTCATCATTTATCTCATTGTCTAATCCTCATGATCCCTTTGACTAACATCTAGACTTTTGTCCTCATTTCATCATCTGAGTCACATCCTATAATCAATAACATAATCCTCTAATCAATAATAATAATAATAATAATAATAATAATAATAATCATCATCATCTTCTAACCCATCAATTACTATTTATCCCAAAGTTATAACTACATCAGCTTGAGCTCTTTTTAGACTATGTAGGTAGCACCTGGTCTTTTTTTAGTGACCAAAGATAGCTCAGCCACCACCACATCTCTCTCATCTTTCAGCATCCTCAAGTCCTATATTAGTAAAATCCTTTAGATATGATATTAATCATTAATAAATTAGTATCTTGATCAATCACCATCCTATTGATGCCTCTAAGTGTACCACAAGTGCTCTTAGTGCTTAGAGAACACTTCTTATTTTAGAATTCTAAGAATTTAGAGCATGAGTTGTAGATATTTGGAAATTGTAGTGCCTGTGCTGAAATAAAAGCAAAGCAAAGTAGACTATTCCATAATATTTATATGATTTGGTGGTTGGGATCCACCTTGATCCAAGCCTTTATGAATTTTGATGAAATTTGACAAAAGCTCAAAGCTACACTAACCTAAGTGAATTTTGACAATGATATCTAAGCTATAGTGAGTTATTTAAAAAAAAGAGTAAAAGAGAAGAGTAAGGAAGAAAGGAAAAATGTGTGATTGTTAATATTTATCTCAAACATCATGACAAAGTTTCAATTAACTGAAAATGCATTTAAACTAGCATGTAATACAAAATAGTTGATGCTCAATTTTCACTACAAACCAAACAAGCTTTTGAGGATGAATTTAAAATAAAAGTAAGAACTAAGTATGCTTTAATGTTCTGATACTACACATAGATATCTAATACACATCTTTGATGTAGAACAAATTAAAATTAAGCAACTTATGATCTTTTAAACTAATCTAGTGTAGTACAGATTAGCAACCCTGTAACAAGAATACAATTCAAAACTCGAAGAAACCATTCAAATTCGAGATCTAGATACACAATTGAGAGAAAAAACTAGTAACCCTTAACACAACCATATAGATAAACTTTTTATAATTCCTTAGTTGTATTAAATGTTTCAAGTATGCAATTTTTCTCAAAAATATCTCTCTTACAAAAAGGTAACACTACCTATTTATAGAAAGCATAGCCAATGTAACAGATAGATTTTAAGATACATATGTATAATAAGAACAGTTATCCTTGTATGAAAATTCTAAAATACATATGACCTTCTACATTGGACTAAGATAAAAAAAAATGTATATACTAACAAACTAGCATATACTTATACAATAGAATATTCTATTTTATAAATGTGTGCAAAATTATAATCCATAGAATCTTCTATCAAGCTAATGGTGGGCCCTCTGGCTATCTTTATTGGAGAATGTTTTTGGCATTAGTGTGTTTTTCATTGATTAGTTCCAAATATATTATAGGCTTCATCAAACATCCATCTTCTTAGTCTACTAGTTTATTGAATTCTTTGTCATTCTTCATCATGGCCTCCTTGATGCTTTTGGCCTCTACAATTCACTCTCCTAAATTGAAGATGATATCCATGATCTTATGGTTCTCACTAATATACTGACCCTAGCTCCTTCCCTTTATTTCTTGAATGGTGGTAGTGGCTCTTTATTTGAACTCTTCATCATCTATTAACCTAATGGCAGTGGGTTGTGAAGGCTTTGTTAGCATGGTTCCTAAGAGTTCCTCAATCTTACTCATCAAAGTCTCATCTTCTTTCACATGCTCACTAACATTATAATGCCATGTGCTCAAATCTTGCACTTTATCTACAACAATTCTTAAGATTTAACTCAAATGTCCTAGGATAATAGTTTTGAATCTTTGGATTTATATTTTTACTTGCATGTTAATGAACTTAGCTATTTGATCATCTAAAGCTTGTCATTAGATTACCAAGGCTTTGACTACTTCAACTTGTTGTATCAAGGCACTCTACTTGAGTTTCATGGACTTCAAGGCTTCAAACATGTTAAAGAATGATTCACCCAACATTATTATCATCTCATCAGGTACAGAAAAGATGGCTTGGGTCTCAAGGTTTTGCTTCTCTTTTTACAAGTTAGCAATCCTTTACTTCATCCCTATAATTATTACTATGGCCTATGCTAAATGAGCCCTAACTAGGATATCCACATCTTTCTAGCAAATGGGATTCTCTCCTAGTACCTATCCTCCCACTAGAGTTAAGCCCATAAATGGTTACACCTTTTGGAAGGTAAAATCTTTTGTGCCCACCATAGCTTTTTTTATGATAATATTTTCTAGTCCTGAAGTGTCTAGATTAAAATGTATTGTAGTGGTGGGCTCTATGAAATTGATGGTTTCTAGAATTTCCACCTTTGTGCTACTGGACTCTCCTGGAGTATCCATTTTCTTATCACTAACCCCTTTTATTTCCATTAGTCTTCTTTGTTCTTGTTCCTTCATCATTTCAATTATCCATAGTTCAAGGTCTTCATGTACATGAATGTTAATACTCTGTGTTAATTCCCATGAATGGGCCAAAGAAGGAATCTTCTATAGTTTCCCATAAATGAACCAATCTAGAATGACTATCCCATGGATGGGGAACTCATCACTAAATAGATTTATGTCCTAGGCTAGATGGACAAATGGAAGTTTTGGCTTCTTAGATTTGGTAGGGACAAGGGCTAACTCTACTTTCCTCTTCCTCTAAGTTTTGGTTGGAACTAGGGATAACTCATGTTCTTTTCCCTTATCCTTTTCAATTCCCTCCATTTATTCATGAGTCCCTATAACTTGTCTTGCTTGGGTGACAGGGTCTTCATCTATTTCCTCTCTATCTAAGCCATACGCCTCTTTAAGAACTTTGAAAATAGCATCAACTATTTCATATGGAACAAGAGCCACCATTTCCACATGTTCCAATGAAGATGGTGGTTTTTTTGGAGGACCTGAAGATAAGGCTGCTTCACCTGCCCTTTCTTCCAATTGATTCTTACCAGGGTCCTGAGGTTGTGTCAATTCCATTTGAGGAGGTAGATGAGGTGTTATAGAGGTGGAAGGAAGCAAATTATACTAGAGTGGGTTAATTTTCCATATGTATTATATTGGTTTTTTTTCATGTGTTAGCATGTGTTCCAACTTGGCATTGTACTCTTTAAGCTTGGCCAACACTTCCTCAAAACTACTTACCTTGGTGTTTACATGATCATAAACTCTAGGCTAGTGCTTATACACTAGCTTGAGCAACTTCTTGCCTTTCAAATGGTCCCTCACTACCCCTTTAGGATCCCAAATCTTTAATACATCCATTTGGAAGGTAAAATCTTCTCTCTGCCTATACATGATGTCTACTTGTTTCTAGTCTTTTAATGTGGTTCTTCTAATTATCAGGGGAAATGGGTGGAGGAAGCCTTTCTTCTTTTCCTTACATACCCCATCAATTCTATTAATGAGTTAGAAGGTGGTTTATTGTTTGGATAGCTTATTTGGCAAATATATAGGCAACTTGTATGGTGGAGACATGGTTCCTTCAATTCTAATTAGGGAGCAATCAAGATGATACCAAATATTCCCTATCATTTCTACATACCTTTTGATCAAGGGGTGCATCCTAGGCATATGGGATCTAGTTATAGCCTAAACCAAAGTGGGATAGATGAAATCATAGATGAATTGCATATGGCTCCTATATTTGAAAATATGAAACTTTTAGTAATGGTGGGAGATGGTTATTCTACCCCTAGGGGACCAATTTTTGATGTGAGGGAATTGGGTGAAAACAAGAAAAGCATCAAGAAAATGGGACATCATAAAGAATTGCTTATTGGTCTTCCTCATAATGGCTATAAATTGGTGACCTAGGTGGATGCTTATCATGTCTCTAAGAGGAGGGATGAGTTTTTGATTTACCAAGAAATGCACATAGGAAACCCAGGTGGGATTGACATAAGTGGTTATGGTATCCCCATAAATTCTATTCATCAAGGTCATGACAACCCTAATTCCTTTCATAAAGTAGGCAATTAGAATTATTCCTTGGAAATGTCTAAATAAATGTTTTCCCTGGTTGAGTCATTGTCTTAGGATGGTGTCAAGTTCATTTTGAATGGTCTAATTCTTGAGGGCAAATCAACATGGGACCATGGAAGTTTTTAGTAACCTCAAAGGCTACAAGAGCAACATAAGTAATCCTTTTAGATTTTCCATCATGCACAATCTAGTAATCATCTATTCTATAATCAACAAAAAGTAGAGCAAGTACATTGATACAATGAAGTACCTCAATTTTAATAGTTTCACGATGAAGGTTAGCTAACTGCATAGTAACTAGGTCCTAGTATTTGGTGTTGGCTACCTCAATTCTCCTTTCATTCTGAGTGAGGGGTTATATTTATTCTATGGAGAATAAGATTTGGAACCAATTCTTAAACCCATTATTTAATGTCACAATGTACAACTCTATGTCCTTAAAAACCCTACCCAGTGGTATGTACATAAGTAAAGCTCTGCCTCTTCCCTCTATTGTTGTCTGCCTGCTTCCATTATGTCTTAACCTTTTAAAATGCTTAGCACTAACTCTGTAGAAGTCTCTATATTGTCCTTCTCTCACTTATAATTATTTTACAAGTTCAACTATGATTTGATTATTCATAATCTTCCTATTTTATGCAAGTTTTTAGGTTTTTTGGGAGCTTTAATGGCAGAGGTGATTTGGACATTAGGCTCATTCATGTCTTTATATCTAATTGAGACTTACCTTTATACCTTTGTATTTTTAGATGGACAAAATCTAATCTTCATCATGTTTTTCTTATGTGGATCCTATGTGGCATCCATTTGGCATATTTTCATGGCATTTTACATAATTGTCCCAAGGACAACTAGTCATTAGCCTTTGAATTTTGCTTTTAGTTTCACTCTATTAGATCAAGATCCAAGGATCAAGCATGAACCATTGATCATAATCTATGGTTTTTTACCTCATTGGTCATCATAAGTATCAAGCCTCATAATTATGCCACTTGGCATATTACCACACCATTTATCTCCAATATTTGGGCTCTTTCCACGTGTTGAGCTCTCAAACTTTCTTGGTTCCACTTGAAGATCTTATTCCATTGGATCAAGTTTATATGACTAAGTTAAGGCCATAGGATCCTATAAGATGCATAAGGTTTAATTTAGTCCTGAGGATTAAATAAATACTTAGTTTAAATGCTTAGTCTTAAGTTTAGATAAAATATTAATTCAAAACCCATTAAAATATTCAAAACATGCCCCCTTTGTTTAGGCAAAAGGTTAGACTATGCTAAATTTGATAGTCTCACTAACATCATAGACATTTTTGTGGTTGTCATATGATGTGAGCGATAGTGTCAAATTTAAATCCATGAAGTTCCTATGGTTGAATGTGAAGGTGCCACATGGAGTACTTGTAGATCTTCCCAAGACCTTGGATTCAATGCACTCTATCTGAACCTAAGAAGTGAGGACCATTATATCAAGATTTGAGTAGTCACATGCTATTGGCTATATTTAATAAGTGGGACCTTCTATCGATGAAGTTGGGTGCAAGAGATTTCCACTTGACACCTTCGTGGGGCTTTAAATTTTCAATCTTTAACTCATGTTGTTAGATCAAATCCCATGATGAAGAGAGGAGTGTTGGATATGCAGTCCTCTCATGATGTTAGATTAGATCCTATGATGAAGTAAGGATCATTAGATCTACATTCAAGGGAAAGAAACTAAGCTAGGACCCAAGGTTAATAAATAACTAGGATAAGTTTTAATTATAAGGCCCCATTAGTATTAATAAATATGAAGGGGATTTTAGGATTAAAACTTAGGGTAAACTTTAATTTAAAAGGGGTTTAGCTAGGAAATAAAAAAGGACCCCATAAAACCATTTCAATCAAGGCTAGAATAAACAAGGACATTTAAGAGGAAAATATAAGGACTTAGGTCTAATTTTATATTAAATTTTGGTTGATGCTAATAAACATGACCAAGCCTTAATATAAAATTAGACTTAAGTGACTTAAGTGTTGAATGTTCCCACCAATTTACTCCCATTAAATTTGAATTCAAATCAAAGGGTTTTAAACTTAGGGTTATGCTAAAGGGGGTCTAGGATTAAATTTCATATACCAAAGGCTAGTAAAACTTTGGTGGATTCTTTGCTTGGTAAAAATCATTGTTTTCTCCATAAAACTTGTATTTCTCATAAAATATGGTAAACCATTAGCAACATTATGCACACCAAGGCTTAATTATACACACAATATGCTACCCTATCAGAGTGGATGATCTTTAAATTCTACAAAAATCAAGGAACACAACAAGGTTTTTAATGACAAGGTTCTAAGACATCTCAAGGGCTCTAATTTTCAAAATTAGGGGGATGTTGTCCCCAATACATCCTTATAATCATTTCCCTAATATTTTAGTCAATTTCTTGTCCCTATTGATTGGGCCTAATAAATTATAACATCCATATTTTCTTTTGTCACTCATCCATCATCATTGATTAGTCAATTTATCATCCATTACCCCCTTGCATGTGTCCTTGTTGGGGGCATAATTTTTATTAATCACATTATGGCTCATTAATTTGATGTAATTCAATAAAATTATTCTCCTTTGGTCACACAATCATATCATTCTCTATCATTACATTCATCATATCAATTGACTTTAGCTTTGAGCTACACCCATCATTAATCTTATCAAATCATCATCTTATCCTAGCTTATATCTCTCCCTTACATGTGACCTTGCTTGGGATATGTCTAAAGCATGTGGCCTTTAATATTATCATCATCTTATTATGGTTGTTTCCCCCTTGGAATGTGTCAAAAAAATTATGGCTCATTAATTTGATGTAATTCAATAAAATTATTCTCCTTTGGTCACACAATCATATCATTCTCTATCATTACATTCATCATATCAATTGACTTTAGCTTTGAGCTACACCCATCATTAATCTTATCAAATCATCATCTTATCCTAGCTTATATCTCTCCCTTTCATTTGACATTGCTTGGGATATGTCTAAAGCATGTAGCCTTTAATATTATCATCATCTTATTATGGTTGTATCAAATCATCATCTCTACTCCCCACGCATGTGTCTTTGCCAGGGGCATATCAATTTGTAACTCATTATTCAAGTTGAATTCATCTTTGTCATCATCTATCTCAACATCTCACATCCCATCCCCTTATCTATATATCACATCCCACCCATAATTTCTTCTTTTGAGTAAACATCTATCTCATTATTCCCTGCATGTCCCTTTCAGGGGTTATCATAGTTACTAACATCATCCTAATAACATTCATATATGAAATGGTTTTTTTTAAAAGACCATTACTTATTACACTTCAATCCACTCATAATTCCATTTAATGGTGGGGAAAAATATATGAACTTAAATTCACTAACTTCATTTAATGTCACTAATATTCCTATTAGTCAACACTAATTCAACTTTTCCCTTTTTATCCTACTAATTTATCCCATTCCTAGTCACCTATCTAATATCCCCCTCTTCATTTACTAACCATTTTCTATCCCACTCCTTCACTGATTATTATAAATCCCCATTATCCCATCCTAATTTCACTTATTCATTATTTCAAAATTTTAAATTCTTGTGACCCACCTACCCACCTACACTAGCCTATTCTTAGGCTCTCCTACACCTTAGTCCCTAATCACCCACATAATCCTTACCTAATCTCCCTATAATAATAATAACCCCTAAAAAGGATTATATAATTCTCCAAATTATAGAATCCTCTATATTATCAGCCCCCCTCTATAGAAGCCTCTAAATATAGAGGCTTCCAAGGAATTTTAAATTTCTTGTAATCTTTAACCCTTGACCTCACTCATTTAACTTCAAATCTCCACATTTGATATCTCGCTACAAAATATATTTAAATCAACCCATTCCTCCATTGGATTTAACTTAAAAATTCATATCAAATCCAAGTCCATAAATCTATCATCCACAATCCATAATCATGCCATCATAATGTCAAACTTTGAGTCAACATGCAATTAACCATCCATTTGAACATCCTAGGAGGATGCTAGTTGAAGCAAGGATTGGTAATATTCATCCTATCATTTTGGTTTGGTTTAATAATCCTTTCTAATAGGTAGTTTGATTTTTGGGTTTGAAATGGGTAGTTTAATTCATATTTGCTCAAAATCCTACTATAGGTTAGAAACATGACACATGACTCAGTGTAATTGAGAGAGAAGTCATAAATCAATATCACTAAACCATTTTTAAATCATGAGGAGTTGAATTGACCAAGCCTACAAGCCTAGTACTCATGCATATACCTATGTATGAAGGTGAGAAGAAAAAGGTTTATAGAGCATTATGAATAAGCTAATTAGCATTATGAGATAGTGAAATGAACCTCCAAATAAGTTTTAATACCTTCAAGGTGCAATTATAGAGTTGAGAAGATTAATACCAGGGCTCATGTTAAAGATCTTATCTAATGACTATGTACATCCAGGCCTAAATAGTCAAGGAATAGGTGCATGTTGTGAAGTCTAACATTTTGGACAAGTTAATAAGGTTATGAACTGGTAATGATATAAAAATAATTATTTATATGTTCAACGGTTGTAAGTGAAGTCCTAAAATCCTAAAATGCATTTAGACAACTAAATGAGTATCTATAGGTTTACCTAGCAAGACAAGCCACCTTCAAAGCTTAAGAAAAGAAGGTCACTTAAATTTAGTAAGAGTGGAGTTTGGGTGAGATGATGACTAAGTGTAAGAATAATAGGAGGTTAAATGGATCCAAAAGGTATTAGAGAAGGATGCTCAAGACAACTCACTGTAACCCTATAGTCATATAGTCTTTTGCTTCTTACAAGCATGATTAAAGTGCATAAATAAGAAATCAAATCATATGAAAATTATATTCCAAATATCTACCATAAACTTAGTGTGATCCTCTTAGTTGGAAGATAAGTGAAGGTAGGGTTAAGATGCATATTTAGGCCTATTGAGTCTAGGCCATATATACAACCCTCTATGTGAATAGTTTGGCAAAGAGAATTTTTTTCATGAGGGTAAAATGAGGACATAATCACCTGAGAATGAGTTTATAGCCTCATAGAGACTTCATTGGAACACCACATAAGGTTTTTATATCCTCCAATAATTAATAAAAAGGCCATTGTAGACAACTAGGGTCATTAACAGTGGTACTATTAAGAACCCTAGCTTGAATAATTGAAGGATAAAACATGGTTTAAAATATAAGTGGTAGAAATATCAATTGAGAACAAGTCAAATTGGATATTTAAGGTCTCTTTGAGATGTTTATAGGCATAACTAAACTCATAAACACCACCTATAGTCCTAAACTCTTCTTGACCTCATTAAACACAGTCTTATTAGCCCAAAATGCACTTTATCTTACTCAAAATAGTAAAAATGGTTTTCATGGTAACCCAAGCTCGTTTGGGATGGTATAATACCTTGTTTACTTTTAATTTTTGGTATTTCTTAGTTTATTGATGCCCCATGTTTTATGTATCATGCTTAAGAGTGCAAGGCACTGACAGATTGCCAAAAAGTCCAGAAGTAACCTGATGAGAGATAAAATCATTATAATGCCTTAAAATGTATTGATTAATCCTATAAATGACTTTAATGGCATTCATAACTCTGATAATCATTTTCCCATGCTATTGGTTAGCACATGTGCAGGTATAATATGCAGAAAAGGGCTAAATAAGGTTATCATAAGCATGTTTGGGAGGTCCATACAAGGTATCGAGATCTAAAATTTTACACAAAGGATCCTAAGGATGATATTAAATGTATCACATATTTTTGTGAGGTTTCACACTTATGGTAAGCCTGTAATTTAGTTTCTAGGCAAGGAGGCCTAATTAAAGAGAGAGAATGGGCTGAAAAGGACACTTCCAATCAGAGTCAAGACATGAAATTTGTCATGTAGATGTAAATGTATACTAGGTCCTCAAATATTTTCTCAATTTTCTAATATCCTATACAAATTATTCTATAAAAGTAGGTTTACACATTTTTAGGGCTACAAAGAATGAGTCCAAATGAGAGCTTTTGGTGTAAAATGAGTTCTTTGGGGTAGTTTGAAACCTCAAAATCAATTTTTTTAGGTCTGATATGATTTCAATAGACCATCCATGGAGAGATACTTCCTTGGTGAATATTAATTCAATATTTGACACTTGTAAGAAAGATTGGCCTAGTCAGACAAAGAGACTTCAAGACACCTAACAAGAGAATAAAGTGACATGTCAAAAGGAACATTCAAGGATTAGATTGAAGGTATAAAGATTAGAGAAAGAGATCATCTCAACATGAGTTGACCATCAAAAATACCACTAGTCATTCCACAAGCCAAGATAAGGGGTAGTTTTGTAGAACAAGGTAAGGTGTCAAGCAAATAAAAGAAACTCCCACTCCACTTGGAGGAGAAGAGCATATTCAAGGGAGTTTCACATGTCTTGGATGGTCAGATGTAATAATTAAACAACTCTCTTATTTCTTTTAACTCATGAGACACTTATAAATATCTCTCCTATACTTTTCTCTCTTTCTTCTCTTATTTTCTTTATATATTCAGCCTTGATAGACAATGTTTGTATCTTCCACCTAGATATGGTAAAGACCTACCCATTTTCAAGTCTTTGATAAATGAGAAAATTATGTTTTTACCTCCTCCTTTGTATTATTTCAATATGTTTATGTGACTAGTTGATCTTGTCAAGTGACTAGCTTTGCATCCTTGACATGTTTATCCTATTATTGCATGCATATTTAGTTTAAAACTTCTTTTTAGGTCTCTTGAAGTGTCATAATAGATTTTGAGACATTGAGTGAGTTTTCTTATCATTGGTGTCACTTGATGACCTCTTGATTATTCCTCCTAGCCCAAACATTCTTCACAACATTCATAAAAAATATTGATGTAGAGAGACATATTTGGAGTAGTGTCATGTTTAGGTTAGTCTCATGTTTGAAGTGCATTTGCATCTAGTTGGTAGCGGTCAAAATATATTTGGTGCATCACCCCCATTATAATATATTTATATCATTTTTCCTATTAAGTTTTATATTAGTGTTTAATCCTAACTGATTCATCAAAGGGAGCTAGCCCTTTAGCCTATAGATTCATCTCTCCAATAGATCACCCATAACTTTGAGGTGTTTCAATGTTACATCAAATTAAAGGAGGTTGGAGTAGAACTCCTTAGGGTGAAAATTTGATTGATAACACCTACATATAACCTTTATAATGTCTTAACCTTGCCTAATTATAGGGGGATATATGTTTACCTCTCTGCATTCTCTATAGTATTTTATGGTAATCTCTATTAGGTTGGTCGAACCAATTTGAGCTTGTCAAATTTAATGCATGAGAATAAGTAGACCAATGTCTAAATCTCTAGTGTCATTTTATAGGCCTATCTATTAATTGATCATTACCTTGAACTAATGAGAAGAGATGGTTTGATCTTAGAATCAATCGTTGATCTCCACAAGAGCCATCTTGCACCATTATGGGATGATAAAAGGTCATCCACTATTAAGGAATGAGATGGAAATAATATTAGTTGGTTGATCTAAGTAAATAAAAAACACGTCATGTTATGATTGGATTGTAAGGAGTAGCAAACACCTATTTGAGTAGGGCTGATCTCAAAAAAAAGGGTTTGGAACCTTTGACATTTATGCCACCCTAGGGTAACAAAAGAAAAATAATGAGAAACAAGAAGAAAGCCTAGAGAGGGAGAGTCTCTACTGGTTGTAACCTATAAAAAGGATCCATAGAAGGATTTGGATCATTGGGTAGGTATCCTATTGACTAGAATATCCTATTGTTTGACTAATGAAGTTTGTGTGATTCTTGATGAGTCTTGTATTCAGTAAGAGTAAGGCCACTTGGCCTACTTTTTATATTTGTTTATTTCTCTATGGTTGTTCTTGATCTACCCCATAGTTTTATTACCCTTTTGTGGGAATTTGGAGTTGAGGTATTCTTCCATGATAGTTTTAATTGTGGTATTTTCGATTAGCTAGATAATATGGTTTCATCATATAAGACACATGATGGCTTGAACATGCATATTACTCATGAAGGAAGAAGGGTTAGGTTTCTCATGTGGGACATGATAATAGGATTCCTAAACCCTCTCATGATTGATTTTCGAATATATATTAGTGGTTTTATTCTAGATGATTTATATCCTTATGATTCTCATGTTTTCCCTTTTATGTTTCATTCTTTATAAAAATAGATCTAAGATGGGTAACCTCTTGATTTAGAGTTGCTTGGATAGTCACCTTGTGAGTATTTATCTTCTTAACCCCATAGCACATTGATTTCCATTTGCCTTAATTTAACTTACACCATGATTTGAACATGCCTCAAACTAGGAGTCCTTCCCAAGGATGCCTAGATCCATTGATTAATGATGGAAAAAGGTTGGGAGGTGATCCCACCTTATGTTGGCCAAAGCTTCACTTGGAGTGAAGAGGAACTTGTCTTCATATATTGACTACTCATGATTTATTGCTATCTATACTAGATAGAATCCAAGGATTAATTATTCTTTGTCAAACTTTTTGTATTTATGTATTAATGATTATTGTGGGCCATGTATGAGCCACTATCTGATGTATTTTAACATATGAATGTTTTGGTTATTATTTTAGAGAACTACTATAAAATTTGCTTGTTATATCAAATTAATAGGCCTCCTTAAGAGGGATTCTTGTTGAAAATGAAATCTCAATGAAGGATTATACATTCGTGATTGATCTAGGCCAAGTAAATGGCCTTAATACTTAAGAATATTGATTTCATTCTATTGAATATCTTGCGAATGCTTTCTCATTTTATATTAGGTTATCTGTAAAGGAATTAACTTAAATGAACTATATAGATACATATGAATAGTTAATCTTATATGTTGACACATGATTTAATCTTCTTATGCCTTGGGAAGATTGTGATTTTACGTTTATTGATTTCATGAATATAATTAATTTAACCCATTAATAATATGGACTATGCTTAGCTATCCTAGATTTGGTTGGCTTTTTAAGCATTGACCATCTCTTTTGCCTTGAATGGGAAAGGGCTACTAAAATTCTAGTGTATCTAAATAAGTGCAACTTAGATATATAGCTATGGGATTATAATTAGGAAATAATAATCAAGCTTGTTGAAATGAGTTAATGAATAGTGCTTTCTATGATAGTTTTGCCCATTATGATTAAAGATTATGTAATATTGTGTTGAACACTTTTGGTAAAATGGGTCATGTTTGGTTATGATCATTTATATTTAGACCCTTTATAAGGAGTCATTGTTAGGGAAGTTCTTAGGCCTTTGTTTCTCTTTCAATAAAATGATAAGTATGACTTGTTTGGTTCAAACCTCTTGATAATCAGCCTAAGAAATAAGTTTTGTACCTCTTTAGAATTAAATAAAAGTCTAAGGGTTGATATTATTATGGTAACAAAATATCTATGGAATAATTCTAAATTTAAGTTTGTTACCTTAGAATTTTCTTGTAGAAATACCTCCTGAATGAAATAAGGATATTGGTTGAGCTGGGATATCGAGCTAAATTGTTAATGTGGGATAACTGGGTGGGTTCCATTGTGGAATCCCTTGTAGGAATGTTATTAATGAAAGATAAGGATATTAAAGACCATTCCTTAACTCTATGTATTTACACTTGGAAAATATCTTAGCTTTGGTATAATGTATTAGGCCTATTGTTGATGCTTGAAGTTCTAACTTTTGAGTGGACCAGTTAGCTCAAAGATTGAGTAGTATCTTAAAATGTGTTTTAGCTCTATTAATTTTTTTGTTGATATTCTAATTAATTGACTAAACCAATGAGAATATTACTTTATTTTCATAATATCAATTTAGATTCAAACTTACCTTGTCAGTAAAATTAACTATGCAGTTTGGCCTTAGGTGTCACTATGTTTTGCCTTAAGCATTGGATCATAGCCTTGCCAAGTTATTATACATAGGATTTTTTTTGTTTAAAATTTAATTACCTTAGTCATTTTTTAGCTAATCACAGACTATGACTTATCCAAATATGGTTTTTTGCCTTAGTTGCCTTTGGAAAAAAATACCTACAAACTTTTTCTTAGTTGTTTCCTCAACTTTTTACTTTGTTGGATTATCCTTATCATCCAAATTCATCCAAATGGACTTTATTGAGACACCATTTAGTTGGGAATTTCCATGGACTTTTTTCCTTAGTAATTTTTAAAACTTTTTTTGAATGGTCGATAGGAAGCCACGTGTCATCCTCACACTAACTTGGGAGTGAAATCAGCTTAGCCTATGGTATAATTGGTACCAAGGTAGCAGGATAGCAATATGTTTCCACATAGCATCATCTTAATGACCCATAATTTCATGAATATCTGTATAATTTTCAAAGCCTCTAAAAATTAAGATTGTGTGATGTTTCCACATGGCATTATCTTGGTGACTCATGATCCTAGAAATGAATGTATAGGGAGTAGTACCTCAAGGCTAGTAGAAGAGTAGGATGTTACCATGTGGCATCATCTTAATGATCCACTATCCTAGAGATGTTCATGCATTTTTCAAAGTATCTGGGTAAGTGGTCTCACATAAACTTGCCATGTGGCATCATCCTTTTAACTCACTACCCTAGGGAGGTCTGTACAGAGTATAAAGCATATTGGTAAGTGGGTGGTGGGATGTGGCCATGTGGATAAATCCTACCACTCCATTATTATGAAGGTGTTTATATCATATGTGGAGCCTATGAGTCAAAAATATATAAATTTGCTCTCATGTGACACAATATAACTACTCCACATCCCCATATAAGATGTATTAACCCTACAGAGTAATAGGGTAGAGAGCTCATGATTTAGCACCATGTGAATCTTTTCACATAGTCACTTAGGAAGCAAAACGTGGTAAGGATGGCCCTGGGATATGAAATGAAGATGGTATGGATAGGTAGCTTGCCAAAGTAACTATGAGAATCTTGACTACATCAGTAGTGGATGAGATCAAATTTAATGGATGTCTCAACATCATTTACATAATTAACATTTGGCATGAGCTCAAGAAGAAACTTTGAATTCTATCCAAATAATACAAGGCTTATGGGCTTATTTATTTGTGGTTTACACCTACATGAGCCTCCATGTCAGTTACAAGTTTCATATTTTCTTATTTTTGATTGGATTGGATTCATTGCTTATCCATGTTATTTGATTTTTTACTCATTGTAATCATGTTTTCATACCCATATTCTGAAAAAAATGCGCATGACATTTTGATATTAGAGTACTAGGTTAAACTCTTGAAGCTCTGGGGATGATCTGTATAAGTTCATCACCCTTATAACTTTGGTTAGTTATGATTTAAGTAAATTAGATATAGTGCATGCTACTTATTAACTTTATTGAATCTAATTTTCATAAATAAGATGCCATAAAAGGAATTCATGAAAAATTCTATAGGTGGGCATCACCAAGATTCTAGAATAATGTAGATAGCTGAAATCCATGTTTAAATTATTAAGAACCTATAACAAGGGATGATTATGCTAGAGGAAATGTTGCCCCAAGTTTCTATGTTAAAAAAGGGAGCCTCATCACCCCAGTGAAGGTGTGAGTAGGTCAGACAACCTTCAAGGTCATACCATAGAAAGAGGAACATGAACCATCTTCTAAAGGATTAGACAAGGAAACTTACCCAAACACAAGATCAACCTATGAAAGCTCTGAATGCAAGATTAGGGCAGACCTTGAGAAAATGAGCTAGAAATGGACCTTCTCAGTGTGTATCTTTTTGATATGGAGATATTGGTCATTATGCATGAAATTATTCTAATAATACTTTATTAAGGGATGCTTGAGTCTTAATATGAACTAGTTATGAGATAGAATTTTTTATAATCCCTATTATACTTCTTTTTATTGACCTATCATGATAAACTATTATATTAAAAAGATAGTGTGCCTTATTGTTAAGAATCCCTAGGTAATGTGTGTGTGTGTGTGTGTGTGTGTGTGTGTGTGTGTGTGTGTGTGTGTGTGTGTGTGTGTGTGTGTGTGTGTGTGTGAACATGTTCCTTGCCTATTTTGAGTGCTTGGTTGAATTAATGCACTTTGATTATAGTGTTAGCATGCTAATATGACTCTATGAATCTGAATGATGTTGGCTTGTAATATTTGAAATAATTCTTAGATGTTATTAACATTGAAATAATAGATATGAAAAGTTTGTAATAATCTCTCTTTTGATATTATGAAATTCCCTAGATACATTGAGGCATATGTTTGGATTGTGGGAATATTATAAAGAATGTGTCATTTTTTAGATCATTGGAGCCACCTGAAGAACCAAGGGATGGTAAAGCTCTATTGTTTAGGTTATGACTTATGTTATGAATAAATTTAATATTGTATTAAGATAAATAATATGAGTGGAAATCTTACATTTTAATTATAAATTAAGATAAATCTCCTTGGAAAAAATTGAAGCAGTTATGTCTTTGCATAATTATTCTTTCATGAAAAGATCATGCTATAGTTGGATAGATTTTGGATAATAATAGCTTCATTTATATACATAAGCAACATACTTACTCATATTTTTTTTATTTTTAAGTAGAAGATAAATTTTTACAAGTGAATCTTTTTGGTTGTTAATTAATGTTGATTGGATAAATGAAATCCTAGATTAGCTAAATATCATGTTGAATTATAGAGAATTAATGTACATTGAATGAATTGCTCTATTCTTTATCTTATTGATAACTTGTTAGTTTTGATATCAGGAATTGATAACTACCTTGGGTACTTGTATAGCACTATGTGGATACAAGAATTAGAAGATGGTAGTTATGGAGGTGCCCTTTTCTTGTAATGGTAGCCCTGCATATCTATTATTGTAAACATTAGCTAGGACCTATTTATAGGTGGAATTATATCTTAATTTTCATGTTGAAGTAGGTAAATGCATAATTTCAATTCTAAATCACACCTTAGTAGGTGGTGAATACATATGATCTATAACTATGCTCTCCATAGAAGTACAGGGTACCAAATACTCTTGTATATCATTTTATGTAGTGGCAGTTGTGTATCACCCTCTTACATGTTATTACTTATAATCAAACAAAAACGAATTTGGTATGATAAATTGATAATTAGCTCCATGAGGGGGTATTATGGGTAATGTATGGTGGGACCAATGCCCTATTACTTTATTCCTTCTCCCCTTTTAGTGACTCCTTAAGTCACATAGTTATCATACTATGATTTGATTTTTACTAAATGTGTTTTTTGAACTTATTTTGACTTGCCTAAGATTTTGTTTTATTGATTAGAAACCAACATCATTTTCTTCTTGAATTATAAAGTTTTGAAATAAAGGTTGATCATGGAATTTTTTGATGAATTTTAAGCTGGATTTGATTTCCTTATTGAGACTATTTGGTCTCATTTTTATTTATTTTGTAGTTACATGATTATCTAATGTTTCTTCTAGACTGTGATGCTTTATTGTGTTATTTTCATGTGTTAGTATATGCATAATTGTCACTTCAAACGAGGATAAAGGATAAAAAGTAGCTTTAAAATGATAGTTAGTGGGTCATGGTGGGGATATATCACATAGGTATAATATCCCATCCTTACTCATCAATTATATGTGTTAGTCTTAGACACTGAGGTATCTCAAGAGCACTAAGGTGTCTCTTCACTCTACACATTGCACTAGCTAGTGGACTAATGTCTCGAGGGCCCCTTATGTATCAAATTTATTTGCTGGTGGAATAATGTCCTAAGGGATACATGAAAAATGAATAACCATAATTATTATCATGTTGGTAGTGTATCAAAGTCCTCTAAGTACACATGGTAGATAATGATAGCATGAGAATTAAGCAAGAAGTGTTCATATTATTCCCTTTCTATACAAGTATAATATACTAAGAATATTATCAATTAAGAATCCAATATTTTTATCATGTTTAGAATGGCCACATTCCCATTCAACATAAGCTAAGACTAATATATTCTTGATTGATAATGTTTTTTTCCTTTTACAGTCAAGGATCATATGCCTATTTGACACTATAACAATATTATGAGCATTGAGAAATAAGTGCTCATATTATGTACCATTATGCACATGTATAATATATTAAGAATGGGCACATGCACATTATAAAAATAATAAGAACATTCTAAATTATGAATCTAATAATCTTAAATTGTGTATAATGTGCACATTGTGCCCATTTTACACATGTCAATTAATAATATTATAAGCATTGAGTAAGACATGCTTGTATTATGTCATTTCTACATAGGTCTATTATATTAAGAATATCAATTATGAAAACAAAATTTTGATCTTTTATAGAATGGGCATGTGCATAATCTAAAAAATCTAAGAGTTATATTCTTGATTGATAATGTTCTTATCATGTGTATAATGGGCATGTGCCCATTATACACAAGAAAAAAATATTATGAGCATTTAGAAATAAGTGTTCCTATGATGACCCATTCTACATTCTACATGTTGAGAATCTTTCATTCACTATAATATTAAGCAAAAAATTTAAATAGGAAGAATGCCCAAATCATACCATGACATCTGACAACCATAGACATTATTTGTTATATTGATTTTACTTCATGACATCTCACATAAAGGAAAATATAAAACAAAATAATTAGAGATAATGCAAAATTCAAAATTACTATTGACAACACCTAAACCTATGATAAGAATGCAATTAGTATATGAAATTAGATATAAAATGGAAAAGAATCACATAATTAATACACAAACATGGTATAAAAATAAATGCATCAATAATATTATAGAATCCATGATAGAAAAACAAATGCATCAATAAGATCATTAGAATCCATGATAGATATGTTATATGAGAGACAAAAGGAAGAATATTTGAAAGTAGGACAAATAAGATCCTTACCAAATAAGAATATTTAGTTAAATAGAATGAGAAAATGAATAAATCATAGAAAGTAGTGAGTATTCGGACATACAAAAAATAATTTAAGTTATAAATCAAAGGTAAGATTAGGACGTACAAAGACTAAGTAATATGAAGATTAGAAACAAAGGAAAGGATAACAATAGAAAATAAACAATTAGAATATAATATGTAAGAACAAATATTAGAAAAATATGAGAGAATTGGACAATGGGGTTTTAAAAGTGAAAATACAAAGGAGGAATCAAATGGAGTTATAGCAAAAAATGGAGAGGAAATTTTTGATAGAATAGATAATACAAAACAATTAGAGAAACTTCAAAATATAGAATCATGTAAAACAATTTTAGAGAAGTTATAAAATGGTAAATCAATGTATAGTAAGGTAATGATGATAGATTTTTTTTTTAAAAATCATGTTTTTTATTAAAACACTTTAAATTTATTAATGTAATCATGCATATTCATGTACATTCCTAGTGATCAAGATTTAACCCATGGCACACTTTTCCATTTTTGTCTAATCCATTCATATCATGCTCTTCCACTATAATTTCCATCTCATATAGTTATCATCTCCATTATGCACAAGTGTCATACATGGTTTGTCACTAGAGGAAAAGTGACATGTCAGTTTGGGGGTGTGAATTCCATGGAATGTTGCATGATGTAAATAAATGTTATGGATGTGGATAATATCATGACTATAGATTACAAGCACCCAAACATTTATTAAAGGAAATTTAATGATTATTGTAAATCTATGGGAAATTTAGAAGGATATGTTAAGTGGATAAAACATCAATAACTAGTTTTATGACACCTCACACAATACATAATCTAAAACCCTTTATTTTTTACAAAATATATTGAAACCACATTTTTTTAAGGAAAGACACTCAATATAGATGGGAGGTGATGTGATAAAAAAAAATAACCCAAAAATATGATATCATTAAGGATAATAAGGAAAATTTCTAACTTTTTGGAATGTAGGATGGCCCGGTTATTTTGATAAGTTAATAAGGTTTGATGACACAATTGCCCAAGAGTTTTTAGAAACTTTTGTGGATGTTGTAGCCACTATTTGAGGACTATAAGTGGAGTTAACTAAAAAAATTATATAATATGTATCCAATCTACCTCATATATGAAAAATTTGTTACAGGAATCCCAGTGCTACTACAACTAAAGATCTATTTTTATGAAAGGAGAGTAGTGGGAGTCCTCAAACAAAAGTACACTTTGTTATTCATTAACTTGGATTTTGGAATAATTTATGCTATACATTATTAATACTTAACATATGAGAGTAGATATTAAATATTTTACATAATATACTTTAATATCATTAATCATATTTGTCATGGGATAAGGGTAAATGTACTATGTTTTAGTTAAACATGCTTAAAGTATGGAAAATGATTATCAAAAGGGGAAGTCGATGTCTATTTCCCATAAATTTATAATTCAAATAATTGTAAAAATATGTTTGAGGGACCAAATGCCTAACCTATATTGGGCCAATTTCTTGACAATACAACAACTACCAAAATAAAAATAGCATGAAGCAATTGTTAAATAATAAGGAATGGATGTTGAGGACCAAGAAGTGGCTACAAAGGAGTAAGAAGATAATATCATAAAATATAATATAAATAGACTTGAGATATTAATAATAATTAATTTAATAATAGTAACTCTTTATTCTTAATGATATTAGGGTAAAGATAAGAAGAGGACTGAAACACCCCCTCTATATTAAAAAATATAGGAAGAATCAAAAGGTTCTAACTCCACTTGATCCTAAAAGACAATCTAAATGATTAGGTGTATAATACCAATAAAATAATATATAATATCCCTTGTTTTTAAAGCAAATATTTGGGATTCATATGATAAATAGGAGGAACATAATGCAGAGGATAGTTTGACTGCCAATAATTTTGATGAAGGAAACTCTACTACATCCACCTCTAATTTCATCCTTTAGAGTGATGGAACATTAGATTAATTCAATAAATGTGGTAGGATAAGAGGTGTAATTAGAGGTAAAATAAGATAATATATTCTAAATATAAGTTTAAATGTGATAAAAATAAATACCTGATCAGTCTATGCAAGAATAAAAACATAAATTGATGGAATCCCTACAGGAAATTGAAGCCCTTAGGGCATGTGTTGAATAACTTGAGAAAAAAGGAAAATGCATTAGATACATTAATTATTGTGGCATAAGTAGAGAGTGGGAATTTTCAAACCCCTATAGCTTATACTTTAATATAAGAGTCTTATATGGATTCAAGGCACATGGAAAATACTTTTCCATCCACTTTCACTCAAATCAAAGAGACCATTTAGGAATAATTATTTATGGATAGGGATTTCAAGATATAGGGCATGAAGATTCAATGACATGATGGGTTAAATTAATTAATTTATGAACCAAATATTTAAATAAAAATGCCAAATAGGATAAGTCACAACTTTTAATATTTGAAGAGATGGTATTGGATATGAGCTAGTTAATGGTGTAACTAATTAATTGTAAACATCCTATAAGAGTGTATGTTGTCTACCTTGAGGAGTAGTGATTAAAATTCTAGTTCATGAGAATTTATTGTGACATTTATAAACTATTAATTCATCCTAATGCCTTCTTTAAAATATATACTAGTATCAATCCTAAGGATCAAAATCAATTATGTGAATTTTATGTATGCATCTATGTCATTCCTTACAACCAAGAATGAAATCTAAACCTATATTTGGGTGATATACTTATGAGATATATTTCTTCTTATATTTCCAACTGAAAAATAAGAGGTGAGGAATTAGTTGAGTATCATGTTAATGAGAAATAAACTGCATTGATGATCAAATGGAAGCCCACCAAGCTAGATCTGATAGAAGTAGACTAGATTGTAATGAACAAAATGGAGGTAAATGAAAGAACTAGGATAGAATAAATAAAGGCCTATAATTATTATTTGGAATTGATGATATAAATATTTCAATAAACCTATAATTATTGTTTAGTTATATGTAATGAGCTTTCCCCTCAATTGAAAAATAAGGATCCATTTTCAATGTATAATTTCATGACAACTCTAAAAAGAGTCACTGAATATATTGATGTAGTAAAAAGGAAGAGATTTATTTTACTTTACATAACATATCAATATTATATTTTATTCTTTTCATTCCTAATTGGAGGGGAAGAGATAAATTCAATAAAATAATTGAAGATAAGAAATGGAAGAAGATAGAAGACAATTTTGGATTTTATACAAGGTAGGAGACAGATGCAATAGAACCACTTGAATTTTAAGTACTATTTTCTCATGTGTAAAGTTTAAAGTTTATTGAGGACTAAAAAAAAATTATTTTTAGGTTGTGACAAGTTGAGAAACCATCTATAAAAATTCCATTTACTAGATAGTAGTTTGGAAAAGTTAATTTTGTATCCCTTTCCTATCAAATATTACTAATGAATATGATGTGCATTCTTTGTGTTTTATGTTTATAACTATTATTTTATAAATAAATTTTACATCAAGTATTTGTATTATTATTATTATTTACTACTTATTTATTATATTCAAATAATGGGATAAACTATGAGTTTCAAGGATCAGTAGCCAACCCGTAGCAACTAGGTGGCCAATCAAAGAGAGCTTAGAAAATTGTAATCTGATGCATATCAAGGTAAATATGGTAGTTTTATCTTAAAATATCCATGATTTTCATTTAAAAACTTTTAATAATGTAATCATACATATTCATGTATATTCCTAATGCTACAAGTTTATCACGTGGCACGCTTTTTCCTTTTTCCTAATCCTATCACACCATGATTATTCATCACAATCTCCATCTCATCTAATTATCATCTACATCCCATACAAGTTCCATAAATAGTTTTTATCTATGTTTTAGGTGTGGATAATTTCATGATAAGGTGATAAAATTCCCAAGAAAGTAATCAAGGAAAGGTAATAATTGTTGGTAGTAAACTAGGGAAGATTAGGACATACAAAGAAGTTGTAATACAAAGAATTGAAGGACTCTTCATTTTTTTTGTCTAAAGGATGAGACAAAGATTAATTCCTTGAGTGATTTTGACATAACTACTCATTGTAATATTAAGTACAAAATGTAAACCATGGAAGCTCATGATTATATTGTGGCATCTAGAAATTGCATACATCATTCATGATATAGATTGTACTTCATATAATATCATATAAAGGAACATATATGGATATTCATGTTTAAAATATGTGTTTATTTATATTTTTTATTATATTTATTCATTACATCAAACTATGAATTCATGGGCTGACATAATTTTCATGTCAACACTAATAACAACTATTATGTAATATTGGTTGTTGAAGCTTCCAAAAAGTAAAAATAAAAATAAACAACAAATGAATCTGCAATACAAGTGGCATTACAAACCCCACCAACCTTATCAAAAGAAACACACTCCACCATCCATCCCACCTCACCAAGTCACCACCCTATCTACATCCACATCCACTTCACCAAAATAATTCTTGACTCTCTACATTGAATATAAAGGAAAAATGTGGAAGCTTGTAGTCATAATGTAACATCATACATCTAAAAAAATACTTCATGGTATCAAAAACCCTTCATAGAATTAGACATATTCAAAAGAAACAACTAGTCATGAAGAAAAGATGAATATTTTTGACGCTTTGAATGTAATATTATATTTAGTTGTGTTATTTAACTAAATGGAGAATATATCCATCCTTCCATGATCATGTACTTGATCTAAATTAAACTTCAAAACATTAAATTCATACCACTGAATCAAACACAATCATCTACCACAAATCATTTTTACTTCACCAAGTCTCATGAGAAATACAAAATTGTATGGCCATGAGGAAAATATATATCCATTGATCCTTTGTATTGCATTTATTATTATCAATATGTTTCATGGATATAATCTAAAATGTTAATATCATATAGTTCTTCGATTTTGATACATGTAATTTTGTACAATATATCGATTTAGAGCTCACAATGATCTAAGTTCAAACCTAAAAACTGCATTGGGTACAAAGGTAGAGCATGTAAACCTACAGTCACACTACAACATAAGACATCTACGTCCATAATTCATAATATCATCATTATTTCATGGCATCCCATGGAAAAAAATATAAAAATAGTCATGAAGAAGAGATGATTTTTTTTACACTTTGTATATAATATTGTATTTAGTTTTAGTAGCTAATTGAATGGAGAATAGATCCATCTATCTATATTCATATCATGATCATGTATGTCGTGATTTGTATCTATAAAACTTGTATTTGAGATGTAACACTTAGGTGTACACCAAGGTTTTTCAATCAACATTACAATAAGCACAAACATTGAGTTAAGAGCTCATAAGAATCTAGCTAAATGTCATGTACATTTATTTTACTACTTGCATATATTGGAAGGAAAAATGTTTCTTATAGCTTAATTACAACATCATTATATTAAAATAAAATTCAACACAAATCCCTGCATATTTTGGTTATGCAAACAAATAACTTAAAAATATATTGTTGAATATTAACTAATAATTTTATATTTCAATGCATTCATATTCAAATTTATAAATTGGTATAATTTTAGAGATTTTAATATGAGATGTCATATAGAATATTGATAGTTTTGATAAATATTAATATAGAGTCCACTTACATAGCATGAGAATATTATGGATATGCTAGGGTATCTTATGACTTACTTTAGCTTCTATCGAATGGAAAACTACTTACACTCATTGATGTTTTTAAAATGTTGGATAAATATTGAAAATAGAAACAAATTTAAATTATCAATATGCACAAAGTTTGAAAAATGAATATGCAAATGGTAAAATGAAACAAGAAACCACCTATGCCTAATTCTCAATATGAATTAACTATGTTCTTACTGAGGTATATAAAATTAATTTAATGTAATAGTTCCTTGCTACCAGGCTCAATCTTTGACACCAATATTCCATGTTTCAAATTACAACAACCCAATAATTTTGGGTAATAGGATTTATTAATGTATATAAATTTTTAGGAAATATATAAATAGAAACCCTAAATAATGAAAAAAACTAATATTATTACTTACATGAAAAATTTGTATAATGAATATGTAAATGGTAAATTGAAACAAGAAACTACCAATTACATTCAATTACAATATACCACTTCATACAACTATTACATATACTTTCCCACTAATTATCTAAAAGTTCAAAAAAAAAAAATAGTTTAATCATTTTTTTTCATAACACACATTTAATATCATACAATAAGTATTTAAAACTTATAGATGAGATAGGTGATATTTGCAGTATACTGATCTAATTTTTTTTTTAAATTCTAGTGTTAGCTATAATTAATTTCATTAATTAGTCAATATTGTATTTTAACACTCTCATCATTTCATTAATGATTTTTTGACCAAAAAGAATTACATGGGCCTCCCCTCTATCCCAAAGATACCATCACATCTATATAATTTAATGTATGTGGGGCATATACTAGAATGACTCATTCGTTTATCACATTAAAAAGTGCGTACTACAATGTCATTCATAATAATTGGTAAGGCATGTTGTGGTTTTGTTTTGCATTTCACCATTAATAACAAAATGATTTTCTTCTCAAAAATTTGAGATTGTGGGGTGTCATTGGTGGTAAATAGAGAACAAAATAAAAAAGTAATTTGAATTAGACATTTAGGGTTTCATGATTTATAATGTTATTAAAAAAGATTAGAGAATACATGTTTCTTATAATATAATAATACAAGAATATCAATTCTCCAAAATTATTTTCAAATTTATTTGAAATATCAAATAAAAAATATAATTTCAAATAAATTTTAAAATGCTTTTGGAGAATTGATATTCTCATATTATTATGAAAGTTTTATAAATAGTGTTGATGAAATGACATAATTTATAGCACTATAGGATTATAATCAAATTGATTTTATGTGAAGATAAATATCTGAGATATCATAATTACATTATATTTATGTTATAATTTAATTATTTTTCATGATACATCTTTTGTGATATATTTTAATTGATTTGTTTTTTTGAGGATATTATATTTTTTACTTATGAATGTGAAAATTTTTGATTGTTTTGTAAATTTTTGTAAGTGTTATAATATTTTTTTAAAAAAATAACTATTTAGTTTTTTTATGCAATTATCCAGATCAAAATATTTATAAGGATTGAGATTAAACTTTTTAAACCCTTCCTTGATAGTCTAATACATCTTAGTTCTCCATTTCTAAGAGTTTTAAATTTTAAATGTTTATTTTAATAACATAAATATCTTTAAACATGTTAGGACCCTTCATCCTAACCATCCTTTTACAATTTACTTATTTAATAAATAACTATGGGTGTATATGATTTGTAATACATCCCCAAATCCCGTTGTAATAATATAATGTAATAGTTAATTAGTGGACTAATCCCACATTCATTAGGAGTAATAGTTATATAGTGATAGATTACTAACTTAGACTAGTATGAAGGCACCCACAAATTTTATTGAATTGATATTTTTCAAGTGATATTTACCCCTTGAAGAGGCCAATGATTCTACAATTTTGCTCTTTTGAATCAATATAATTCTATTATTTTTGTTTAATTTCATATATTTGCAATCTAGTTCTACCTTGTTTCAAGAAGGATTATATCATCTAGTATCAAATCACTTTATAGGACCAATTTTTTTTTACTAATGTCTACTATATGCTCTCACCTTATTTTAATGAGATCTTGGTGATCTTAAAGTGGTAATATGTCATCGTTATGAGCCATGTTTTATAACCAATTAATTCTATGAGCCACATTTCAAAATTTATACTTATGTTAAGATCTATAGATTTTTTTGGGAAAAGGCCATCATCATTACAAGTTGTATTTTTAACTCCAATCGCATGCATTAACATTTTTATCTTTTGGATCCCAAAATCATTGTGTATTCGTCATTTTTTCTTTTTGTACCATCTAGAACAATAATTTGTGTTGTTATTAGTTTATTGCATCATCAACATCAAGCTTTGGTAAGGACTTTCAATTTTAATTTGAACAATCTAAGTTTTATTTTCATAAAATATAGATTTTGATCTAGTTTGGTTTTATTTCCACCAATCACATTATAATTTTTTGTTCTATTCCAATCTAGTTTTATCCATATTACCAATTAATCATACTATAATTTTTTGTTCTCTTTCAATCTATTTTTGGCCATATTACCAACCAATCACACTATATTTATTTGTTATATTATGATCTAGTTTTAAAAATAATTCCAACCAATCACACAGTAATTGTTTTTTATATTTTGATCTATTTTTAGCCATACTACCAACCGATCTCACTGTAATTATTTATTATATTATGATATGGTTTAGGCCATACTACCAACCAACTGCACTATAATCCAAATTTAGATAGGGTTTTATCACTATTATCCAAAAAGTGTAGAATTTATTTGTCACCCATAGTTTGAATAACCATTGTGATTTTATCATCACGCTCATCATATTAAGGGGATATTTTTAAAAAAACATTCCCACACAAAAATATTCTTAACTACCACCCAAACATACATTCTCAAAAAAAATCACCTATGTGAAAACTATAGCATTGTGATCATCTTAAAATACTATAAGATTAATATATAAATTCACTCACTATTTTTTGACACCCCCAACCTCCCTAATAAATGGTTGTTACTTATACAAGAACCATGTCACATGATCTCAATGACCATATGATAGAAATAAAATCCCAACTATCTGAAATGCATCATTTCATCCTAAGTTGTAGTTCTAAAATCAAAAAGTTTAAACTCATGGGGATCATCAATACCATAGTAGTTCTTCCCCTAGAGAAAAATTTTATGACCATAAATTAATTTTTCCTAGATTTTATGGTAATGAACCCACTAGCTAGATTTAACATGAAGAATAGTATTTCAATCTACATCATATTGATAAAAGAGTGCCTATTTCTTCATTTCACTTAGAGAATAAAGTTTTTCAATGGTAATAATGGTATAATAGGTCACATCTAGATCCATATTAGACTAAATTATCTAAACTCTTGTTGTTGTGTTTTGGGCCTAGTGCTTGCGATGAATTCATAGGGTCATAGACCAAACTTCATCAAATTGGCACCATGTGATAATATTATATAGAGTTAAAAAAACTAGTGAATAAAACTAAATGTCTATTTGATTATTTTTTCAAAATTCATTTCATCAGCAAACACAAGGATGTTCTTTGATTTGAGGTTAAAAGGTTCCACACTCACATAATGATGGAGACCTTAGGTTTATCCAATATCTCTAAAGATAAACTCATCACATAACATTTTAATTTTAATTGGATATCCTCCAAGTCATTTTAATTAACCCCCTATCAAAGCAAGCCCTATCAAATATCTCATAGAGGCTAAAATGTGTGCATGTCACAAAATGGGTTATGTTAAAATTATGATGATAAATGGGCTAAGGGACACAAACGCATGGAATGAAAATCATAATTTATCAATTTTGATTCCACACCTAATACAAAATACTATGATGATATCACATATGATCCAATGTAGTAAAGTGATATTTCCAGTCCCTCAAATTCATATATTGAAATCTCCATACATGTTTTGATATGGGTCGCTACTCCTCAAATAATGTGTGTCAAATAATTTTTCAAGAAGCAATTTCTCACCATTCTCATTGATTATGTTAGCACTTATAACTTCATCAATCCTTAGGTGGTTAAGCAAGAAAATTGTTTTGTGCACCCTTGTTCCAATTTTGAACTGATGATTCCCAATGGAGTAATATTACCATTCAAGGGAAAGTGTCAAATGTTTCACATATTCGAACTAACATATTTTCTTTATCCTTAGGTGTATGTGATTTTATTTTTGGATCCTAATGGTTGAAAAATATTGGATCCATTATTTGGGATTTTTATGAACTAGAGATGTAATTATGTGAGAATGGACATCAATACACACTAAAGACCTTATTCCTAGATCCACTAGTGTTATCATCTCTCACTACATGGAGAAACTTATAAAAATGGGATCCCATAGAATACCTTCCCAACTATATTGTATTCACACTAATTTACCAATAGATTATATCCAAACATTAGACTTTCACAATATTTTAGTCAATTAGATAATATTTTTTTAGGAACCCATAAGATTGTTGCTTTACTACCATGAAGACCATCGTATCTAACTTTTACCAAGTAGTGTTCCCACTAACATCTAGCCATATTATTACCCATTTCATCAAAATACTAAGGTTAAAAATATGGGTCAAGACATCTTATAGGTAGGATCCATTCAACCCAACACTACTCCATATTATTCACCATTATTTCTTATTCATAAAAAAATGGCTTCTATTAACTTTGCATTGATTATTGATACTTGAATAAAACCATAATTAAGGAAAATTTTGCCATTCAAGGAAGATATGAACTCCTTGATGAGATCCATGGTGTAAATTTTACTTCACGTTGTACCTACACTATGTCTATCACAAAAACCATCTTCATGAAGCAAATATTTCAAAAATAGCTTTTTGCACACATGATGGTCACTATGAGTTCCTAGTTTTTCATTAGGGATTATAAATGAGCACTCCACATTTTAATGATTAATTAACCAATTATTCCACCCATTATTTTGTTATTTTATTTTTATATTATTTTATGGCATCCTTGTATATATTCAAACATGGGGAGAATCACCTCAACCACCTCAACATAACCTTAGGAATTATTGATGCAAACAACTTATATGCCAAACATTCTAAATGTTATTTAGGGGAAATAAAGGTCAATAACATATGAAATATTTTTGAATATTATTATTTTAATGTAAACCCCACCAAAATTTAATTTATAAAAATTAGCTACCACCAACAATACTCAAAAGTTTACAAGGAATTCTTAGCCTGATAGGGTACTACCATAAAGTTGTCAAGGATTACAACTATTTTTAGATAAATTTACATATATGCTCAAAAAATACTAGTTTTTATGGTTCAAAACATTTTCCCAATATTCTTATAGCCTTGAACAATTAACAGTCATTACAATAGTCTTATCCATGCTTGATACATTTTTATTGAGTGTGATGCATGTGGCACAAGTGCTGGTGTTATGATCATATATGAAGGATGTCCCATTGCATTCAAAATCAAGGTCCTCATTGGGAAAAAAATGATAGGTTACATGTAAAATAAATAAATTATGGTTATCCTCCATGTAATCAATAAATGACATTCATACTTGGTTGGTCGACACTTTTGCATCAAAACTAACCAACAATCCCCAAATATTTTTTTATAAAAATGGGTGTCTTCCCTAGATCAATAAAAAAAGGTTTATAAAGTCATGGGGTATCATTATGAAATCACATACAAAAAATAAATGAAAAATTGGCATTTGATGCTTTATCTCATCAATTAAAAACACAATTGTGACTGTGTTGTCTCAGTTCCCATTTATGCATGGCTCAATGATATTTAATAAGAATGTCATCATGAAAATGCCACCCACCATCTCATTATTCAACTATATATTTATTCCTCTACTAAATATCACTATAATTTGGATGGACACACATTTTTATATAAATTCCACCTTATATTAATCACCAAATCCAAGTTCAGAAAGGCCATTTTATAGGTGCCACATGCCTCCCCTTCAACAAGTCATTTATGTTTTATGAAAACATATGATCAAGTTTATCATAGTTTATTTTGGCCTAGAATAAATTAATATATCAAGAGGTTTTTTGATAAATGCGATACTCACCAATGCAACAAAGGGGAAAAATTCCCACCATCTAGGTTACTCTAGCCACTACCAATTTCATAACGTCTTTGGATGGTCATTTTAATGGATTTGATCTAAGGTCTTCCAAATTATAATATAAAATCATTCATTATTGTAGTGGTGGATCATATTTCTAAATATGTTCATCTATATACTTTAGCTCATCCTTACAATACTTACACCATAGCCTAGACATTTCTTGATCAAATATTTTGGCTCTATGGTGTTCCCACCTTTATTTTATTAGATGACAACTCCACCTTCATTAGTTAATTTTGGAAAGCTCTTCAAGTGCCTTAATACAACTCTAAAAATGATTTTAGGATATAACCACTAGATTGATGGATAGACTCAAATTGTAAATAAATGTTTAGACACCTATCTCTATTGTTCTACCATAGAGTAACAACATCATTGGGTAAAATGGTTACCTATTTTAGAATGGTGGTACAAAACTTCCTACCACACAATCACCAAGTTAACCCTATATGAGGATATTTGTGGCCAAAAGATACTCTCTCTCTTATTTCATATATACTAGGAATCTCTCAAGTACATGAATGTGACACTATCATTAGTGCATGTGATAATATTCATCACATCCTTAAGGATAATCTCCACATAGAACAAAATCACATGAATTAGTAAGACAACCAACACCACTAAAAATGATCCTTTCACCATAGATAAATAGTTTTCATTCATCTACAAACTTATTAACAATCCTATTTAAAGCTAAAATTTCATCATAAATTAGCTCCAAAATTTTAAGGGCCTTATAAAATTCTTCAGGTGATTAAACCTGATGCTTACAAGTCGAAACTCCTACCCTCATCGTGTACACACCCTAATTTTTATGTCTCATAATTGAAGAGGTCCTTGGTTAGAATTTCAAAACCTAGACATGTTGGAAGCATAATGACTAGGGGGTGGATCAGTCTTCAAAAAAAATTAATCAATTTCCTTTAAACAATAATGAATAATTCAAAGTAACTTAGTGATCTAACAATGCATTAAGAACTAATCACATGAGCTTAAAACAAGATAATACATCACATATATGGGAAACCTCATGGTGAATAAAACCCATTGAAACAAAACTTGGAAAAACTATCCTATAAGACAATGTATCAAATTCATTTGAGCACCAACCCAACATGGATCACCAACCCCAAATTTAGCAAGTACCCACTTGACTTTAGCAAGCAATCACTTGTTAGGAGGCTACAATCCCCTATGACTAAGCACCAACTCAGTCAAAGGAAAATTTTAAAAGTACCAACATATAAGTAAAATACAACTCCCTCTTGACCAGGCATGAACTCATCTAAGACCAATTCTATAAGCACTAACTTAAAAGGAAGCTTTAACTCCCTCTTTGACTAAGCACCAACTCAACCAATCAACCTTATTTATTCTAATCTTCCACTCAGATCTCTTTATATTCTATCTAAACTCTATCCATTTTCATACATTAAGAACATATCTATGATTCAAATTTTATATCCTATCAATAGATAATTATCACTCCTTCAGCTCCACTCCACTTGATCTCTCTCAAAACTGCCTCTAGGCTTCCTCGCTCAACTATCCCTCTTCAAGACTAAATAGGTCATATGACCTTGATATTATACTATAGAACACCTATATTATCATCATTAAATGCTTATATTTTATATATTCAGGGTTTAAATTTTGTTACCCAGCCTCTATAGGCTCATTTATTTATCAATCCATTTGCTTACTCTAAGCTTACTCAAATAGGTCTAAAATTACCTTGTATATATAGCATTCTCATGATCATATATCATTTGATCGGACACACAAACTTAAATCCTTAGGTAATACACATAATATGTCTTATAACATCTAATAAACATTATTCAAATTAAATTTGAGTCCCTTTTGATCTGCCATGACTCAATTAGGCCTCATTTCACTTTTAGGTCTCATGGAGACCTAATTACATTAGGCCTTCTTATCAACATGTTATCATTTAATCCCTTGGAAAGTATTAAATATTACACACACATCACAAAAATATAAAAAAACATCCAAATTAACCTTATCCAATAGCCTCTTATCTCCATAACCCATTTTAGTTCTAACCACTTCATCAAACTGCTCAATAGTACTCAATCCTATTAGGCTTGTATACACCAACAATATGCCTTTCAATAATAAAGCTAAAACATATTTAATCCACTCAAAAATGATAAAAAAAATTACATAAATATAGTAGACATGACCTTATGGTAATTACCAAATGCATTAGACACTTTCACTCAGAGTTTAAGTCTTCAAGATCAACTTATCACAACACTCACTCAGAATTGTCAAAATAATCAAAACATAGTCATGGTGACTTAGACCTCCAACACCTATGTAGACACTTGTCATGAATATTGAATCATAAAAATGGTTATTATATATCCTTAGGACATAATAAAATTGAAAAATCTTATGGTATAATGATAAATATTGGTCTTGTGGACCAATTTCTTGACATCATATTTCACAGTCTTATCTAAACTAGACTAGCCATTTTCTGAGTATCTTTTTCACCACATACATGAACTCTAAATATTATTCAGAGAATTAATATGACATAAAATTCCTAAAAAACATATCCATGCAGTTTTTTTCATTATTGTGTCATGAAAACACACTCAAATACCTCTTGTCACTTCTGCCTAGGTTTTAAACTATTTACACTATTAGGTCTATCTATGAATAGTTAACTTGGAAGACCAATTTAGCATATTTTAATGGTTTAAATTATCAAAAAATCTTATTTGACATGTATTATGAGTCTCTATCTCCTTATTTCATTTTTTTATTTTCTTTACCAATGCAACTTTTGAGAGCTACAATAACTTTTTGACAAATAACCATGTATCTATGCATTTTCTCTCTCATCTAACTAATCAACACCACTTGGAGGTACCTAGGAGAGTTTAATACATGAAAAAATATTTTTTATAGGAATTTTAATCTTTTTTGAGCTTATTTGAACAATATAGTTCACATTAGGTCCTTATTAGGGTTTTAGGGAAGTTTAACACAAGTTTTGGTGTTAATGATTGTTCATAAAGGACTAACCCTTAAATCCAAAGCCAATGAGGTAAAATATTATCTATTAACTTACCCATATCTCCTTAAAATCTTAGGTTTTCATGTAGAGGTTACACATGACAACAAACACCTAAAAGTCCTTCTCAAGTTTGTATACCTTCATTTTGTGCACTTGAGAGACCTCAAAACCACTTTCTATGATTTTTTATATAAACCATTACCTCATACTTCATGATCACTCATAAAACAAATTTAATTACCTCTATCCATGATCCACTTCACATATTCACATTTAAATCTAATCCTCATTCCTCATTAGGCTAAGTAGGACTAAAGAATGGTTTAGGTGTAGACCTAAGCTGAAGGACCTACCTTCAAATACTCACTTTTAAATACTTCTAAGTGAATCCACACCTTATTCTCATGCTCACATAACCTTCAAAGCCTCTCACATGCCTTATTTTACTCACCTCATCATGTCACCAAATCATACCTTCGCCATGCCATTACTAGGCTCAAGATTCAAATGTACTTGACACCTTGGCCTATTCCTTCCATGTTATGACCTCAAAAAAATAAAACAAGAAGACATAAGACATCACACCACACTCAAATCACTACACCATTCTTTTTCTAATGATAATAATCTTCCACAACCTCATATATACCTAAAACCACATGACCAAGCTTTATATGACTTGACATCTCTCTCAATGTTCATTGTCACATCACATACCTTTATTTATTCATTTCACTATGATTCCTTCACATGGATCACAAAATTCATGAAAACATCAATCTTGGTCACTAACCACCTTTGGAAACATGATGTTTCTAACTAAGAGCACAATCTCTTAATGCCACTATCATGCTCAAGCACTTGACCAATAGACCTCTTGATACACTATGCTTCCCTTCAAACATATTCCATGACTTATACCTTTTATGCTCATAACACTCATGACAATTCTCATCCATGCAACACTCTCTCTTTCATGAATGACCTTATTCATGGCAACTCTCATGATTACACTCTTATGTATCTTGACATATCACGTAATACCATTTGTTCTTAGTTACCTTTGGCATCAACCCTAACATCAACCTTGATATCAATGGCAATACAATATTGACATGATACACCTTTTTAATATCAATGAAAACATCATGCCAATAAGATAGTGCTTCCAAAAATTGATATATAAGGATATCTCCTTTTACAACCTAAAGCTATCCTCGATAAACACTCTTGTCTACTCCATAATTGTATCCTCATGGAAGTTGTAGTAGAGTGGTATGGGATGCAACTAAATATGCTACCTATGAACCTCTTATTTTAATCAAGTAGTAGTTTCCTCACTTAAAGATTTGATGGAAAAGATTTTAAGAGGAAGGGCATGTTAGGACCTTTTATCCTAACCATCCTTTTGTTATTTATGTATTTAATAAATGGTTATGGATGCATATGATTTGTAAGACATCCCTCAAGCCCATTGCAATAGTAGAATGTAATAGTGTATTAATGGAATAGTACCTCATTCATTGGGAGTAGTAATTATCTAGTGATAGATTACTTTAAATAGGATCCTTGACTAGTATGAAGGCACCCACAAATTATATTGAAATGATCTTTCTCAAAAGAGGTTTCCCTTCAAAGAGGCCAAATATTCTAAAATTATGCTATTGTAACACAATTATTCTCTTTCAAATCAATATAATTCTATTATTTTTGTTTACTTTTGTATCTTTTCAGTATAGTTCTAACTTGTTTCCATAAGGATCCTATCAAAGTATCAAGTACTAAAGTTATATCACAAAACTTGTTTAAATATGGTTTTCATAAATTTTAAGGGGAAATTTTGAATGGTTAATGATCATATAAAATTTCCCTAGTTTATCAAAGGTTGTCCATCAAATTTAACTCTTACTAATACATTAAATTTTGTGACTATATTTTATGGTCAACCTTACTTGTCCTAAATTTTGTTTATGATTGTTATCTATTCAACATTTCCCTTAAAATGCTAATATTATATGTAATAGAAGGAAGAAACATTTTTTACTATGTTTAACATGAGATGTGGAGTTAGTAGATTTTTTAATGTGCCATGAATATTAATTAGTATCTCACTCCTCGGCCTCCCAAGCATAGCATGAGTGTTATTCAATAGGTCGAGTGTTATCCTTCATCAAAGTGTATTACCTATATAATAAAAAATTGGCAAGCCCATTCCTTCGAAAAAATGGCATGAACTATGCTTTCAAAAAAAATATCAAGGACCGTTCTTTCAAAAAAATTGGCAAGCCCATTCCTTCAGAAAAATTGGCATGAACCATTCTTTTAGAAAAATTGGCAAGGACCATGCTTTCAGAAAAATTGGCAAGCCCATTCCTTCAAAAAAATTTGCAAGAATCATCTTTCAAAAAAATTGCCAAAAACTCCCCCAGCCCCCAACTCCCCCACCCTCCCACCACTACCCCTCGACTGCCCCCCCTCACCTTTTTTATGATTAATAATATATCAATGAATTTCAATAAAAGAGTTAACTTAAATGTCATTATTTTAACAATAAACTAAGATGGTGTTTCATTATAGACTATGGATGACATTATGATAGATTTTAAATTAGATAAACTAAATTAATAGAGCCGAAGAAAAAAGATAGCTATAAATACTCAATCTTTAAAAAATTATTGATTGCAAATGGAAATTAAAATTGATTTGAGACCATATGAACTACCATGGTGTTATGTTTACCTTCTAGAAATTTGATAGTGACACATGGTGAAACTTTGTAATCTTATAAAAAAAATTACACTATAATTGATCAATATGGTATATGTGTGTCTTATGAATTTAATTCATAACATTGAGAGGCATGTGGTATCATTATATAAAGTTGTGTTTTTACAAACTTTTATTTTCATCCTTTACAAATTTTAAACATTGTGAATGCATGGAAGTGTGACATTACTACATGTGACATCATTGCATTATTTTAGAATTTATTTCTCATTGTTACCCATTTCAAAACACGTGAATGCGTGGATGTGTAATATTAACACATGTGGCATTATCATGCAAAGAGATATTTTCATAGAATTTTATTCTATTTAGATTTGAAATAGATTATTAATTGATAAAAATCTTGTGGAACTATGTATAATGGTCACATGCATATTCTACATAGGTCTAGTTTATTAATAGTATTATCAATTAAGAATAATATTCTTAATAATTTATTGTGTATAATGAGCCATTGTTGAAATATAGTCTTCCCTACCCTAAATCATAGGAAATGTATATAGTACAAGCACCTTAGAATTTAAGAAAAGTTAATTTATTGTCCCAGTCAATTGGAAGTAAGTTTATTTGGGAGACACCTTGGTAAGAGGAGAGGTGATATTGTTGATCTACTCTTATGACTGCATGGGCAAGTACAACCAATAATCACCATAATTATGCTTCTAAATACCTCCTTATTACATCAAATAGCCTAGGCATAGGCTTCAAATTAATATATTAATACACATGTAAGTAAAAGTCTTCAACTAAATTTATTAAATAATGCCTAAACCTATCACTAATATAAATAATGTCAAAGTCTTCACAAATCCTTTTGTCATTTTGGGTGTCCATGTAGGTGATCCTAGGAAACTCATGGTAGCATAAATAACACCTTTAAAGCAAGTAGGAAAACATACTCCCATCTTTGAGGGGGAAATCATCATCATCATTGTATACCTTCACCACCTTGACCTTCTCATAAATGGCTATGTAATGAGATAATTCCCCATGCCAAGTTGTTGAATAAAAATTTGTGTGCTTGTACTCCTAGTTTGTTCAGAATGAGAAAAAAGAGGGATCTTAAATGTGACCAAGATCCACCATTATAATAGCTTTATGGACTTGATAGTGGAATTTATAGAAGTACTAAGGAAATAGAGAGCTCTAGATATTAAATTTCCATCGATATTATAGTTTCAAATGGATTTAAATTGGTTTTGAAACTATTTAAGTGTAGTTTTAAGGCACCAAGATGAGATTATTCATGGCCAAATCATTTTAATTAATTGATTCCCAATGATATATTGTGGAAAAAATCCATTTACATTTTATTTTATGACATGTGGATTCATGAGAACTTTCCTTGAGAGGTGTTAATTTATCACATTTTATTAGAAGCTAATTCATATCCATTTTAATATTTATTATATTCTTTAGTGTTCGATGGATAGATGTTGTTAGAATTACATGTCATTTTTAGACTTCATGAGTGATTCATGGTAGTATATGGAACTTTTGCATTGTCACAAACCTTTATAATGAATTATTTTTGAATTAGGACCTATGGAGATGCAAAGTGAAGACACGTGGCAAACTACTTCTCCAAAACATTTTGAAATATAGCTGAGCAATAAGTTGTAAGTGACCCTAGTTTGATACAAATTGATGTAAATGTAATATTTTATGCATACCATGACACATAGGCATGCAATGTTACATACTATCATGGATAGATTCATTGTAAGGGGCAAAATTAATCCACATATGGATGATAATGTCCATGAAATTATGATAAATTTGAGACATGTGGACATTACAAACACATTAAATAAACAAGTTATCAACATTCACTTTTTCAAAAGGTAAAGTTAATTTAACGAAAAAATAAAAAATAACCACTTTAACCTTTTAGAATTTTCATTATATATTTTGTTCCATTTTATTTTTTGGAATTTTAGATATTTTATGTAAAAAATGTGTAAATAAGTTATTGTTTTGTATTATTTTATTTTTTATAAGAATATTTTAATAAAAAATAACAACATAGTTTATTTTTAATGCAATTAAGTCAAATTACTATTTATATTTAACGATTAATGAATATTTTTAAAAACATCCCTTGATAGCATTTTTTGTAAAATCCTAAGATAAAAAAATATTAGTGAAAATATTAATATTTATTATTATCTATGATTACAAGATACGTCAATGATTTCCAATAAAAGAGTTAATTATTTTTTTGTAGGTGAATGTCATTATTTTAATATTTAAGTGTTTTATGTAGTTTTATGTCATGTTTTAATAGTTAACTATATATTTTGAAACACCAATTATATATGTTTAGGTTGTTGGCACAAGTCAATATTAAATTCCCATAATTCGGTGAATTAAATGTGAAAATTTGGCATTTGAACTTGAGTGGGTAAAGAAGGACACCACACAATTTAAAAATATAGATGTCACATAATTTTTGAAAGTGTTTCAAACTTAATTTTAGCTAATATTAATTAATGATGATAATTTCCTATTATTTTCATGACATGTTATGATTAGTGACACATCGATTGACATTATTTATTTTTACATATCACCGTATTTGCATGTTCTTATTATTTTTATATACAAATTAATTCCTATCAACACATAGATCATTACGTGAGACTTATATTACATTTAATAACTACTATATGTTTTTGTTTCTTTTCACATTTAGTTTTAATTTTTTTATCTAATAGGTTTTTATAGATTTGCTTTCATCTCATGTTTATTTTTTGTACTATAACATTGATGTCTCTTGCATTTGGAGAGGATGATCATGTGGACTAGTTTTCAAAAGGAACCAAATTTACAAATGGAAAAGTGTATTTAAGTAGGGGAATACCACATTGTAGAGATATGGGAAGATAATTTGTTGGTGTCAGTGTTAAAGTAGTGTTGGATGGAAAAGTACAATTGCCTTATTTAGTTAATGAATTTGAAACCTTTGAAGATGTCAAGAATAAATGATAATGCATTCCATGGGATGAGATTGAATTTAAAAAACATGCTTATTCATCCATCCCCATGTTTATACTGGTTACATTTTTAGTGATTTAGAGGATTATAATGCTATGAAAGAGGAACATTGTAGTGATGACAATGAAAGCACCATTAATTACACAAAAAGTAAAGATAGAACTTCTTTTGTCATAGACAATGCCATTGACAAAAAGAAATTTAATACAAAGACAATGACATAACCCAAGTTTTATAACTCATGCTATAATATTATAAAATTCATGAAGAGAGAAGTTAGGAACCTTGATGTTTGGTGTAATGATTGAAACTATGGTAAAATTTATGTTATGATTGCTCAAACTTTATACAAACCTATAAATTGATATCTTGTACAATTAAACATTTTATTTTCAATGAAACAATAAGAACCCTTGTGGTAAATAAAATTAGTACCAAATCATATGGTTCATACATTTTACATAGTGGTCAACATAATTTGAAGTTTAAGGGAATTATTGTCAAATTAATCCATTTATGCTCATCCATGAGCAAATATGTTGTAAAGGGAACAATTAAAAATGTAATTAAACGATAAATGATATAATTTAATGGATTAGATGTTAGTAACTTTGGTTTTAATATTTATATATTATTCATACCTCCTTGAAAATTATCATCCCTATCTGAAGGATATCTCATACAATTTCCTGGTAGAAAATTATCCAACATGAGTTGTTCTCATCTAGATGTCAAATTCAAACTAGTCATAGATGAAGTTGAGGTGAAAATGTTTGATGAATTAGAAGAGACACAACCCCAACTTATATATCCAATTTATTTTGATGTCTTTAAGTAAATTCATTCCAAAAATTTGATCATAAGACCCTACAATGCTCAAAAACATCAAAAATTGAATGCCCCTCTAACCAATTCATCAAATCAAAATTTTGATGAGGATAGAAAATGGTCATTTTTTGGGATGAAGTGGTGAATGTGAAAAATCATTGTTGTAAATTTTACCAACTAAAAAAAATCCCCTTTCTTCAATCAAATTTCTATTTCACAAAACTAAAGCAATGAATGAAGAAGACAAGAAAAATTGTGTTAATTACATTTACATCAAATGTCATCTTTAATGTGGGATATGACTAGATGGAGGTACATAAAACTAAATTTTATGGGATGGATGTTTTTCATAATTCATGTCACAAATAATATGTGTATCCAAGGATCACCTTTTATAGTCATAAATTAGATTAGATAAATGGTGATAGGAATGTATAAAATGGTTACATTAGGAAAGTCAAAGAAAGGTCCAATACTACTGCAAAAAGTAATTGCATATCAATAATTATTGATATAAATTAAGGTATTTATATGTATTTAACTCATTTTATATGATATGATGTAATAAAATTTATTCAAAGGATGCTTCATGCATTCTATAACCATAATTTAATTTGAAATAAGTATAACGAGGAGCTAGAATTGTTGAATTTTCTACCAGTGTCACAACCAAGTTTCAAAAATATAATGACCATAATATTTAAACATTTTTAAATTATAAATAACAAATTTTTCACCAAGATTGATGATTTTATATATCTCTTTAACAAACATAGATCCACCACATGCCTAGAAGCACTCTCAAAAATTGAAGAGGGACAAATATGACACAATGAATACATTCAAAGTTATGCACATTACTACTCCTATAGAATATAATTAGAGGATAAATATCATGTATTATTCATAATTTTACATGATAAAATGGACAAAATGAAAATTTCCATACTATGGATGAAAAAAATCAGAGTCAATAATTAGCATTATGAACCTCCTAATTACTTTGACTAGTATGATCACATATGGACACAAGACTAGGTTTTTTCACTTTGGCCTACCACTTGTTGAACTTGGAGAAAACTACACAATCACATCATTGGATTTGTGTCTTAGTAACAACAAATAACCCATCATTTATGAGTATGGGTATTTACTATATAGTTGTGGATCATCAAAACAACCATTACATGATTCACTATTAAAAAATGAAGTGCATGAAAAATGTAAAGGGCACAAAGAAAAAATTATCCATGCAAAATCAATTAGTGTTACTAATACAAGTAATTTATTCAAAAAATAATCACCAATCCTCTACTTTCAATTCGATAAAGCTTCAAGTGATAACAAGAATCATACCTTATTTTTAATTGCATCAATGTTGACAACAAGAAGGGTATTTAATGCTATGTATGTAGGTTCCCTATTAGTGGAACACATAGATGAGGATATAAATCTGAATTTTGGTAGATTAGTAGCTTCATTATGTAAATTAAACACATTTTATTTACCATATATCATGGACACCTACATAAAATTCCAATAGGTGTCAAGTACATTCATTGCTTACCTTATTTAGGAAGTGTAAAAATTTAAGGACTTCATGGAACCACAATTTTTGGATGGAAACCACAAGATAATGGGTATTAGAAAACCTAATATGTTCAGGTTCCATGTTTTTGATGGCATACTAGTGATGGAATATAAAGCAACATTAAAGGATCTCCAATGGTCTCATCCAATCCCAATCTAGCATACAAAGGATAATGGTGAACCAAACATACCATAAAGGGTAGCCTCCCATATAAACATTCAAATAACTCAAAGAAATGGAAGATATGAAAAAAAGGAATAAAATTATATACTAAATATTGGATAAAAAGTGAAACATGCAGAGGTAGAGAATACTAGCTTCCAAAGATAAAATATTGGGGGGAAAATATGTGCTTTGGATAAACCATTTGTAAATTATAACAGGATTCCAAATGTTTGTTTTTTACCATAAACAATAAATTTCAATAACATATATGGCCAAATAATGGGATCCTTACATGTTTCATAAGTAATACTACATTAATCAACATATCCCAGGCAATAATGATATTTATGTTGGGCCTATTTGTGGAAGATCTAAAAAATTATTCAATCCATTGATGGATGTGTATGTGGGATAAAAGTTTCTAGTATGTCCAACAAATGAAAATGAAAATATATGGATGATAAGGGTAGATTAGTATTTTTACCTTAAATTAAAAGGTGATAATGTGGATAAAAAAGTTATGATTCAATATTTAAAATATTTAGATAGAAATTAAGGTGAAGTATTTTATCAGGATTGTTTAATGCCTAATAAAAACATAAAATTAGATAAAATTAAAGAATGCATCGATGTGGAGAGCATCATCTTGGCATGGACAGCAAAAAAAAATTAAATGAGGATAAATTAAGACTCCTAAAAATGACATGAGGCCATTGAATCATATCTTGCATAACTTGAACAAGGTAATGAATGCTAAGGTGAAATTATTAAAGATTATAAATTAATACGTGATATCATTTTGGCTCAAGATGTGGATTTTTTGAAAATTATATTCCAAATCAAACTTAAATAACTTGGCCTCATATTTGTATCATAATTGTTTAATATGAATTACATATTAATATTGATTACTTTTATTTGACTAGATTCTATTTAGTGACCCATTATTAATAGGATAACTATTATTATTATTATTATTTATTAAATATGAGTGTAAGCTTAATATTTATTTTAGATTTATTTTTTCATAATTTTTTAGAGATAATAATATAGTTTCAATTAATGCTCATGTATTTAATAAAAATATTTTTTAAATAATTTGCATTTACTAGCATTATTCTACTTAAGTTCGTGTAAGATGCCCTAGTAGTGCTGCAACACTATAATTTTATGGGTCCACAATTATTTATAGTGTTTTAAAAAAACAATATAATTTGGTGATGCAAGAAAGAGAGGGTTATGAAATGTTTAACTACAAATAAAACATTTAAAGTTTAGATTTAGGTCATTAGGAATACATAGAGTCATGGAGATCTATTTTTTCTCAAGGTGACACCAACAAAATGTGTTGATTCATTGAAAAATTTATCCCAATTTATCTCTTCATATGTCCACATTCTAATTCTCACAATATGCTAACATACTATGAATCACATGTTAAGTTTAAAATAAAATGGGCCTCAATGGACATGTTAATTTGTGTATTTCACATTAGACTATGACTGGGTTCATTAGTCATGAAGATATAATATACTATGTGGCTTGAAATTAAAATTTGTGAACCTTGATTTAAAACATATTCAAGTGTCTACACATTTTCAAAAACAAGAGAAAATTAGTCAAAATGTCCCAAGTAATAATGATATTTATGTTGGGCCTATTTGTGTATGATCTAAACAAGCATCCAATCCATTTACGGATGTGTATGTGGGTAAGATGCTTCTAATACAGCCAAAAAATGAAAATGAAAAGATATGGATGGGAAAGGTAGATGCGGACATAAATTACTTTAAATTGGAAGGTGAGAATGTGTCTAAAAGGGTGAGGATTTGATATTATAAACCCTCAAGGAGAGAAGAAGGTGAAGCATTGTATCGGGCTTGTTTGATGCCTAATAAAACATGGATCAAATTAGATGAAATTAAATAAGACATTTGTGTAGATAACATCATATGGGCATGTTTAATGTCCATGAATAGAAATTAATGTTTAGTTTAGAAAATTATTTTTCATAATTTTTTAGGTAAGAAAATATTTCAATTAATGATTAATTATGCAATCATTTTTTTTTTATTGAAAATATTATCATTATTCTATTTAATTTCATGGTAGATGTGCCAATAGAAGTGCACCATAAGTTCCTGGCTTCACACTTATCGATGTGTGTTTTAATAACATACGTTTAAAAAGTTAGTTATGTAATAAGGAGAGGGTTTGAAGTGTTAAACTACAAGTAAATTATTTCAAGTTTAGTTTTATGTTTGGCAACTTTTACTTAACTTGATTATAGTCTAAAGATATGTTAAACCTATATATTCACTTTATCTTTCCTTCACATTATTGGCATCCCTACATAGAATAAATAAATATAAAATAGTTAAAATGTTTAAATAATAATGTATATTAATTTTAATAAGTATATAAAATTAGAAGAGAACACATGGAAATCATCACAAAACCATAGATTCATGGAGGTATCACATATTTTCAAGGTGGCATAAAAAAAATTCATAAATCCATTAAAAATTTAAGTCCACTTTGTATCTCCATATGTTCACCTTTTCCTACTCATAATATGTCAACATACTTCTATCATGTCCCTAAATATAATAAATCACATACAATGTTTTAAACATGCATGCATTAATAAAATGAATACATGTGTCAATCAAAATCAAATCACAGGGTCATTGAGTAATGGATTCTCATAGAGCACATCATAAATTTAAATCAAAAGGGTCCTTCATAGACATTTTATGCTTGTGCATTTTACATTAGAATGTGATTGGGTCTATTACTCATGAATATATCATGTACTATGTGTTATGAAAATAAGTGTGAATCTTGATTTAAAAATTACTAGTGTAGCCATGACGTGATTAATTATTTCACATATCTTGGGACATAAAGTGTGAACTTTTGAAATTTTGAATAACATATGCGGAAATGACTTTGATTTTACAAGAGCATTTCCATTCTACACAAGATTGGAATAATATGAGAAACAAAGGCCTATATTCTTATAGACTTAGGTAGAATGGGAACATGCCCATTTTACACATTAAGAAAAGAATAATGACCTCTAACTTGATAATATGAGCAAATTAGTTGTCAAGGTACAAATTATTATGGTTAAGTCTTTGCATGAATAAGTCCTCTATGGCTAATGAGTTAAGTCGTTTTGTGTTATCTAGATTATTATTCAGAGTCTTGTAAAGGCATTGAGCACAAAATTATAAAAAAACATCAAGAAATATTAATTGCCAAGGTTTAAATTAAAATATTTAATTTAAAATATATTTTGATGTCTATATAGTCCATGAATGGACTAGGTTTATATTTAAACCAATTATTGATAGCATTGGAAATTATTTTTTATAAAAGTCAAAAATGAAATATGGTAAATATTATATTTATTATTATTTTTATTGACTAAAAGGTCAATTTGGAAGAACCTTGAATAGCGTTTTGGCTTGTGAAAGAAGTTTCATACTACTATTTGGGGCAAGCAAAAGAAGAGTAAGGGATTTCATGGTAGTTAGAAGGCCAAGCTACATAGTAGCCATTCCAAGTTTTGGTCATAAAGAAATGAAAAAAATAATGGTAGTCATGGGAAATCTTTAGGTTCATGAGAAATATTCCTAGAGATGCCTTGTGAAGCCATTGAGAGATATGTCTTTGCCTAAAAAGCTCATAAATGTTAGTTGTATTTCAAAGAAGAGAATTTGGAAATGAAAGGATGCTCTCAGGTAGATTTTTATGGCACCATGAAAATGAAGGAAGATGGGTGAATGAATCTAGTTAGTAGTCCAAGGCAATGATTTTAGGCAAGTTACCCTCCTAAATAATTTTGCATTCTAGTTTAAATTGCATTTTGGTGATTTGCAAATTTTCTTGTTGAGATATAGGCCTTTATACACATGTATAAGCATATATATATGATCCTATAACTCAATAAGTGTTATGGGTATTTTAATTATAATTAGAAAAATTCCAAACCTTATCTGGTAAAAATGAATGCAAGGTGCATTAAATTAATTGGCCTTGACTAGGCCTATTAGTTCATTTTCCATTATTTTGATGTCATGGATTTTCTTTTGGAAAATGAAAAGTTGTAGTATTGAGTAGTAAAACCTAAATAAAACATCATAAAACTTGAAACCAAAAATAAATATAAGTTTAAGATTAATCAAACATCATTTTAAACCAAAATTACCAATTGGATTGTACGTAAATTCCCAAACCAAAGTAAAACCTATAGGGTGAAAGAAATAATAAGCAAAAAAACACAGTCAGCTTCATGAGGATGGTTCATGAAGCACAAGCCACCATTATTCAAAATATTTATATTTAAATTAAGGTATTTGAGTTTACTTTAACTTCCTCTACTAGCCATACTAAGTACAAACTTGAAGACTGCTTTTACTTGCCACGAAGAGTGAAAAAGGAGTAGAAAAATTTTAAGGCAAAAATAGCACTTCCAAATCACTTAAAACATGTATTTGAGCTTGGGTAATCTTAAGATACATACCATGATCTTATCTCATGTGGCACACTTCCCCATGAGCCATACAAGTTCCAAACTCACCTTTTTCCTCAAGAAAACTTCCCTTTCTTCTAAAGAACCTACCACATTTCAATTATGTCAATTGATTAAGACATTTTGGGACACATGGGACATTATATTATATTTTGTAACCTTCACACTTCCAAATAAATCTATTTAATTCATTAAATACCTTTTTTTGGACCTCAAAATGACTAAAAGGACTAAAATAACTAAGGACCAAGACTAGTATAGCATTAAATGACATCAATTAACCTATAAAACACCTTTTAACATCTATATTAGACCCTTAAAACACATGAAACTCAATTTTTTACCTAGGGGTGCCCCAATTTAACCTAAAAGTCAAATTTAGTTACCAAATTGGTGAATCATAGGGGTAGTATGCCTACTATACTAACTATTCCAATAGCCTTATCAGTCCATTTGGCTTAGAGAGTCATATTAATTTTGAGACACAACAAGATAACCTTTGACCATAGGCTTTGATCAAGACAAGACCACTTAATTACCTCAACCACACAAAACAAAAGAGACATACAAAACCAAACAAATAACACACAAGACACACACACACATGCTCAAGGAAATCAAGGGAATCAAAAAATAGCCTATTATAAATAATTATAAACTAAGCATACATCCTTTCCAAGATCAAAAGTAAAACTTCTTGAATCATCTTCTTGATGAGATGGATCATAGTGCCAAGTATGTTTCTCCTTGAATTGGATGCTTTCTGAATCAAACTTATTTATTGGCACTTAATTTGATCTCCTCTCAAGTATATCATCTTCAAATAGGTATCCAATTTTAAAATACTCATCTTGAACTTAAACACTTACTTCATGCTATCGCCCACTCTTCATCTCATGGTCAACTAGCATCTTTTTGTAGGCATGGCTTCAAGAGGATTGATTTCTTGTTCCTTAGAAGATTGAGGTCAATAAGAGATTATTCCATCCTTCAACAGCTAATTTGTTTATCCTAATTAATTTAGAGTATGGTATCCCATATTTATTATTTCAAACATATCATCATCAAATGCATATGCTTCTTGAAAGGATAGATTTGAAAGATTGCTTTTTTTTGCATACTCATTTAAGTCCCAAGACTGCCTTCTCCATATTTAACCAAATCATAGACTCCTTGAAAAGGGGTATATCCTAATCCAATTATTTCAAATAATTCATCCAAAGTATGCTTAATAAATTTTCCTTTCCCATCCATGATATCTTACAAAGTGATAGAAGAACCAATGATGTTTTCCTCTTTGACAAAAGGAAAACATTCTTCCTCATCAACCCAATCAATAATTTGCACACAAGAGACCACCTCTTATTTATCATTTAGGAAATTTTTAGGGTTATCAATTTTCATCTCAACCTCTACAATATTACTTTGGTTCTTAAGGGTTACAAGATCTTCCATCTCTTTCTTTTGATTCCAAGACTAGGCATTTTGAAGTCATGTGACTTAGTCCCATGAGGCTGCCAAGGAGCTACACTTTATTCAAGCAAGAGTTATAAGTTTTTATCAACTATATGTTCCTCTTTGGGTTCCCATACCATAGTTCTATCAAGGACAAAATTAACTAGTTGGTGGAGGTGGCACATAGAAGTCAAAATCAGATTGAGAGTGAAATGTAGGGGATTCTTTTGAAAGTTATTTAGAAAGGGGAGGCAGACATGGGGATAAAATAACTTGATTTTCTTCCTTACACTTGAAAATAAGTTCATTCACATCTTATTTATCTTTAAAAATTTATTTATGAGGGGTGGATGGGGTTTATTTAGGCATAGGATCTTCTTTTTGGTCTAAACCTTCCATCACACTTTGACTTAGAAATTTCATCTTTGACTCTAACTCTTCAATTTGTTTGGATAGGTTACCTTGGAAAAGGCTTTCTTTAAGTTAATAATAATCATCATGAGCATAATTAATACATGAGGGTTGATGTGGATCACAAGAAGCTTCTTGAGGAAGGGTGGGAGGTACTTGCAAATGATCAACTCCATTCTCAACTTCACATTCCTTAACAATGCTTCTATCTTATTTCTTTCCCCGTGACACCACTATCTTATTCTATTTTAGAATTTTAGTATTATAAGTATTCACTTGAGGTTGTGATGTAATTTTAGGATTGGTTGAAGTGTTTAAGGAACTTGGAAAATCTGCAGGCTTAGATTCTCCAACTTGTCTCCAACTTAGAATCTCATATATAAGGGTCATTCCTTAAGATGGGGATGCAATGTGAAAGGGAAATTAATACTTGAAATAAAATTCATTTTATTATAACATGGACTACTACATATGCATATTATCCAACTCAATCTACCTATCAAGATTAGCTTCAAACATAAGGTTTCTCCTTTCAACTCTCTCCTCCAATTGATTTGGAAAAGGATGAGTTTGGTATCCTTGATTGGGCCCATAAGTAGGGCTCAAATATGGATGATAGGAAACATGGGGAAGTGGATATGAATTCTAATAGATTTGGTGATGTTATCTTTCATGAACTCTTAGCATATCCTCTAAGGAAGAAACTAGGCCACTCACATCAATCATCTCACTCGTGAGCCTTTGCCAATCAACTCTCTCAATAGGCATGCACTCTCTTTTAACCAAATCTAATGCATCTCTCACATTATTAATAAGATGACTAGGAACCTCTTGACCATATCCCCTTTGTGTGTCAAGATCTAACATATACCTCTCATAGCCCAAAAGAGTTTGTTTGAAGGTGGAAATGGATTGACTTGAGAAGTGATTAGGTTGACTAGGAGAAAGATATGGAGTAGGCTGATTATACGACTGATATAATTCATGAATGGGTTGACTAATAACTTTTTCATATTGATAGGGAATGGTACAAGACTTATATGCCTCACCAACTTGTGTAAAATAGTGCTAAACACAAAATTTAGCCATGAAACTTCATTAAAAGCGAGAACATAAAGGAAAATGTTACCAACAATCTTCAAAGGATAACCTAGGATGCTTGACCAGCTGATATATCTTTAGAGTTACCATTGATGCTTGGATAGATTCCTCCAAAGGCTAATGTGTTGAAAGATAACATCAAAAATCCTTCAACTTCTTACACTAAGAGTCTTACTAGGCATGCCAAAAACTATTGTCACTTGGATTTACACCCTTTGATTAGATGCCTAAGCTCTCCTCATCCAAGTGGCATAATGTAAATACCTCTAGGCTTGTGGGTAGCTTAAGGATAAGGTGAGTCTCTAGATAGGGATAGCTTCCTTAATGTACCACTTTAGATTGCAAATAAACCTAAACATTGGGGGAAAAAGGGAGAGAGATAACTAAAATAAAACTATTCTAAGGGAGGTGATACACCAAATGATATGATTACTTCTAACTGGCTAGATGTTACACATGAAATCAAGGGACAAATTGAACATACACTTCTCTAATCTGTATCTTCTCACATCAATGTTACATTATGAGGTTATGGATGAATCTGAAAATCTAGGAAGACTAGACAAGAGGCCTTGAATGGAACTAATTAAAATACTAACTCACTCAATCTTTGATATTTCCTAGAGCACTTCACATGCCCTACAAGAAGAAGCTTTTCAATTACAAATATGATGCAAGAATGAGACAACATGATAAGGAATCCATAGTCTTCACTAAGAAAGATCTAAAATCCAAGTAAAACACACTACGAAATAGTCATGAAGAGGTAAAAATAATTATTTTTATTGATTAAATTGTATACAATTGAGCAAGGATTTTCCATACTCATGTGGAGCATAAGTTACAATTACCTTAATGGCTAGTTCTTATAGAATTTAAGAGAGAGAGGAAAAGAGAAAAGTCCAAGGGTCACAAGGACACTTGTCAAGCTAAAAAAATTATTTTATTTTGCATGAGTAGAGGATATGAGATGAGCCATGCAAGGTTAGGAATCCCAAGTGTCCATCTAAGTCATCAAACTCTTGCAAAGTGTTATAAAATCCTCTTAACTAGCTCAAAAAAACTATCTTCATGATTTGAGCTTCTTGAACACCTCATAACTAACTAGTAATAGTTATAATTATTGGAATGAATGGGAAATATTTAATACATTCATCTCCTTGCATTGGTTATAATTATGGTCTTATGGAATCATCTCAAAATGAGAAATCAATATCTACTGTCAAGAAAACTCCTCTTTCATGCAGCCTACATAATTGGCCTCAAAATTGGCATCAATTGCTCATGAAAATACATGTAATGGAATGGATTACACATTTTAAAACCCTAAATTTCCTTATAATAACTATGGATACCTCAAAATCACCTCACTTGAAGATCTCCACCCTTCTCACTAGCTTGTCCACTATGTCAATTTTGACTGGCTAAGAGAGAGCTCTAGTATGGATGCTTAGGAGTTTTTTCATGGAATTAAATGACCATAGGGAGTTATTAAAAATTAATAATATTCCTACTAAACTTTATTTCATCTCTTGAAACCTCTTGTAGCCTATAAAACACAAAAAATGGTCCACAATACACTATTTTTCACCTTGTCCATACAAATTTGTACAACCAAAAAGCATGGGGAGTATATTAAGGGAGTATTTTCTAAGTTCTAATCATAATCTTGAGAAAAATTGATGCAAGAGCATATACATATATCTTCAAAAAAGACATTGGGATGCAAGTCATGTTTAAATTCAAATTCCAATTATTATATTTTCCCTCCAAAATGTTTTATAAGGAGTAGTAATTGTAAAAAAAAACATAAAAGTAAAAAGTAATTGTTGTTGGGGCTGTTGAGAAAAAGAGGGGAGTCGTTGAAATCTTTCAACCATAAGATATTATTCTTCTCCAAATTAGTATGTTGTTGAAAATTAAAAACTGTTTTTATTCTGAGCCCAAATTGGGCGTAGAAGTTAGAGGAGAGGCTCTTGAAAAGAGCAGGACGTAGAAAGAGATGAGTGGGATGTAGAAAGACATGAGTGGGATGTAGAAGAGAGGAATGATAAAGAGGAAAGGTCCTCTCATTCAAGGAGAGAGAAGATAGAATGAAGAGAAGAGAGGAGAAATAGTGAGGGAGGACCTCACTTGAGAGATGTTAAAGAAAAAGAGAAGGAGCAGATTTGATGTAAAGTCAAGAATGTGTGAAGGAGCATACAAGGCTTTAGAAGCCATGGAACATTGAGATTGAATCTGGTATTGAATTTTAAGTCTTCTATTTGATCTAAGAAAGAATGAATGTTTTGTTTCATATATGTTTTCTTTATGGAATTCTGGTGACATGCCTATATAGATGTGTATGTGAATGTGTATGATGGTTTTCTATAGCACAAAAAAGAAAGACTGGTTATTTTGTTTGTTGGGAACAAGTTAAAATTGGTATTATATGATCAAGAAGTTTTAAAGAGTTTGGAATATTATAAAAAGCCTAAACAGGCCTAAACAGGGTACTCAGTCATATAAACCTACAGCCCACTGTCTAAGATGAAATCAACGTATAAATGTTTGTATGGGCTCTGTAAAGTCATGGAGATAAGTATATGATGTAATTATAAACCTAAATGAATAAAAAATAGGTTTTAGAAGCCCTCTTGATATCCAAAATCTCCAACTGTTGGAATTCAGGCATGTAGGTGACAGTGTACAGAAAAAGTTAAGAAACTTGTATGTTTTTGCATTGTAAGTGGATTGATCAGGTCATTGTTGATAAGGAATATGACTGGAGAAGTCATTAAGGTATTTACATGGTTTTTTATCCTCTTTAAAGCCTATTGATCACTCAAAAAGAGAAGACAATAATGAACCCTGTTGGATGTCATGAAAATACAATCCAAGACAGTTGAGAAGTCTTGTTTGGAAAACACAGTAGGTTGAAATGACTTGGAGGAGGATTAGAGAAGGTGTAGAGAATCAAGACAGACCCTAGAAAATTTATTTTAACCCTTGAAATAGGGTAGAACACTCCCAGCAAAATTAATTAGCTCTCAGCCTGTGACTGTCCAAGGGAAAATCCTGAATTAGCTTCTAGCCCTCAAAATGAGTTTTAATGATTGACACATCTTGAAAATTTTCAATATGAACCATGAAGGTGTTAGAAAACTTTTGGAAGTGGTCTGAAGGTGCTACAATATGGATAAGTATGGAAAAAGTCAACTGTCAAATGAGACCTAGGTGCATGTGAAGGGAAGAGTGTAGGCCAATAGAGGAAAAGTGGATTTCTCCAAAGAAGTGCCCTAACAAATGATTGATTCACCTGTAAGAAGATAATGGGTATCTAGAATGGTTCTTGGTTTTATTATAAAGTCAATACATCACTCTAGACAGGATGTTTTGTAGAAAAGGAGGGCTAATTAGAACAGGGCATAAAGAAGGAAATACAATTTCGTACAAAGCAACCTCAGGAGATTTTTTAGTATGTTATAAAAGGGATTAATGGGTATCCATAAGTGTTTTTAAATTCATGGTTGACTCTACAAGATTGAATCTATGGAATCTGCAGGCTTGAATCTACGGATTCTGTAGGCTTGAATCTGCGGACTCTGCAGGCTTGAATATACGAAGCACAGAATGAAGTGCAGGGTCATCATTTTGATTTATATATAAAGATGAATTTTAGTCTAAGGAGCCTGCATCAATTTGGTATCAGAGCTTGAAGCTCTTGGGATTTGCTGAAGAAAAGTTATGAATAATTTGTGATATCTGATTTGAATTTATTGTGTTTAAGAAGTAAACAAGTGAAGAAGTTGCAGATAGTCAAGCCATTGAGGCTTAAGAGAAGAAGAAGCCAAGGAAGGCTTAGTAAAGAGCCAAGAGAAGCTCTAGAAGAAGAGCACAGTGAATTGCTCAAGAAGAAGAAGAAGGTCTAAGAAGAAGCTTGGATAATTTGCCAAAAGACTAAGGTGAAATAGACTTAGGTGAGGTAAAGGATGGAGTTTGAAGCTTGGAGAGCTCAAAAGTAAGAGAGCAAGTGAATGCTCAAGAGGAAGATCCAAAGCAAGGTAAGCTTGGATTTGTGATTTGTATTTGTTTAAGTGTTGTATAAAGAGTTGCTACAAGATTGAGAAAAGGATCAAAAGACTAGGATGCAAAAGGCCTAGGTGAGATCAAGGAGATTGTCAAAAGACCAGTCAAGGAGAAAAGGCTTGGGTGAGACAAGGGATCAAGAGACCAAGGTGAAAAAGACTTGGGTGAAGATCTCAAAGATGGAAGTATTTTTGAAGGCACTGCAGAGCAGCAAGGTACAGGAGGGCACCAAGAGGAAAGCAAGCATCAAAGGTATGAACAATTTTGTAATTGATAAAGAGATTGCTAATTTGAAGAGAGAGTTAGCTAAGATTAAAGATGAATATGAGTCTTGGATGCAGATGGATAAGCAAGCATGGGTATGGCCAATGAAGAAGAGGTTGAAGTGGCCAATAGGTCTCCTAATGAAGAGGAGAAGAAGGCAAAAGAAGATTGCCATGAGGAGAGAAGCCCATAGAGGCTTGAAGAAGATAATAAAGTTGCCAAGTGAGTAGCAAGAGGAAGAATTTGTGAAGAAGGTTCTCATTGTGGAGGACAAGAGAAGAGAAGAAAGAAAAGATGAAGTGTCAGGAAGAGCACTTGAGAAGATGAGAGTGTTGATGAAGAGAGCACTCATAGGGACATTATGGTCTCTTGTTTTTATTTCTAATATTGTCTTTGAGTGGGTAATTGCAGGTATGAGTAGCCTTATGAAGGTCAAGAGAAGGGCCTTGAAGAGTGAAGAGATTGGTGCAAGAGAAGACACCAAATGCACAAGCGAATATGTAAGAGGAAAGAGAAGTAAGTTTATTGCTGTTGATAAAGAAGAAGAGATGCATTGGTTAATGCATAAGGGAGGTGTTGAAGAACCCATACAAGTAAGAGAAGAAGTAGAATATGAAGCTGAATTCCATGATGCCATTGAAGGCCAAGAGGAAGAAAGAGAACAGCCAAGCACAAAGGAAGAGAAAGATTGCTCCATGGAACAAGCTATCAAAGAGGTAAACGAAGTGTCAAGACCTGATTTTGATTGTTATTATGAGCATGAAGCTGCTAATGTATAGGTGCAAGAGTTAAGGAAGATGATAGGGCCCTCAAAAAGAGAATTGAAGCATGGATATGTGATGCCTAAATGGTGGAAGAAGCAAACTCCCAAGCAAAAGGAAGTGCTGGTATAAAAGCATGGTTATAGGATGCCTAAATGGCTTGTGAAGTCAAATGATAAGAAGAAGAATCAAATGTGGGTGCCTAAGAAGACAAAGAGAAAAGAGAGGATTGAAGGTGATTCAAGCAGCCAAGAGAATGAAGATGAGAAAGAAAACTTCTCAAAGAATAATGAGGTAGAGCATGAGGATGCAAAGATGAAAGGTAAACAAATTGTTTGTGATGATGTTTTTGAATCTTTCAGTGATATTTTCATGAGAAATGAAAGATGGAAAGTGGTTGTGTAGACTAATATGCAGCAAGGAGAGAATTCCAAATGGATGGATGGTGAGGAAAGGAGAAAGTATGCAGCAGAACAAACAAGATGGCTTCAAGCAGAGATTGAAGAAAGCAAGGAAACACAAGTTAAGAGTGTTTCAATTGTATTTGACAAGTATAATGAAGAAGTTGGTTTATGTGAAGACAAGCTAAGAAAAGATGAGATAAGAGGTAAAGGGTGTTAGGTTGTAGAGCTAAAAGCTTCACTGATACAAACAGAGGAGGAGGTTGTAGAAGGGTTACGGAGCGTCTCAGACGCCGGCGTCGGTTAGGCCAATCGACGTCGGCAGGGTTAGACCAGAAGGCAACCGACGTCGGTCATTAGTCAGCCGACGTCAGTGACCCCCAGGCAGATAGGGACCAATGTCGATCACCTGTGGTTCAAGTTGTGAGTATATTACGGGCAGTTGGTTGACGAACCAAGTGTTTGCATGTCAAGAGCTAATTTTAGACTGAGAGTTGCGGATCTAATTATTGTAATTAGGTGTCTAATTATTGTTTGCATGAGATCTATTTAAGAGACTCATGGATTGTATTGTAAGTTGTTCTAGTTTGAGTTGAGCAAAGTTTGCTTCTTCTATGTGTGAGGTGAGTAAGGGTGTTCCTCCTAGTTCCATAGCAGTACCAAGGTGGGTGCTGGATTGGAGAATCAGCAGGGTTCTTCAGGAGTGTATGATCTTGGTCATCAGTTGAGCATGGCCTATATAGGAGATCTACATGGTAAGTAAGATCATTGATATGCAGGTGTATGTGTGTGCAAGGTCAAGGTTCATAGGTGTGCAGAACCAGATTGATTTGCAGGTGTGCAAAGTTAGAGAGGACAGCAACACAATAGGGAGCAGTATCAGGAGAGATCTACTTGGAGTACAGGTGTGTACTCAGAGCAAAGAGGAAGGCAAGGGAGATCCTTCCATAAGTAAGGTCTATTGAGGTGCAGGTTGTTGCAGGTTCAGGGGAGATATACTTGGAGTACATTTGTGTACTTGTGGAGTACGTGGAGTACTTGTGGTGTGCGTGGAGCATAGGTATAAGGTGAACACCAACTCAATGTTTGAGTTGGGTGTTGGGACCTAAGAGAGAGAGCTTTGAGGAGAGAATTACTGTTCACTTGAGGTGTGGGAAACCTCTAAAGAGGTGGTGGAAAAGTAGTGGCATCTTCTTTATTGTATTCTTTTCTGCAAGAGTTTTAATACAAGTTGTGTATTGTCTCTCATATCATGTGTTATTTCTAGATTCTAGTTACTTGTTGATTCTGGTTAATTCCGCATATTAAGTTGCTTGTATTTGGTAATCAATTGTGTGCTTCCGATTATTCATATCCCAACACGTGGTATCAGAGCTAAGGTTGCAGGAAGCGGTTTTGTGTTTGATTATAGGTCACTCTCAGGGGTTTCTGATTGAGTGGGAGTAGAGCAATGGTAGATCAAAGTAAGCTAAGAATGGAGGAGCTGAAAAGCACAGATGGTCACTTATGGTCCTATGGAAAGAAAGAGCAGGTAAAAGAATATTGTTGGTTGGTAGAAGATCAGCAAGAAGGAACTGAAGAAGCAGGTGTTGCAGGTGTGGCACAGGATGCTTTGGGAGGTTTCTTGGATAAAGTTGAATCTTGGATAATAGATTTGGTTTCCTCTTTCCATGCAGCCCTAGGTAGAGGAGCTGGTGAACCTTGCCAAAGAATTGGCAAAGGGGAAGTGAAGCTGAAATTGCAGGTGGCCAACACATGGGTGTTGAAGGAGGTCATGCAGGTCCCAAGTTTGGAGATATGGCTAATTTCTTTAGAAGAGTTGGGTGATGAGAGATGCACAAGAACTCTCACAGCGGATGCACTTGAATTAGCTGGTGGTAACAAAATAGGTACTCTTTATCTACTTGTTTATATTACTGATTCTTCTTTTGTTGCGGAGACGTGGCTTCGTAGGCTTGGTCACATGAGCAGAAAGGAGATGCATGTTCTTAAGTGAAAGATAGATATATTTGATAGGATTAAGAACTTGAAAGCCTTGGTGTTTATGGAAGAGATGGCAGACAAAGACCAATGGATGTGGTTGGATACTTCTGAGCAGGACAGTTTGGACATGGGTCTTGATTCAAAGGAGCTCACGGGTAAAAAGTCATCACTCACAAAAAAACATAGGTACCGGCATCGATAAGATAATTGACATCAGCAGTAGGTAAGACTGGCGTCGGTCACGAGGAGTGACGTTGACAGAAGGAGGACACCGACGTCGGTAGGGTTAGTAGTCAGGTCAGGCACAGGAACTGACTTCGATCGAATGCAGACTGTGTGGTGACTGAGGTCGGTCACTGTAACAAATTTTGGGTGGACAGCAAGTTGTCAAGGAGTCTCAAACACCCATATGGAGGACTGAAGACGTAAGTAGGCCTCAAATTCATTGTTCCTCTTCTTTATACTAGTTGTTGACTGGAGAGCAGGAAGGATCCAGGAAACAATGGGAGCATGGCAGGTAATGATGCAGAACCAAGTGGAGATTTGGTAGGGTTGCCAACAGGTATGAAAGCCATAGAGATGAATGGATACCTTAGTTGAAAAATAGAGAGAATGGACATGTGAGACAGAAGACTAGGTCATATGGTCTTTAAGAGCTGCAGGACAGTGGTACAGGTTTTGACAGGTGGAAGACAAAGCATGGCTTTAGTCAATGTCAGGTAACCACTGTGGTTTGTCTTACCAAGTGGATGATGAGTCATGACATCATTCTATTACTGTATGTGGATGGTATGTTTTCTAGCAGGTTTGTACATACAGGGTTTTGCTCAGCTAAGGGTAAGATTAGTTCAGTGGTTTGCTATGAAGAATTTGGAGCAGCAAAATTCTTTGGCATGGGAGACATGGGAGATCACGGGATGATTTTGTCTCCAGTGGGAGCTGATGTGAATCAGGTGTTGGTGAGGTTCATTATGCAGGATGTAGAGCTGGAGCACACTAAGCGCTGGATAGTTCAGTGTCCAAAATCACATGAGGTCTTGTATAGACCTAAGTTTTCCCAAGTAGTGGGAGCTATCAGAGAGTTAGGAGCCAATTCGGGGAAGTGAGTTCTCAGGGATTTGAGAGGGACCAGCAGCAGGGATTCATGCTATTTAGGGTCAGGACTTCACTACATGGGATTGTAGGTTTGGATGTGGCAGGGTACTCAGATGACAGGAGGTACACCATAGGTTGTGTGGTGGGTGGTCTTCAGGTTTGATTTTGAAGAGGGATATAAGCCAAAAAATATATTAGATGGAGTACAGGTACAGTGCAGCTATTTATCTCCAAGTGGGAGATTGTTAGGTTGTGGAGCTAAAAGCTTCACTGATGCAAATAGAGGAGGAGGTTATAGAAGGGTTGTGGAGTGTCTCAGACACTGGCGTCGATCAAGCCAACCAACGTCGGCAGGGTTAGACCAGAAGGCAACCGATGTCGGTCATTAGTTGGTCGGTGTCGGCGACCCCTAGGCAGATAGGGACCGACGTCGGTCACCTGTGGTTTGAGCTGCGATTATATTACGGGTAGTTGGTTGACGAACCAAGTGTTTGCATGTCAAGAGCTAAGTTTAGACTGAGAGCTATGGATCTAATTATTGTAATTAGGTGTCTAATTATTGTTTGCATGAGATCTATTTAAGAGACTCATGGATTGTATTGTAAGTTGTTCTAGTTTGAGTTGAGCAAAGTTTGCTTCTTCTGTGTGTGAGGTGAGCAAGGGTGTTCTTCCTAGTTCCACAACAGTACCAAAGTGGGTGCTGGATTGGAGAATCAACAGGGTTCTTTAGGAGTGTATGATATTGGTCATCAGGTGAACATGGCCTATATAGGAGATCTACATGGTAAGTAAGATCATTGATATGTAGGTGTATGTGTGTGCAAGGTCAAGGTTCACAGGTGTGCAGAACTAGATTGATTTGCAGGTGTGCAAAGTTAGAGAGGACAGCAACACAACAGGGAGCAGTATCAGGAGAGATCTACTTGGAGTACAGGTGTGTACTCAAAGCAAAGAGGAAGGCAAGGGAGATCCTTCCATAAGTAAGGTCTATTGAGGTGCAAGTTGTTGCAGGTTCAGGAGAGATCTACTTGGAGTATGTTTGTGTACTTATGGAGTGCGTGGAGCACTTGTGGTGTGCGTGGAGCACAGGTATAAGGTGAACACCAACTCAGTGTTTGAGTTGGGTGTTGGGACCTAAGAGAGAGAGCTTTGAGGAGAGAATTACTGTTCACTTGAGGTGTGGGAAACCTCTGAAGAGGTGGTGGAGAAGAAGTGGCATTTCTTTATTGTATTCTTTTCTGCAAGAGTTTTAATACAAGTTGTGTATTGTCTCTCATATCATGTGTTATTTCTGGATTCTAGTTACTTGTTGATTCTGGTTAATTCCGCATATTAAGTTGCTTGTATTTGGTAATCAATTGTGTGCTTCCGGTTATTCATATCCCAACAAAGGGCAAGTAAGCTTTGTAAGTGATCAGCCCAAGTTTGATGAAGAGAATGGTGAGAAAGATGAGAGCTCACTAAAGAAAGAGTTGAAGATGTTGGAGGAGTTGTTTGGTTATTCAAGAGAGATGAATGAAGGTATAAGCCATAGTGAAAACACCATTGGGAAGAGTGAAGCAAGAAAAGAGTAGAAGAGTGAAGAGACAAAGATAGTTTTGATCAAAGAGCAAGAATGTGAAGACAGCGAAAAAGCTTCATGGCCTAAATATTTTGATTCTAAGGTGGCTTTGAATGTTTTGTATGCAGGTATGAAGATTGCTAAAGTGAATGACATATAGAAGTCATTGAAGAAGCTCCCAAAACAAGAAGAACAACAAGAAGATATAGAAGATATGTATGAAGATGAAGAAGCATGGACATGGGAGATGGTAGCTGAGAAAGAAATGAGGAGAAGAACATACTAGAAGAGGAAGAAAAGCAAGAAGATGAAAGGCAAATACTATCAAAGACAACCAGCAGCATTGGTATTCGCAACAAGACCTTGGGATCCACCAATATAGTGAGGACTAGTGCATGAAGGCAGCATTTCATTTGAACTAAGGTTCAAATTGTTTCTAGAGGGAGAGTATGATGCAGGAGCATCTACATATAGCTTCAAGCAAGACATTGGGATGTAAGTCATGCTTAAATTCAAATTCCAATTATTATATTTTCCCTCCAAAATGTTTTATAAGGAGTAGTAATTGTAAAAAAAAACATAAAATTAAAAAGTAATTGTTGTTGGGGCTATTGAGAAAAAGAGGGGAGTGGTTGAAATCTTTCAACCGTAAGATATTATTCTTCTCCAAATTAGTATGTTGTTGAAAATTAAAAACTATTTTTATTCTGAGCCCAAATTGGGCGTAGAAGTTAGAGGAGAGGCTCTTGAAAAGAGCAGCACGTAGAAAGAGATGAGTGGGACGTAGAAAGAGATGAGTGGGATGTAGAAGAGAGGAATGACAGAGAGGAAAGGTCCTCTCATTCAAGGAGAGAGAAGATATAATGAAGAGAAGAGAGAAGAAATAGTGAGGGAGGACCTCACTTGAGAGATGTTAAAGAAAAAGAGAAGGAGCAGATTTGATGTAAAGTCAAGAATGTGTGAAGGAGCATACAAGGCTTTGGAATCCATGGAACATTGATATTGAATCTGGTATTGAATTGTAAGTCTTCTATTTGATCTAAGAAAGAATGAATGGTTTGTTTCATATATGTTTTCTTTATGGAATTTTGGTGACAGGCCTATATAGATGTGTATGTGAATGTGTATGATGGTTTTCTATAGCACAAAGAAGAAATACTGGTTATTTTTTTTTTGGGAACAATTTAAAACTGGTATTATATGATCAAGAAGTTTTAAAGAGTTTGGAATATTATAAAAAGCCTAAACAGGCCTAAACAGGGTACTCAGTCATATAAACCTACAGCCCACTGTCTAAGATGAAATCAATGTATAAATGTTTGTATGGGCTCTGTAAAGTCATGGAGATAAGTATATAATGCAATTATAAACCTAAATGAATAAGAAACAGGTTTTAGAAGCCCTCTTGATATCCAAAATTTCCAACTATTGGAATTCAGGCCTGTAGGTGACAGTGTATAGAAAAAGTTAAGAAACTTGTATGTTTTTGCATTGTAAGTGGATTGATCAGGTCATTGTTGATAGGGCATATGAATGGAGAATTAATTAAGGTATTTACATGGTTTTTTATCCTCTTGAAAGCCTATTGATCACTCAAAAAGAGAAGACAATAATGAACCCTATTGGCTGTCATGAAAATACAGTCCAAGACAGCTGAGAAGTCTTGTTTGGAAAACACAGTAGGTTGAAATGAATTGGAGGAGGATTAGAGAAGGTGTAGGGAATCAATACAGACCCTAGAAAACTTATTTTAACTCTTGAAATAGGGTAGACCACTCCCATCAAAATTAATTAGCTCTCGGCCTGTGACTGTCCAAGGGAAAATCCTGAATTAGCTTCTAGCCCTCAAAATGAGTTTTAATGATTGAAACCTCTTGAAACTTTGCAATATGAACCACGAAGGTGTTATAAAAATTTTGGAAGTGGTTTTAAGGTGCTAAAGTATGGATAAGTATGGAAAAAGTCAACTGTCAAATGAGACCTAGGTGCATGTGAAGGGAAGAGTGTAGGCCAATAGAGGAAAAGTGGATTTCTCCAAAGAAGTGCCCTAAAAAATGATTGATTCACCTATAAGAAGTTAATGGGTATCTTAAATGGTGATTTTTTTAATTATAAAGTCCGTACATCACTTTGGACAAGACATTTTGCACAAAAAGAGGGTTAATTAGAACAGGGCATAAAGAAGGAAGTACAATTCCGTACAAAGCAACATTAGGAGATTTTTTAGTATGTTATATAAGAGATTAATGGGTATCCATAAGTGTTTTTAAATTCATGGTTGACTCTACAAGATTGAATCTATGGACTCTGCAGGCTTGAATCTACGGACTCTGCAGGCTTGAATCTACGGACTCTGCAGGCTTGAATATACAAAGCACAGAATGAAGTGCAGGGTCATCATTTTGATTTATATATAAATATGAATTTTAGTCTGAAGAGATTGCATCAAAAATGGTCCATTAGAGAAGCTATCTATCTCTATTTCTCCAAACTATTCACTAGCAAGGGTTTAGAAGGGTTTTAGGCCTGTTTTCTTTCAAAGGTTTTTTCATAACGTTTTGACATTGGAGTTACAGAAAATTTCCAAAAATGTGATCTTTAGGGACCCTATTAACCTCCCTAAACTCCATTATCCTCCATCAAAAGCATCAAGAGATAAATGAGCATTTGAAATCACCTTGTCAAGATTATTTTTTTGTTCCTTGAAGGTCTGAGTTGGTTTTGGGCTCAAAAAAGGACTTCTTGTGCTTTGTCTACCAACCAAAATCATTATAAATTATATTGTGACCCCATAATCACTCTTCAATAAATTATAAATCTTGTTTAAGGGTAAAAAATAAAGTGACCTATCATTTAAAGACTAGGCCTAACTATGTCAAATAGGCTTGAGTTATCTTTGAAGCCAAAAATGAGTTATTATGGATTCCCCTACACTCTAAAATCTCAAAAATATCTATTATGACCCAATTAACATGTTCCATCTAGTTATAAGACTTACTCAAGGCTAGAAAATAAGTTGACTACTCGTTTGGCACTAGGCCTAAACCTTACCTTTTAGGCTTTACTGTAATTTTCATATTTTAGGCCTCCTTGTTTAGATTCCTTCCTATATGAAAATTATATCATGGTATCTTAGATATATTTCAACTTCACATGACTCTTTTTGAGGTCAAAACATCCCATGGTTCATCATTCATCACTTTCTCACCAAACCTGTCAGTTTATATTCTAGGCAAGTACCCTATGTGTAAGACAAAATAGAGGGTATTTCCCCTGATCCCCTAAACAAAATATTAATTTTATGAGCTTTCAAATCTCATTAACACGTTGTGTAAATATTTGTATCCCTTGATTTGGTGATTTGACCTCTCAAATGCCTCAAAATCCAAGATAGACCCTTCAAAGGGCAGACTATGTGCGTAGGGTTTTTTACAAGGGTTGTGAGTTACTTGCTTGGGGATACTTATTCTCATAATTTCCAATATGAAGGTTTCATCAAGACATTTAGTCATCATGAATGTGCTTTGAACCTAAAAAACCACTTAGCCTATAATGTTTTCTCTTCACTCAATGACTGGGACAAGACTGAATTTCCCTTTTTTATTGTGTTTCTTATTGGCACCATACCTATAGGTATAAATGCATAGCCTGAATTCATAGATAGTGTTACCTATCTCTTATACTTCCCATAAAGTCATATTTCATTATTTTAGTTCCATTTTCTTCATCTTCATGTCTTACCCATCTCAAGAACTTAGATTGTTTTTTTTGTTCCCCCTCACAGTCAACAATAGTTCACTATGGGGGCCTGTAAGTTCATATTTACTTAGTTTGGCCTTTAACATGGTTATTTAAGACATTTTTGAATATATCTAAACCATTTTCTGATTGCACTTTCTACTTTTGTGTTTAGAGTGAAAATTGTCCTCAAGGTCTCTAGCCCACTGTCTTAGATAGTCAAACATAGTTGATTGTACATACATACTATAGGTGTTAGGCCTTATAAACATGTTTAGAACACTTTTTTAAGTTTCCATGGCCATGTAACATTTATCTTGACTCATTATTTCACCCTGAGTAGTCTTTAAACCATCACCTTAAGCCTTAATCCTCCTCACTATTAATAGAGTCAAACATAGTTGGTTGTAGGTGCACATTCCTTGCTAAAAGGACACCTATAGATGTTTCATGAGGACTAAACACAATAAATTATCCCCTTTATATGATCTCTAGGTTATAATTTATATTTTGAACCATTTGTAAAAACTCATACAAGTGGCAAGGTCTAGTTGCAGTCTTGGGTGAAAAAGGTCCATGTTGACGTAGTGGATTGCACCTGGGGTAGGATGCCTAGCTCCTACCCTTCCACACGCAACAATGGAGACTCCCCTCTCACCTGTGGGACTGGTGAAACTAGAGGGGAGAGTCTCTAAATAAGGGATAGCTCCCTCTGATGTATCTTTTAGGCCCTGGTTTCTCTTACTGCTAACAAATAAAATGAAAAAGGGGGGATGAAAAGGGGAAGAGAGATCCTGAAAATAGAACCTAAGCCTAAAAATGAAAAGGTAATAGACCAAAAAATGTTGACCCACTCAGCCTGAACATACACTTTTCACTAGGAAGAAACCCCCATACACTTCATCTGAAGGGGGAAGTTCTTCTACAATAGTGAGTTAGGGGTCCGTAGAGATACAGGGAGGAAGGAACTAGCAAAGGTGTTTTGAGACACACTTTGATAGCCTATTCACATGCACCTATATTCTTGTTGTAGACACTTTTGGCAGACCTACAGAAAGGAGACTTCACAATGCATTGGACATGCTATAATTGATCTATGAAAAGCATGAAAGACAATGACTTAACATAAAAGAAGAACATAGAGATATACTTTAAAGTGCAAGTCTAGATAGAGGTAAAAATGCTAAGTCCTAATTAAAGGTAAAATTTGGCAGTGCTCTACCTTACAAGCCTGAGAGATTTTTGGGTAGAGTTTTGCCTTAAGGCTAAGAGAGTCTGGATCCTTCAAAAATGAGAAGTTTTACAATATATAGAGAAAGGAAGAAAACTTGGCACTTTTTGGGAAAGACTTTGGCACTCTTTTTGCAAGCTAGCCCATGTGTGCTTTGAGCCTTGGGAAAAGGAAACCATTTGATTGTCAGCTCCTACTTTGACTTTGGCATTCCACATTAATGTGAAAACATGGCCACACCTCTTTTCTGCAAATAGACTACTCTTTTCCTACAAAAAGACTATTGTTTATCCCCTCATAAATGCCAATTAGAGAAAATAGGCTGCATCGCTCACTATTTGCATCATTTGGTGACCCTTTAGCAATAACTCGCCACCTGCTTTGTCTCTTTCTACACCTTATCTTCTTCCTTGATTTGTCCCCTTCTGCTATTTTAGCCCTCAGGGGTGATCTTCTGGCAAGTCACTGCATTCCTTGGGTTCTTCCTAGTTGGCACAGGCCACTTCCCACTAATTTTCAAATAAGTGACATGTGGCATGTTCCACTGTGAAACGGGCAGGACATGTGGCAGCATCCACTTGACTCATGGAAGCTTTAGGCACCCTTTGAAGGTCCTACAAAAGAGGACATGTGTTATCTTCCACTCTCTTTAGCAATTCATTTGGGGCCCACCACAATTCTCATGAGACAAAAGAGAGAGACCACAGAAGCTGACACTTGTCAGCTTCTACCATGCTTTACAGGGGAGACATGGCACGTTCCGCTGCTCCTAGAAAAAGTATGTCAAAACCTTCTATGGTTGCCACTTGGTGCCTTTCATGCTCTAAATTTCCTGGTGTGAAATTTTTAGTTCACAGGCCAGTCACTGCATTTGAATTTCCAACGGCTAGTTCACGTTGGTTAACTTTGACGTCCTCAGGCCTATTACCCTTGGACCTTCCTTCAACTTTCTACTTCAACCCTTTTCCCCATGGGCCTTTTCTGTGGGCTTATTTTCCATCAAACTTTTTTCCCATGGTCTTTTTCCATAGACTTTTGCCCATGGACAAAAAGTCTGCAAGAATTGCCTTGTCACTTTGCCTTCGAAAATCCCCTTTCGGGCTTTTGGCCTATGATTTCCCCAAATTCCTTCAGACTTTTATTTGAAGGAATTCCTTTAGACAAAAAGTACAAAAGAATTTGTCTCTTTGCCTTAACAAAATTCTAAAAAGCTCTGACCTTTGTGGCTTTCTTTCCTTGTGGCCTCTTTGAAGTGCTCTCTACCCTCCGCAAGGGCTCTTGAGCCTAGAACTACCCTCTGCAAGGGCACTTGTCCTTCGAGAGGCTTGAACTTTTCATGTTGAACCACTCCTTTGAACCAACCGTTGAACCAATCCATTGAACCGATTTAATGGTTCAAATGATTATTGAACCAAGGCTTTGAACTAAGCGTTAAACCAAGCTCGTTAAACCATCCGACTGAAACAAGTCATTGAACTGACTGAGTGAACCAAGTGATTGAACCATCCAATTGAACCAAAGTGTTAAACCAAGGCATTAAACTATTTCAATGGTTCAATGGTTCAAAGATGCCAAATTTCCTTGTGAATTTCTTCAGACAAGAGTTCGAAGAAGCTTTGTAAAACTTTGCACTCTCTGAACTGGTTATTCATCTACCAAGCAACTACACCTATAGAGTTCATAGAAATCCAAGCTCTATAGAGTTCATAGAAATGGACCTGCAGAGTCCATAGAAAACTTGTAAAGTCCATAAAAATCACCAAATTTATGCAAAATCAAAAAATGAAGTGGCCAAGAATAGCAGGGACAGAAGGGGATTGATTTTTGGCCTGTTGGGCAAAAAATGGTCGACAAATTAGTGACTCCCAAGGGAAGCATGCCTGCTATGCTTAGAGACCAGTTGCCTTGAAGTCCATTTGGCACAGAGTTATATGTATCTTGAAAAAAGTTAGCAATAGCCCCAAAAAGATCCAAGAATCAAACATGAATCCTTTTACACCACACACAAGGAAAACACACACAAGGCTAAAAACACTACTTATGCAAACTACACTTAGGGAAAGTAGGAAAAGAAACTGAAAACAAACTAATATATACAGCTAACCAGGACTATCTACTTCCCTCCTAGATCAAAGGGAAAACTTCTTAAGTCCCCTTCCTGGCAAGAAGACTTATGGTGCCAGATAAGTGGCTGAATGAAAAGGAGATTTGGTGACCTGCTCCTCTTGCCTGCCACTTGGATTGGCTGGTATTTAAGTGGATCAGATTTGAACATGCTTCCAACATATATGTACTCAATTTGTTCCTAGAATCTTATTGAATGCTGGTCCTTCATGCTAGTGCATATCACTAAGAAATTTATGGTTGCTGGCTCATCTCCATAAGCCCTTTGTTGTGCATGATCCCCTTCCAATGCATCACGGTTTGACTTGTTCCCTTCTACTTCTTTGAAGATCCTATCAAACTCATCCTCTACTCCCTCAAGGCCTTCTTAAAGAAGGGTGACTATTGTGATGTCTGAAATGGAATCTCAAACTGATTGCTCATCCCATAGAACATCACCTCTTTGTTCAAAGCTTTCTTCTTCAAGGCTTTCCTCAAGGGAGACCAACCTTTCCTTCTCCTGCTCAAGGACCAGAGTTTCTAGATGTTGAAAGGCATCCATCTGGTCCTCTTCCAACTTAGGCTCTTTGACATAGTAGTCCTCCTCATCGAAAGAACAAGGAAGCTCATCAAATAAAGGGGGAGAGAGTTCACCATGCTTATGTTCCTCTTCATATTGCTAGAACATCTGCATGTATGCATGCCTTGAGTCTTCTCCATTACTGGTGAGGTCTTCACAAGGAGCATCGATGATGATTTCTTCTTCATTGTCACTCATGATAGCCTCCTAGGAAACTACAGATTGGATCTTCTACTCCTCACTCGTCTCCTCTTCCTTGAGAAGGGGTGAAGTGAAACAACCATGTGGAAGGGGAGGCAGTCCTTGAGCTAGAATCAAATTATTCTCCTCCTTCCACTTAGCTAGCACTTCATCAATATTAGGTGTGGCCTGATATCTCTCTAGGAAGTGTGTAGGTGGGGTGTGTTCAGACATGGAATCTTTCATTGGGTTTGAACCATCCATCACACATTGGCTAAGGAATCTCTCTCTGGATTCTAACTCTGGAATTCTCCTAGCTATATCTTCCTAGAAGAGCCTTTCTTGAAGATCATAAGAATCATCGTGGGTAGGAGCAGCTTTATCTTCTTCAAGGTTTTGAGCAAAACCTTTCTTCTCCTCTTTCCTGCCCCATGATTCCACTATTTCCTCCCAGGTCAGGAGTGTGCCATCAAGGTGAAAGATCTCAAAATTAGAATTTTCCCTTTTTGTTAAAGGGAAACTAAGAGGGCTACTTGAGGGGATTGCATACATGTTTTGAGCTTGATCATGGTAATATGAAGGAATACAAGGCCCATGATTCTATACAAAGGAAATATACATACAAAAAGTGATTTCTTGATGGCACCAGGCTACTTAACCAACTGATTCAACTCAGAGTCACCATTGGTGTTGATAGAAAAGCCTCCAAAGGATGGTTGATTGAAGAACACACCAAAAATTCTTCAACTCTTTAGACACAACTTGTCCTATTTGGGCCCATTAGGCATGCCAAAAATTGTTGACGCAGTGGATTGCACCCAGGGCAGGATGCCTAGCTCCTGCCCTTCCACACGCAACAATGGAAACTCCCCTCTCGCCTATGGGACTAACGAAGCTGGAGGAGATAGTCTTTAGATAAGGGCTAGCTCCCTATAATGTATCTTTTAGGCCCTAGTTCCTCCTACTACTAATAAATAAAATGAAAAATGGGGGGATGAAAAGGGAGAGAGAGATGCTAAAAACAAAACCTAAGCCTAAAAATGAAAAGGTGATACACCAAAAAATGTTGACCCACTCAACCCAAACATACACTTTTCACCAGGAAGAAATGCCCATACACTTCATCTAAATGGGGAAGCTCTTTTGCAATAGTGAGTTAGGGGTTCGTAGAGATACAGGGAGGAAGGAACTAACAAAGGTGTTTTGAGACACACTTTGACAGCCTATTCACATGCGCCTATATTCTTGTTGTAGACACTTCTAGTAGACCTACAGAAAAGAGACTTCACAATGCATTGGACATGCTATAATTGATTTATGAAAAGCATGAAAGATAATGACTTAACATAAAAGAAGAACACAGACATATACTTTAAAGTGCAAGTCCAGATAGAGGTAAAAATGCTAAGTCTTGATTCAAGGTAAAATCTGGCAGTGCTCTGCCTTACAAGCCCGAGAGATTTTTGGGTAGAGTTTTACCTTAAGGCTACGAGAGTATGGATCCTTCTCAAATGATAATTTTTATAATATATAGAGAAGGGAAGAGAACTTGGTACTTTTTGGGAAAGACTTTGGCATTCTTTTTGCAAGCTGGCCCATGTGTGCTTTGAGCCTTGGGAAGAGGAAATTGTTTGATTGTCAGCGCTTACGTTGACTTTGGCATTCCACATTAATGTGAAAACATGGTTTCACCTCTTTTTTGAAAATAGACTACTCTTTTCCTGTAAACAAACTATGGTTTATCCCCTCATAAATGCCAACTAGAGAAAACAGGCCGCACCACTCACTGTTTGCACCATTTGGTGACCCTCTGGCAATAACTCGCCTCCTACTTTGTCTCTTTCTGCACCTTATCTTCTTCCTTGTTTTGTCCCCTTCTGCTCCTTTAGCCCTTGGGGGTGATATTTTTGTGGGTCACTATGTTCCTTGGGTTCTTCTTGGTTGGCGCTGGCTACTTTTTACTAATTTTCAAATAAGTGACATGTGGCACGTTCTGCTGTGAAATGGGCAAGACATGTGGCAGCATCCACTTGACTCATGGAAGCTTTAGGCACCCTTTGAAGGTCCTACAAATGAGGACATGTGTCAGCTTTCACTCTCTTTAGCAATTCATCTAGGGCCCACCATAGTTCTTGCAAGACAAAAGAGAGAGACCACAGAGGCTGACACTTGTCGGCTTCCACCATGCTTTGCAGGGGACACGTGGCACATTCTGCTACTCCTAGAAAAAGTATGTCAAAACCTTCTACAGTTTCCACTTGGCACCTTCTACGCTCTACATTTCCAATTGTAAAATTTGACATTCGTGGGCCTATCACTGCATTTGAATCTCTAATGGCTAGTTCATTGTGGTTAACTTTGACGTCCTTAGGCCCATCACCCTTGGACCTTCCTTCAGCTTTATGTTTTGGCCCTTTTCCCTACAGGACTTTTCTATGGGCTTATTTTCCATCATACTTTTTTCTCGTAGGCTTTTTCTATGGACTTTTTTTTGCAGATAAAAAGTCTACAAGAATTGCCTTGTCACTTTGCCTTCAAAAATTCCCTTTCGGGCTTTTGGCCTACGGTTTCCCCGAATTCCTTCAGACTTTTGTCCGAAGGAAGTCCTTTAGACAAAAAGTCCAAAATAATTCATTTCTTTGCCTTAACAAAATTCTGAAAAGATTTGACCTTTGCGGCTTTCTTTCCTTGTGGCCTCTTTGAAGTGCTCTCTGCCCTTCGCAAGGGCTCTTAAACCTAGAACTACCCTCTACAAGGGTACTTGTCCTTTGGGAGGCTTGAACTTTATGCATTGAACCAACCATTGAACCAATCCATTAAACTAGTTTAATGGTTCAAATGATTGCTAAACCAAGGCTTTGAACTGAGCGTTGAACCGTCTGACTGAAACAAGTCGTTGAACTGACTGAGTGAATCAAGTGATTAAACCATTTGATTAAACCGAAGTGTTGAACCAAGGAATTAAACCAAAGCATTGAACCGATTCAATAGTTCAATGGTTCAAAGATGCCAAATTTCCTTGTGAATTTCTTTAGACAAGAGTCTGAAGAAGCTTTGTAAAACTTTGCACTCTCTGAACTAGTTCTTCATCTGCCAAGTGACTATACCTACAAAGTCCATAGAAATGGACCTGCAAAGTCCATAGAAAACCTATAGAGTTTGTAGAAATTGCTAGATTTATACAAAATCAAAAAATGAAATGATCTAGAATAGTAGGGATAGAAGGGGACTGATTTTTGGCTTGTTGGGCAAAAAATGGTCAACAATCCCTTTTAGACTCAGACCTGTAGATGGTAATGCCTAAGTTTAATGTTTTTATAGGCAACTTTAGGCCTTAAAATTACCATCCTCCATTACTCATCTTCTCCTCAAAACTTGTAAGGTAATTTTCCAAGATGGAGGTTACAATATAAGCACATTAGGATGTAGAAAAGGCATTGACAACATTGTAATAAGATATTAATAAAACCTTGAAGAACTTTGTTTTGAAAATTTAGGGACAAAAGGCCTAAAACTCAGTCATCATCATTTTGAAGTCATTCTCCACCTCAATATATCAACCTAACCCATCAAAATTATTTTCATACTCTCCCCAACACATCAAGACCTTAAGGATAGTTCCATATTATGATCGAACTCTTCAAAATGACTCAAAAACTCCTCTGTTAAGGCCACCTATATGTGGGTAATCTAATGTACAGACAGTGAGTAGAATATGAGCAATATGCATTGATTTAGACCTATTTTAATTTGATATCCATCTCAAAAACCTACAATTCATTTTCCACATCTTAAAACACCTAAATCAAGTGTCAACACCCTCTTTGCAACATGAACACCTCCTTCATGACACCTGTAGATGAGTTTGTTTATGTCAAACTAGGTGTGAATGTGATATACGACTACTCAGTCACTATTTTAAACATAAAATGAAGATTTATTCACTACTTAATTCTTTAAAATGATCCACCAAGGCTTAAAACCCTTAAATACACCTCTATGAACATGACATACAAGTTTAATACACATGCCTCACCATGGTTGCAAGCAAATAGTGATCAAAAGTTGATTGTATGGTGCTCCATGATTGCACTCATGAGAATTGCTTTAAAGAATGGAGTTTGAAGTGGAAAATGAATATTTAGCACATTTAAAACATGTGAAGGGTTAAATCACAACCATTTGAATCCATGAATAAGCATGAAGTTCTTGAAAATGGTGAAAATTGCCTATAACTCAGAAAGGTGTATCTTTTTGTAGCTTTCAGCTACTTGACTCATCTAAACATCATGAAATATGAAACCAATCATGGAGATCAAATGAGGATGAATCCAAAATCATTTGAAACCAAAATGACCAATTGGATTTTACTTAAATTCCCAAACCAAAGTAAAACCTATAGGGCTCATGAAATAATAAGCATAAAAGTATAGTCAGCTTCATGAGGATGGTTCATGAAGCACAAGACACCATTATTCAAACTCTTTATATTTAAATTAAGGTATCTAAGTTTAGTTTAACCTCCCTAAGTTATTTGATCTAAACCCTCCTGTGTTGGTCATACCAAGTACAAACTTGAAGACTGCTTTTGCTTACCAAGAAGGGTGAAAAAGGAATAAAATGGTTTTGGGTCAAAAATGACACTTTCAGAGCTCTTAAAATGTAGATTTAAGCTTGGAGACTCTGAAGAGACATATCATGATTTTATCCCATGTGGCGCACTTCCCCATGAGTTGTACAAGTGCCAAACTCACCTTTTTCCTCAATAAGATTACCTTTTCTTCTAAAAAACCTACCACCTTTTAGTTATGTCAGTTGATTAAGACCTATTGGGATACATGTGACATGACATCATCTTTTGGAACATTCACACTTCCCAAAAAATCCTTACAACTCATTAAACTCCCCTTTTTAACCTCAAAATGACTAAAAGGACTAAAATAACTAAGGACCAAGACTAGTATAACATTAAATGACATCAATTAACCTATAAAACACCTTGTAACATTTATATTAGACCCCTAAAACACCTAAAAAATAGATTTTGACCTAGGGATACCCCAATTTTTTCTAAAAGTCAAATTTAGTCAATAATACACTTGTTGAATATAATCCTTGTAGATAATAAAGGAATAAAATATAAATTAAGGCTTAGCAAGTTAAGCGAGGTTGAAATGGTATTCCAAATCATTGTTGAGACTTGTGTGGCACAAGTATAAGCTAAGAAAGTGCTTTGTTTTGTGACTAGCATTGTGAAGCATTGTGTTATTTAAGGTAGTGAATTTATAATCAATACCAAAAAGGTTTTGTTGAATAAATATTGATATTTTATTGATATTATAAATGATAGGTTCTGTAAACCATCTTGGAAATTAGAAAATTGTTGGAGTTTAGTGCTCCTAACATAATTAATGACTGTTATGGGCTGAATTAATATAATATTCTATTCATATGAATTGAATACTTTGGTGTAATATATGCTCAAATACATGAATTATTAATATATTATAGCACTCTTGTGATGAGTGGCCTTAATTTGAGTAAGGCAACTCAACATGCATAATATTCTCATGGTTCGGCAAGGTTATTCCAAGGCAAATCCGCCTTTGGAAGGTGGTGTAATTAAAGACTAAATACAAAAAAAATATTAATAAAGCCTTATGAGGCAATGCTAGAATTTACAGAAATGATTATAAAATTATATACTATTATTATTGATGTATCTTGGATAATTAAATAAAAATTATTTCAAAAGAACAATTAATTATAAATTTTATGCAATTTTTTTAACAGTTGTGGTAAGTAGGTGTATGTTTTGCTTGCCTTTATGTGTAACTATAAGTGACACGTTACAACTATGTATTTGTTTTTTAAAGAATTATGACTAATACTTGAGGAAAACTATTGAGTCCAAAGTGGTGGACTTATAAGAAAGACAAAGAAGTTTTTTCTAGTTGAAATGTTATTATGGTTAGCTAATTACAACCATCATGTAAAATGAAAGTGATAAGTACTATGTTCTATGATATTGAGGTGCTAGAATATATGAATTTTAGATGAAATTAATGATTGTGGAAATCTCTAATTTTCATGGTAGTAATATAACCTTCACCTTGATCCTTGGTTGAGTCCACCCTTGCCAAGGCCACATTACATAGGACAAGCAACACTAGTCAAACATTGGCTTGTTTGGGTAGGCCAATTAAGGGACTGGTGATAAAATCTTTCTATTAGATAAAAGAATAAATTCCTAGTGTCTGATGATGGCTTGTTTACATGAGCCCTCATATGATACTTAAGGTATTATATTCTTGGGAGAACCGAGGGTGTGACTCAAGCCTCGAGGGCCAAGTGGGGGTAAATGTGGTTGCCTTGCTTGGGCAATATAGAAATTTTTGTGGATCTCTTATTATTAGTAAATAGTGTGAACTATCTAATCCATGAGGTGCAAACCTTGTTGTTAGCTTTATAAGACTCATGGATATACATTTATGGGCTATATTAGAACACACCATTCTTTGAAATAAGGTGTTGAAGAACTTGAGATCCTTAGAACTGAGCATACTATGATAAATGATGGATATTTTATGTCATATAGGATGGCATCTAAACATTGGGTGGATTGATAAAATTTATGGACCCTTATGCTTCACTTGTAAGTGTGTGTTGTGATGTGACAATACCCTTGGCATAAATTATCAAAATATTTGAATAACCATGTGTATCCTATTCCATGTGGTTGCTTCATTGCATGTAAAACTGTTGTGTGATGTGTAAACCTCTATGTTATATGTGATTATGTTAGACCATGCAACTTTGTAATTTGTCTATGTTATCAAACATTATTGCATAAGTATTTCATGGATATGTCATACAAAAAGTGTGACCTTGTGTTATTAACTCTTGATATGATGCAATGTGATCATGAATTACTTTATGATGTAACTTTTTCTTTCAAAAGCAACCTCTATTAATTAAATCTGACAGGGTATAATGTTATATTATGTGGTGTAATCCCATATCACTACTCTAATGATGAGAATTGATGAAATTCTAAGGTTGAGGGTGGAGAAGCATTATATCTACATTGATTTATACTAGGTATGGGTTAGGAAGTGGAGTCTTTTGTAGGCTAAAAATCCACTTTTCCCCTTTGCATGAGTTAGCTACTTGATTCATTTGAGTGTGTTCACTTTGTGTGCCATAAATTGGCCATGGGATCTTCATGCATATAGGTCATCATGTGGATTAAGTATTAATTTACCCACCTCTCTAAGGTTTTTGTAAAAATAACCTATGTGTGACCTTGATGTAGCCTTGTGAAGCACTAATTGGTCCTATAAGTTGGATTCTTATGCATTATAGCAAGGTTTTACTTTTTATAATGTAGGCACATGTTGGCTTGTAAATGCAAGTGTGATATGTTACAAAATGGATATATATATATATATATATATATATATATATATATATATATATATATATATATATATAATGGGAGAATATTATTGAATGGATATTCTAATTTATTTAAAGGCATGATTATCATGTATGGCTATGCTTATAAGGGGAAATATAAATTCTTGATCAGGTAATTTTGAAATTATTGGGTACTGCCAAGAAGCATTTGTAAAATGATGGTGGGATTGGGATCCCTAGAACCATCATGCAAGCTCACAAAATTAATGAAGAACATGTTGAAAACCTTGAGGGTTGTATGTGAATACCTGGGATGGCCTCTCTAATATTTGATATGGTTGGTGTGGGATGCTACACTAACCCACGAATGATGCAAATTTTAGCAACCAAAGCAGTATGGTTGGTTGGGTGTTAATTTCATTCTGAGATGAATGTCAAAATATTATGCATAAATCATAATTAAAATTGGTGGAAGAATCACGTAAGAAGTATGCTTACTATAATGGTTTAAATTTTATGGTGAATATTAAAAAGTTATGCTTGAGACATAACAGATTTTTAAATAAAATGCCTCAGATTTAGCTTTTTTATGCTAAATAAGCTACTATCATAAATTACAGGTTGGTAATTGAGCAAAAATATTCAAGCTATTTCAATTTCAACTATGAAATTACTAGTTTTTTTACATTGTGTCTATTATATGATGAAAATTTTAACATGAAACTATTTTAATTTCAAAATTTTGAATCTTATTTTTGGAATCATGCTAAAATTTTGTGAGAGAATGCATAAATTTAACTATATATGAATTCTCTAATACATGACCTTTGCTCATACAAAGTTCAAAATGTCAAAAAGGTTGTAGTATAATTGTTATTGGATGCTTTGATTTTATTCTTTATCCATTAGTTATGGAAATCTATGAATCTTTATTTAATAAAGCATGAAATAAAGAATCTCTTATTTTAAGGATTCAAATTTTACACTTAGTTCTTGTTCTTTTTATAAACTAGTATACTATTAAAATCAGAAGATGGCTAATCAGACTCTTAAAAGGAACTTTTGACCAAATTTGACTTTTAGGTCAAATTGGGACCCCTATAGGTAAAAACTATTTTTAGGTGTTTTATAAGTCTAATGCATATGTCACAAGGTGTTTTATAGGTTAATTAATGTTATACTAGCCTTAGTCCTTAGTCATTTTAGTCCTTTTAGTCATTTTGAGGTCAAAAAAGGGGCATTTAATGAGTTATATGGATTTATTGGAAAGTGTGAAGATTATAAAAAGATGATTTCACATCCCATGTGTCTCAAGAGGTCTTAATTAACTAACATAACTGAAAGGTGGCAAGTTCTTCAGAAGAAAGGGTAGCTTTCTTGAGAAAAAATGAGAGTTTAGAACTTGTATGGCTCATGGTGAAGTGTACCACATGGGAGAAGGTTCTAATAAGACTTTTCAGCTTTCTTATATCCATTTCAGTGCTTGACATGCTCTGGAAGTGCAATTTTTATCCCAAAACCATTATACTCCTTATGTGTTTTCTTAGACATAAAAAAGTGAACTTCAGGTTTGTGCTTAGTAGGGATAGCTAAAAAGGTTTTAGAAAAAATTATTTTGGTAAATGATAGTACACTCAAATACCTTAATTTATATATATTTTAAATAATGGTAGCTTATGCTTTATGATCCATTCTCATGAAGTTGATTGTACTTTTATGCTTATTGTTTCATACACCCTATACGTTTCACTCCATTTTGGGAAAGTTTGTACGACTAGTTGTTGAGGATGATTCCAAATTATTTTTTCCTCATCCTCTAGTGTTCTATATGTTTGGTTTCATATTTCAAGTTGATTTGATAGTCCAAATAACTCACTTTGTAGGAAGGTGTCACCATGTAAGGTTTCAATCAAATATATTTATTTTCAAAGTGTTTGGTTCTTAGAGGAAGCTTCATAGGAATGTGATTTGATGTTTCTCATGACTCAATTCCATATTGATCATCTTATCTTCATGACTAATCTCATAACATCATTCTTGGATCAAGTTTTTAGTCTTTTTATGCTCACAACCAACTCTTTGCTCAAATTCACTTGCATCCATGTTGGAGCACGTGTGAAGAACCTCTTTATCATGTCCATGGAGGTGTTTTGTAATTATCATGATGTTTTATTTTGATATTTTAGTGAAAAAATCAATTTATTATGAATCTAATCCCTTGATGCATGAATCATTTCAGGTTCACTACTTGCATATAGCCTAAGTCCACCTACAAAATATTTTTGACATCATGATGAGAGGTGGAAAACCTAATATGGTTCCAATATATTAAGATTGATAAATGTGTATTGGCGTGTTTGATGAGAGAATATAAATTTTATAGTCATGGATAGATTTTATATTGCTCATATTCAGCTTATTGCCTATGCATCAAAATATCCACCTACAAGTGGCTGAGTAGGGGACTAAGATGTTTGTATGGAGAGGTTGAAACAAATTTGCACCTCCTTAAGGTCTGATTATGATTTTAAAAAATCCATGATAGACCCATTTAAAGTGTTAAAATGTCAAAAGGAACTGTGTAAATCATGTTTGAAGAAGATGACTAAGTTTAGGGAAACATTCCCTAAACTGTGAAAATAAAGGCCCATGAGCATTTTGTGAATAGTATATGACATGGCTACATGAGTTTATTATGCATTATAATTATCTTTACTAGTATCCCCTAGAAAGAAAAATAACCTTGCGAATAAGGAGGTCAATAGTGAGCAATGGATATTAGTTTTTGAAGGGCTCAAACTTGTCAATTTATGTATTGAGAATAGTCAATGTTACCTATAAGATTGAGCTATAAAGAGACCTATACATCGAAAAATTGCAAACCTAGACTATGTTATTATTTTATAATGATTCCAAGTGGTAAAGGTGATATTAGTGACCTAAATATCCTTAATAAAGGACAACATACTATGTGTTAGACCCTAAAACACACTTGCATGTGTGTCTAATTCTAAAACACCCACCTTCAGCTAGGTAAGTAAGCAATGACCCAAACTTTATATATAAGTGTTGTTTTAAGGTGTGATAAAAATATTTATTATATGATATATAGACCTCATGATTAATTAAAATTATTTAAACACCATGATCAATCTCAATTAAGGCTAATACACACCTACAAGAATATTAAGGGTAGGGTTTCACAGTCAAACGAGAAGGAACTCAATTTATGAGCTCAAGGGACATGTAAAGGGTATAGAGAAGTTGGAATGATGAAAAACACATTTATCACCTTTTTAAAATACATTATCACCTTAATGATCTCCAAACAGTGTAAACAAACTATACATACCCCTTAGGACCCTATGAGCACCTACAATCATTATAGGTGACTATTACAGATAATAAGCTGAGAAATAGGTCTTAAGTGATGATATAAGGTCACCCAAATTGAAAAAATGGTTATAAAACATATTATAATTATATTATAAGATATTAATAACTCATATGTATTATCTACAAGGTCAAATTAGGCATGAATACCTATAGGCATGGTGTCAAGAAACAAGACACAGTCAGGGTAACACACTCAATCTTGACTAAGCAAGAGTGTAAAGAGTATGTAGAAGATTGGAGAATAAAATGGAGATATAAATCCATAAAACTATTATCATGATAGGATTATGTATTTTTCATGATAAAAAATGAGTAAAGAGTGAGCTCTAGAACAAGCAATGTACAGTCCATAACATGAAAACCCTGCACACACTCCCTTTTTGCATTCAAAAAGGGTTCTTACGAATTTGAAAGGCCAAATGATGTCATCAAGAGATAAAAAAATTTAGGTAATATCCTTAAAACCTATATAATATCATAAAATAGTCAAAATTTTCTAGGGAAATAGGGGAGTGCCCTTTATTTTATCTCAGATAGAGGGCACTTCTTTTATGCATGTAACCTGCAAGTTTGAGAGATGAGTAATAGGGTGAGACCAGGAGATATTTTAATATTTAAAAAAGGTTTGGGAATCTGTATAACACTTTTAAAATCATGATAAATACCTTGCATAAATATGTAACCCAACATAATACCCTATACTCTTGAGGTTGCAGACAAGCTCATGAGGCATGGTTATGCCTAGAGGCCAAACAAGGGGTCAGTTTCAATTCTAGATCTAAGTGATATTTAAAAATAATGGGATCATGTTTTTAGGGTCATATCAGATATTTATAATCTTATTTAATGCAAAGGATCCCAATTATATGGCATAGAATACAAAAGTTGTAGGCAGGCATGTTGAGCAAGTTTAGGCCTATAATCCAATGAGGGGTCAACTTCCTCTTCTAACCTTGGTAGAGAATTATAATGCATTTTTAAATGTTCATAGGGGATTAATAAATATTTTAAGGATTCTTTTAATATTAAAATCATAATAAGTCCTTTATTGAGCCCAAAATCAACTCAACCCTGTAAGGAATAAGAAAATAAGCTCAATAAGACAGTTTTGGATGCTCACATCTCCCTTGAAGTTATGCATCAAAATCTAAAGAGTTTAGGGATGTTTAAGAAGATATTTAAATTTAATTTTATGTAATTATTTTTAATTTTCAATGTCAGGTATTTATGAACAATGTTTAAGAGTGAAAATAAGCTAGAACCCTTACAAACCCTTGCAAGTGACTAGTTTGGAGAAATGGAGTTTTCTCTAATGGACTAGTTTGACCAGGATTATGATTGGACCTTGTATGAGACTCACTCAAGCTACTAACCACATTTTTTTACTATATATAATTGTATATATAGGGTACAAATCAAGGTAATTTTTACTATTTTGTGTGTTTTTTTAGGCTACAGGAGGTTTCAAGAGATGCAATCAAGTTTGGAGGAAATATTAGGAATTGTAATAACTCCCTATGATTATTTATTACTTCATCACAACTCCTAAGTGTTTTAACAATAGCTCTCATCTCAACCAATCAAAACTAACATATTGGACAAACTAGTGAGAAGGGTGGAAAACTTCAAGTGGAATGATTTTAAGATGTGCCTAATGATTCTAACGCTATGGAGGGTCTTGAAACTTTTCATCCCCTCCCTCCCATGGATTTACATGTAAAACTGAAGCTACATTTGAGGTCAAGTGTGCAAGGTGCATGGAAGAAGAGTATTTTGGACTGTAGATGATGATAGCTCATTTTTAGGTGATTTTAGATGACCAGGCCTACAACCAATGCATAGAGAGGCATGTCTGAAATCCTTTCCATTCATCCCAATAATCATACCTATCTTTAATAAATGTTATGATTTTCAAATAGGGCTAATCATGAAGGCAATTATTAAAAACTAGAATAAGAAGGATTATGCCACTTTGCAAGAGTTTGATAACTTGGATAGAAACTTTGGATTTCTAACCTTGCATGATTCATCTCATATCCTATTCTCATGCATAAGTAACTAATTCTCTTAGCTTGACAAGTTTCCTTTTTACCCTTTAACTTTTCTCTCTCTCTCTCTCTCTCTCTCTCTCTCTCTCTCTCTCTCTCTCTCTCTCTCTCTCTCTCTCTCTCTCTCTCTCTCTCTCTCTCTCTCTCTCTCTCTCTCTCTCTCTCTCTCAAGTTCTATAAAAATTAACTATTTTGGCCATTGTAACTTATGCTCCACCTGAGTGTGATGAAGCCTTGCTCATTTTCACACCATTTAATCAATAAGACTACTAGTTTTTACCTCTTCATGAGTATTCATAAGTGTATTTTACTTGGAGTATGAATATTGCATAGTGAAGACTATGGATTCCTTAGCATATTGTCTCATTCTTTCAACTTATTTGTAGTTGAAAAGTTTCTTCTTGTAGAGCATGTGAAGTGTTCTATGAAATATCAAGGATTGATTTAGTTAGTATTTTCATTAGTGTCGTTCAAGGCCTCTTTTATAGTCCTCCTATATTTTCACATTCATCCATAACCTCATAATTTAACATTGATGTGGGAAGATGAAAATTAGAGAAGTGTATGTTCAGTTTGTCTCTTGATTTCATGTGTAACATGTAGTTGGTCAGAATTCATAATATTATTTGGTGTATCACCTCCCTTAGAATAGTTTTCTTTTATTTATCTCTCTCCCTTTTTTCCCTTAAATTTTAGGTGTAGTTTCAATCCAAAGTCGCACATAAATGGAGTTATCCCTATCTAGAGATTCACTTCATCCTTAGGCTACCCACAAGCCTAAAGGTGTTTCCATTGTGCCACTTAGATGAAGAGAGATTAGACATCCCCTCAAAGGGTAAAAATTCAAGTGAAAATAGGAACATGATGTCTAATAAAGGATAAGGATCTTCAAGTGTTCCTATTTTGAAATGAATACACCTTTATAGAGCTTAGAGCTTATCAATATGAACCCACATATTGATATGCCTTGAATTATATATATTTGTTTTTATAAAAAAAAAATGTTCTTCCTTACAAAACCCTCTAGAGGTATTTACCTCTATCTAAGAGTCTATATTGATATAAATATGGTCATGAGTTATTATTTTTGTCCTTAGTGACCAGGACAATGCCTATTTAAGGAGAGAAGTATGTTATGACCCAAGTTATTATGGTTAAGGCTTTGCATGAATAAGTCTTCAATGATTAATGTGTTAAGTTTTTTTATGTTTTTTGGATTATTATTCAAATCATTCTAAAGGTATTGAGCACAAAATTATAAAATTCATCAAAAAATATCAATTGCTAAAGTTTAAATTAAAGAATTTAATTTAAAAGATATTGTGATTTTTCTATAGTCCATGAATGGACTAGGTTTATATTTAAACCAATTATTGATAGCATTAGAAATTAATTTTTATAAAAGTCAAAAGTGAAATATGGTAAATATTATATCTATTTTTTTATTGAACAAAAGGTTAATTTGGGAGAAGCTTGAATAGGGTTTTGGATTGTGAAAGAAGCTTCATGCTACCATTTAGCGAAAATAGAAGAGGAGTAAGGGACATCATGGAAGTTGGAAGGCCAAGTTGCATAGTATCTATGCCAAGTGTTGGTAGCAGAGAAATGACAAAAATTCATGGTAGTCATGGGAAAGCTTCAGATGCATGAGAAATTTTCATAGAGATGTCATGTGAAGCCATTGAGAGATATGTCTTTACCTACAAAACTCATAACTATTAGTTACATTTCAAAGAAGAGAATTTGGAAATGAAAGGTTGCTCTTAGGAAGATTTTTATAGCACCATGAAAATGAAGGAAGATGGGTAAAATACTTTAGTTGGTAGTCAAGGGCAATGATTTCAGGTAAGTTACCCTCCTCCTAATTAATTTCGCATTCTAGTTTTAATTGCATTTTAGTAATTTACAAATGTTCTTGTCTAGATATTGGCCTTTATAAGCATGTATAAGCATCAATATATGAACCTCTAACTTAATAATTATTAGGGTTGTAACTATAGAAATTTCATACCCTACTTAGTAAAAATGAATGCGGGTGCAGCAAATTAATTGGCCTTAACTAGGCCTGTTAGTTAATTTTTCATTATTTTGATTTCATGGGTTTTCTTTTAGAAAATGAACAGTTGTTCTATTGAGTGGGAAAACTTGAAGCATGGTTTTTCAAGCATATTTTATATGCCTACTAGAATTGGGTTTATGTGAGTAATGTTTTTGTATTATAACCTGAGTATTATTATTATTCTAGCATGGTTGGCAACATATAGTTTTAAAATATGGAGTTTATTTGCCAAATTGAATGGCTGAAATTTGTTGCTAAATTGTGTGGCTTGAATTCATTTGCCAAATTAAATAGTTTTAATTTATTTGCCAAATTAAATGGTTAGAATTTGTTACCAAGTTGATTGGATGGAATTTATTACTAAATTTATTGCTTAGAATATGTTTCTAAACTGACTAGCTAGAATTTATTTTCTAAAGTGCCTCAAAGAAGATGCTTATGAACTGTTTGACAAAATGCTTAAATTATTATATGGCTGAAAATTATTCATGAAGGATATTTATGAACTATTTAATGAAATGTTTAGCTATTATATGGCTATAAATTATTTCATAAAGGATGCTTAAAAACTTTTTGATGAAATGTTTAAGCTATTAACAATTGGGTTAAATCATTACAATCACTAATTTTATTATATGCATTTAACATCTTGAATGGCCAATTACTTGCCTTTTATAGGTGAGTATATGTGTTTTCACTTATAGTTGAAAGTGAATTGATTGTTGAGGTATTCCTCTTAGTTTATTTTGAGGTGGTTGAGTAATTTAATCGATCTTGTAAAGAGGCATGATTATTTTGATAATCCTCTTACGACTAGAAAATCAACCCATAATAGCCTGAAAAATAGCCTTCAATAAATACTTAAACGTTTATTTGTTGACAAAAAGAGTTGGAATGTGGTATTTTACCATATAGTAATTAGCAACAATAATTATATTATTCCTCCCTAGTACGAATGACTTTTGGTGACACCTTTTATGGAAGGTAATTGCAAAAGAAAACTACATCACTAAGTTTTAACTATTTGTAATTTAGTCTCAAAAGAGACTTAGTTTTTATAGTATTTATCTCTTTTTCTCAAAACTAAAACCTATAATAGATTCTCTCCATCTTCATCTTGGATGAGAGATACTTTTATTTATCTAATTAGATCATTTACTATTTTTCGTAAGGCATTTGTTTTAGCCATTTACGTTATTTTTATACACAAATCAACTCATAGCAACTTAGAAGTTGATGGTTTAAAAATATTCACATGGTTTTTTGATGATAATGATTTATACTTTGAGATTAAACTCATAGGTATTGAAATAAATGAGATAATTTTCTTCCTTCCAGACATGATATTTAGATCTCATTTTTGGGATGCTTTTGTAGTAAAATTATTCCTTGTTTAGTCTATTGATTGCAAAGGTGATTGGAATTATTTTTCTCTAACTAAACAAAGTTAGAGTGTTTTTGTTGTTTTATTCTTGGCATGATTTTGGTTGGTAATAATAAAATATTAAAGTAACATTTTTCTCATTAAGATTCTTATAGTATGAGACTTGGAATGAAAGAATCAAGCAGTGCATACCACTATGGTGAATAGTATGTCATTCACTTATACATTTGTAAAATAGTATCTTTTATGTGGATACTTCTTGTAAAAAGTGTTCACTACCAGCTACATCTAAATTTAGTAAATAAGTGGTACATATGGATTATATTGCATTAAATGTTGAGTTTGAAAATAAGGATTTAGCTGCATAAATATGTTTATTGATCATTCTTTTAAATGAGTATGCTTTCATAATCTTGATATATGTTTAATGTTTCACAAAATATGAATTGTCACATTGAAATTTAAAGTTTTATGACAAATTATTTATTATGAGGAAGGTGAATTGCTCAACATTATGTTGACCCTTTCTATTGACATTATTAGTGAAAGTTTAGTGGCAAAATAAATGAATAAGGGAACAAAAAGTATGATTCTTGATTGATTAGTGTTGTTTGTAAAGTATGTCTAGATTGATCTTTTATTCATTTATATATTTTGGGCACTCATTGGAGACGGAAAGTGTGGAATCATTTCAATGTATTTACCTTCTTAAATCCAAAGTGCATGTTATGGGTTGTATTGTGTTTATCTTGTTAAATGAACTTCACTCATTTAGAGTGTATTTGTATAAAAGGTTCATTTACATTAGAAAGGTATTATTTGGGTATCATTTCCCTATTATAAGTAAGAAATTTATATAAATATATAAAACTTATATGTTTCCCAAATTAATATGAAAGTGAGAATATATGAAAAGGTTTTAAATATCTATCATACTTTATGGTGATTGTCCATCTCTTTTAGTCTTATTATGATAAAGACTATGATATACTTTTTTGTGCTAACTTACATACTATGTATGTGTGATTTAAGGATTGGTTTTTTATTGTTAAATTGGTGGATTTATCAAGTTGTATCATTCTCCTATTTGCTATAAGAGACATGTTATCTCAAATCTCTTTTATAGGTTACCTTATCTCACTAACAAAAGGTTATCTATTAATCCTAAGTGCAATAATAAGGAAAAGATTACTAAATATAATTTGAGAGAGTTATTTCAGCCTTGTAGAGATTAATTTACAATATCAATCTCTTTACTTTGACTATTGATTCACCACTCTAATTAAGGCAACAAGTCTAAGAAGCATTGTATAGGGATCAAATACACTTTTGGGAGACTATGTGTGCTTAATATGTTTAATAATATTGTAGATTGATTCATGATCTATGATATCAAAGTTAACACTCAAGCACACTATTGGAATCTATGTAGTGCAAGATCAAAATGAGAAAGAACCCTTGTTTTAGAAAAAAAATGTGGGTATATTTGGGTTTATTTCACTTGGTGTCAGAGCCTGTGCTCTAAAAATTTTAAAGAAAGAGGCTACTTAACCAAAAGAAATAACTTAATACACTTTCTATCCAACTATGTTTGTTGGTAGTATGCTTGTTCTGTATCTATGATTGGAATAGAAAATAGGGACTATTTCATTTTGAAACTCTATGGGATCTTAATGAATACCTAACCATAATATGTTTATCTGCATAGCCTTGGCTAAAGTTACCCTTTTCCAATTTAGGGTTGCATTAATATGGGTCTCATTTAACTACTAGTTGACCTATATGGGTGGGTCAATATGAGTCAATGTGATAAAAGACCACTATTGAAATTTAAAACAATTATTTGATAATTGTTGTAAATATTCTTAAGACATTAAGTCTTTGAAGGGATGAATTATACTTGGGAGTTTAGTTGAGGTGAGAGCATACCTGATTTACTCTAGTAATTCATCTAGTGTTAAAATCTTTGTTAGTCAGGGACTAGTTTGAACTTTTTGGGTTAATAGATTTGAGTAGTTGTTGATTACCAGTACCATTCCATTAGATATGCATTAATCCAACTTAATAATAAGAGTTAAAATAGAAGGATCTTAAAATGAATTTTTGATTATCAAGACCATTTGGTGAGTTGTATGAATATTGACTCATTTTCTAGTGGTTTGTTAATTTGGGAGTTACTCTCCTAAGTCCTATGCTAGAATAAGTTATAACAAGAGTTATTTCATATCTCTTATGTGATTTATATGGCTACCTTTAATCTCTTATTAAGTGAAGTCTTAAATAGAATTGTAGGCCTTATTTTTATCTTAAGGACCTAATTGACAACTTGGTGAGTTTGTCCTATTGTGATTCTTGGCATGTTAACTATATTTGCCTTGAACTAATAAACTAATTTTTGAATCAATTTATCTTAAATTGATACCTTTGTTGTCAAATGTAATCTTTGTAGATAACAAAAGAATAAAATATGAAATTAAGGCTCAATATGTTAAGTGAGTTTAGAATGGTATTCCAGCTCATTGTTGGACCTTATGTGGCATAAGTATAAGCTAAGAAAGTGATTTGTTTCATAACTAGTGCTTGTGAAGCACTATTTTATCCAAAGTGAATTTATAATCAATACTAGAAATGTTTTTCTTATCAAATGTTGATATTTTGTTGATATCAAAAATGATGGGTTCCTTTAATTATCTTAGAAATTGGAAAAATGTTGAGGTTTGGTGCTTCTAGCATAATTAATGACTATTATGGCAAGAATTTTTATAATATTCTATTCATATGAATTAAATAATTCAATGTAATTTATGCTCAAATGCATGAATTATTGATCTATTATAGAACTCTTATGATGATTGTCCTTAATTTGAGTAAGACAACTCAACATACATAAGTTGCTCATGTTTGGGAAAGGTTGTTCTAAGTCAACTCTACCTTTGAAAGGTGGTGTAATTAAAGACTAAATGCATGAAACGTGTTAATAAAGCCTTATGAGGTAATTCTATAATTTTCATAAATGATTATAAAAATAAGATACTACTATTATTACTGATGTATCTTGGGTAATTAAAAGGAATTTTCTTTCAAAATAATAATTAATTGTTGATTTTATGTAGCTATTTTTTTAACAATGATGGCAAGTAGGTGTATATTTTGCTTGTCTTTATGTGTCACTATAAGTGGCAGGTTACAACTATGCAAAAAAATTAAAAGTATTGACTGGTACTTGGGGAGTACTTTTGGGTCCAAAGTGATGGACTTATAAGCAAGACCAGGTGGTTGAAATACTATTATGGTTGGTTGAATGCAACCATCATGTAAATTAAAAGGGAATAAGTACTACGTTTTATGATATTGAGGTGTTGAAATATATGAATTTTAGATGAAATTAATGATTGTGGAAATATGTAATTTACATAGTAGTAATATAACCTTCACCTTGAGCCTTGGCTGAGTCCATCCTTCCCAGGGCCACACTATATAGGACAAGCAACACTAGTCACACTTTGACTTGTTTGGGTAGGCCAATTATGGGACTAATGATAAAATCTTATTATTGGAATAAAAGAATAAATGCCTAGTGTCTGATGATGGCTTGTTTAGATGATCCATCATATGATACTTGAGGTATGATATCCTTGGGAGGATTGAGCATGTGACTCAAGCCTGGAGGACCAAGTGAAGATAAATGTGATTACCTTGCTTAGACAAGATAGAAATATTTGAGGATCTCTTATTATTGGTAGATAGTTTGAGCCATCTAATCCATGAGGCACAAACATTGTTGACAATTTTTAGAGACTCATAGATATAGATTTATGGCATGTGTTGGAAAACACCATTCTTTGAAAGAAGGTGTTTAAGAACTTGTGATCCTTGGAACTAAGCATACTATGATAAATGATGGATATTTGATGTCATAGAGGATGGAATCTAAACATTGGGTAGACCGATAAAATGCATGGACCCTTGTGCTTCACTTGTAAGTGTATGTTGTGATGTGAAAATACCTTTGGCATAAATTATCAAAATAGTTGAATAAACATGTGTATCATATTCAATGTGTTTCCTTCATTGCATGTAAAACTATTGTATGTTGTGTAAAACTCTATGTTATATGTGATTATGTTAGAGCATGCAACTTTGTAATTTGTTTATGTTAGCAAACATTATTGCATAAGTATTTCATGGATATGTCATATAAAAAGTGTGACCTTATATTGTTAACTCTTGATATGAAGTAATGTGAACATAAACTACTTTGTGATGTAATTTTTCCATTTTGAAAGCAAATTTTATTAATTAAATTTTTCAAGGTATAATTTTGTATTGTGTAGTGTAATCCTACATCACTACTCTAGTGATGAGCATTGATGCAAGTGTGAGGTTGAGGGTGGAGAAGCATTATAATCGTATTTATTAAGACCAGGTAAGGGTTAGGAAGTAGAGTTTATCATAGGCTAAAAATCCATTTTTCTCCTTAGCATGAGTTAACTACCTAATTTATTCAAGTGTGTGCACCATATGTGCCAAAAATTGACCATGGGATCTTCATGCATAATAATCACCTTGTGGATTAAGTGTTACCTTACCCACCTCTCTAAAGTTGTTGTAAAAATAACCATGTGTGACCTTGGTGTATCTTTGTGAAGCACTAATTAATCTTATAAGCTGAATTTTTATGCATTATAGCAAGGTTTTACTTGTTTTAATGTAAGCACGTGTTGGCTTGTAAATGTAGTCTAATTTATTTAAAGGCATGAATAGCATATATGTCTATGCTCAGAAGGGGCAATATAAAATCTTGATCAGGTAATTTTGAAATTCTTGGTAACTTCCAAGAAATATTTTTAAACTGATGGTGGGATTGGGATCCATAGAACCATCATGTGAGCTCATGAAATTAATGAAGAACATGATGAAAACATTAAAGGTTCCATGTGAGTTCCTGGTATGGCCTCTTCAATGTTCTATGTGGTTGGTGCAAGATGTTTCACTAACCCATGAATGATGTAAATTCTAGCAAGCATAGTAGTATGGTTGTTTGGGTGTTAATTTCATTTTGAGATGAATGACATGATATTATGTGTAAAGCATAATTAAAAGTGGTGGAAGGACCACATAGCAAGTATGATTACTATAATAGATTATATTTTATGGTGAATATTATAAATTTATGCTTGAGACAACTAATTTTTTGTGGAAAATGTCTTAGATTTAATTGTTTTATGTTAAATTAGGTGTTATCATAAATTGCAAGTTGGTAATTGAATAGAAATATTGAAGCTATTTCAATTTTAACTATGAAATTACTAGTTTTTATTGACATTATGTCTATTATATAAAGGAAATTTTAACATGAAAATGTTTTAATTTCAAAATTGTGATTCTAATTTTTGGAATCATACTAAAATTTTGTGAGAAAATGCAAAAATTTAAGTATGTATGAGTGTTTTAATACATTACCTTTGCTCATATGAGGTTCTAAAAGTCAAAAAGGCTACAGTATAATTTTTATTGGATGTTTTGATTTAATCCTTTATCCATTAGTTATGGAAATATGTGAATCTTTATTTAAGAAAGCATGAAATAAAGAATCTCTTATTTTAAGGATTTAGATTTTAAATTTAGTTATTTTGCTTTTTATTAATTGGTATACTATTAAAATTAGTAAATGGTTTATCAAACTCTTAAAAAGAATAGGATGTCCAAGATAGGGATAAGTATCTTTAGGTGGTTTTATTGAAAATGAATGCACCTTTATAGAGCTCAAAGCTTATAAATATGAACCCACATATTGATACACCTTGAGTTATATATATATATATATTCATAAAAAAATAAAAAAATAAAAGACATTATTCCCTACAGAACCCTCTAGAGGTATATAACCCTAGTTAAGAGTCCATAGTGATATAAATCTAGTCATGAGCTATCCCTTATGTCCTTAGTCACTAGGATGATGTCTATATAAGGAGGGAAGGATGTCATGACCTAAATTATTATGGTTAAGGCTTTGCATGAATAAGACTTCTATGGCTAATGTGTTAAGCATTTTTGTTTTGCTCAAATTATTATTCAGAACCTTGTAAAAGCATTAAGTACAAAATTATAACAAGCATCAAGACATATTAATTACCAAGGTTTAAATTAAAGGATTTAATATAAAATATATTATTATTTTTCTATAGTCCATGAATGGACTAGCTTTATATTTAAACCAATTATTGATAGCATTGGAAATTGATTTTTATAAAAGTCAAAATTGAAATATGGTAAATATTATATCTATTTTATTATTAACCAAAATATCAATTTGAGAGAAGCTCAAATAGATTTTTGGCTTGTGAAAGAATCTTCATGATGTCATTTTGGGTAAAGAGAAGAAGAGTAAGGGATGTTATGGCAGCTAGAAGACCAATCTACATAGTAGCCATGCCAAGTTTTGGTAACAGAGAAATAATAGAAATTCATGGCAGCTATGGGAAAGCTTCAAGTGCATAAAAAATATTCTTAGAGATACCATGTGAAGCCTTTGGGAGATATTTCTTTGCTGATAAAACTCAAAACTATTAGTTACATTTCAAAGAGGAGAATTTGGAAATGAAAGGCTGCACTAAGGGAGATTTTTATGGTACCATAAAACTAAAATAAGATGGGTGAAAGACTCTGGTTGGCAGTTCAAGGCAATGATTTTAGGAGAGTTACCCTCCTAAATAATTTTGCATTCTAGTTTAAATTGCATTGTGATAATTTGTAAATGTTCTTATACAGATATAAGCCTTTATAAGCATGAACAAACATACATATATGAGGCTCTAAATCAATAAGTATTAGGGGTATTTACGTTATAATTACATAAATTCCATACCCTACCTGGTAAAAATGAATACGGGTGTAACAAATTAATTGGCCTTGACTGGGCCTATCAGTTCATTTTCTATTATTTTGATGTCATGGGTTTTCTTTTGGAAAATGAAAAATTATAGTATTGAGTGGGAAAACCTAAAGCAAGGTTTTTCAAGCATATTTTATATGCCCTAATAGAATTGGGTTTATGTGAGTAATGTTTTTGTATTAAAACCCAAGTATTATTATTATTCTAGCATTGTTGGAAACATATAATTTTAAAATATGGATTTTGTTTGCCAAATTAAATGGATGGAATTTGTTGCCAAATTTAATGACTAAATTTTGTTGCTAAATTATGTGGTTGGAATTTGTTTCCCAAATTAAATGGCTAGAATTTGTTTGTCAAATTAAATTATTGGAATTTGTTACCAAGTTGAATGGTTAGAATTTGTTGCTAAATTGATCAGTTGGAATATGTTGCTAAACTGACTGGATAAAATTTGTTTTCTAAATTACCTCAAAGAAGATGCTTATGAATTATTTTACAAAATACCTAAATTATTATATCGCTAGAAATTATTCATGCTATTTGACAAAATGCCTAACTATTATATGTCTAGAAATTAGTTAATAAAAGATGATTATAAATTGTTAGATGAAATGTTTAAGTTATTAAATGTATGAATTAAATCATTGCAATGGTTGATTTTATTGTATGCATTTAAAATCTCAAATGGTCAATTATTCACCTTACATAGGTGAATATATGTGTTTTCACTTATATCTTAAAGTGAATTGATTATAGGGGTATTGCTTTTGATTTATTTTGAGATGGTTGAGTAATTTAATCAATCTTGTAAAGAGTCATAATTATTTTGATAATCCTCTTATGGCTAGAAAATTAACTCAAACAACGTTAAATAAATACTAAAACTTTTATTTGTTGAAAAAAAAGAGTTAGAGCGTGTTATTTTACCATATGGTAAATATCATAAATAATTAGATTAATCCTCCTTAACATGAATGAATTTTGGTGACATAATTTTTGGGAGGTAGTTGTAGAAGAAAATTGTATTTCTGATATTTAAATAGATGCAAGTTAGTCTCAAAAGAGACTTTGTTTTTATAGTATTCATTTCTTTTTCTGAAAACTAAAACTTGTAATGGATTCTCTCTAGTTTTATCTTGGATGAGAGGCTAATTGGGTCATTTACTATTTTTGGTAAGGCATTCTTTTTAGCCATTTACACTCTTTTCTATGCAAATCAACTCATAGCAGCTTGGAAGTTGATTGTTTAAAAATATCTAACTTCATATTTTTTTATTGATAATATTGTATACCTTGAGATTAAACTCACAAGTATTGAAATAAATAATGGAGGAAATATTCCTCCTTTTAGACATGATATTTAGATCTCATTTCCAAGATGTTTTTACTATAGAATTTTTCCTTGTTTAGCCTATTGATTGCAAAGGTGCTTGAAATTGTTTTGATCTAACTAAAAAAAGTTAGAGTGTTTTTGCCATTTTATTCTTGGCATGATTTTGGTTGGTAAGAATAAAACGTTGAAACAACACTTGTCTCATTAAGATTATTATAATATGAGAGTTGGAATTAAAGAATCAAGAAGTGCATGCCACTATGGTGAATAGTATGTCATTCATTTATACATGTGTAAAATGGTATCCTTTTATTTGGATATTTTTGGTAAAAAGTGTTCACTATCAATTGCATCTAAATTTAGTAAATAATCGGTACATGAAGATTGTATTATGTTATATGTTGAGTGTTAAAGTAAGGATTCGACTGGCATAAATATATTTATTGATCATTCTTGTAAATGATTATGCTATCATAAACCTCATATCTATTAAATGTTTTAAAAAATATGAATTGTCACATTACAATTCAAAGTTATATGGAAAACTATTTATTATGAGGAAGGTGACTTGCTCAACATTATGTTGACCTTTTTTATTGACATTCTTAGTGCAAGTTTAGTGGAAAAATAAATTAATAAGGGATCAAAAAGTATAATTTTTGGTTGCTTAATGATGTTTTTAAAGTATGTTTGGATTGATATTTTCTTCATTTATATATTTTGGGTGATCATTGTAGAGGAAAAGTGTGGAATCATTCCAAGGTATTTACCTTCTTACATCTAAAGTATGTGTTAGGGGTTATATTATGCTTGTCTTTTTAAATGAACTTCGCTTATTTGAGTGTATTTGTATAAGAGGTTCATTTAAATTGTAAAGGTATCATTTGGGTTATGTTTCTCTATTATAAGGAAATAATTTTTATAAATATGTATAAATTATATGTATCCCAAATTAATATGAAAGTGGGAATATATGAGAAGCTTTTAAATATTCATCATACTTTATGGTGATTGTCCATCTCTTTTAGGCTTATTGTGGTAAAGGCTATGATGTCTTTTTTGTGATAACTTACATACTATATATGTATGATTTAAGGAATGATTTTCTATTGTTAAATTGGTAGATTTATCAAGCTATATCATTCTCCTATTTTCTATAAAAGACATGTCTCAAATATTTTTTATAGGTTACCTTATTTCAATGACATAAGGTTATCTATTAATTCTAAGTGTACTAATATGTAAAGGATGACTAAATCTAATTTGAGAGATATATTGTAGTCCTATTGAGATTAAAAATTAATATCAATCTCTTTACTTTAATCATTGTTTCACCAATCTAATGAATGCATCAAGTCTAAGAACCCTTGCATAGGGATTGAATATACTTTTAGGTGACTATGTGTGTTTAATATGTTTAATAAGCTTGTAGATTGATTCACGATCTATGATAAAAATAAGTTTTCATTCAAGCACATTATTAGAATCTATAAAATGGAATATCAATCTAGGAAAAAATCCTTGTTTTGGAAAAAAATGTGGATTGATTTGGGTTCATTTTACTTAGTATAAAATCTTGTGCTCTACAAGCTTTTAAAAAAGAGGTTGCTTAACCAAAAGAAACAGATTAGTGTACTTTGTATCTAACTATGTTTATTGGTAGTACGTTTGTTGTGTATCTATGATTAGAATGGGAAATATTCACTATTTCATTTTGGAAACATGTGAGATTTTAATGATTCCTTGACCATAATATACTGATCTCCATAGCCTTAGATGAAGTCACCCTTTTCTAATTTTGGTTTGTGTTAATATGGGTCCCACTTTACTACCAGTTGACTTGTATGGGTAGGTCAATATGAGTTAATGCAATAAAAGACCAATGCTAAAATTTAGAATAATTATTTGATAATTGTTATAAATGTTCTTGGGACATTAATTCCTTCAAGGGTTAATGTATGACTTATCCTTGGGAGGCTAGTTGAGGAGAGAGCATACTTGATTTACTTGAGTAAATCATATGATTTTAGAATTTTTATTGGTCAAGGACTAATTTGCACTTTTTAGATTGGTAGAGTTGAGTGGTTATTGATTACCATTACCATTCCATTAGATATACATTAAGCCAACTTAATAATAAGCATTGGAAGAGAAAAACCTTGAAATGAATTTTTGATTATCAAGACCACTTGGTGAGTTGTATAAATATTGACTCATTTTCAAGTGATTTATTAATTTAGAAATTACTCTCCCAAGCCTTATATTGGACTAAGTTATAACTGGAGTTATTTTATAGCTCTTATGTGATTTATATGGTTGCCTTTACTCTATTATTAAGTGAAGTCTTGAATATAATTAGTAGGCCTTATTTTTATCTTAAGGACCTAATTGGCAACTTGGTGAGGTCGGCCTATTGTGATTCTTGGTATGTTAACTATATTTGCCTTGAACTAATAAACTAATTTTTAAATTGGGTTGTCTTAAATTGATACCCTTGTTGCTAAAAATAATCTTTATGGATAAAATATGAATTAAGGCTCAACAAGTTAATTGAGATTGGAATGGTATTCCAACTAATTATTGGGACTTGTATGGCATAAGTATAAGCTAATAAAGTGCTTTATTTTATGACTAGTGCTTATGAATCAATATTTTATCTAAGGTAGTGAATTTATAATCAATATCAGAAAGGTTTTCTGATTGGATGTTGATATTTTATTCATATCAAAAATGATGGGTTTCTTTAACCATCTTAAAATTTAGAAAAATATTGGGGTTTGGTGCTCCCAGCATAATAATGACTATTATGGACAGAATTTTTATAATATTTTATTGATATGAATTAAATATTTTGGTGTAATATATGTTCAAATGCATGAATTATTGATTTGTTATAGAAATCTTGTGATGAGTGGCCTTAATTTGAGTAAGATAACTCAACATGCATAGGATGCTCATGGTTGGGTGAGTCTATTCTAAGTCAAATCTACCCTTGGAAGGTGGTGTAATTAAAGATTAAATGCAAAAAAATCATTAATAAAGCTTTATGAGGTAATGTTGGAATTTCAAAAAATTATTATAAAATAAGATACTACTATTATTTTTTATGTATCTTGGGTAATTAAAATAAAATTTCTTTCAAAAGAACAATTAATTATTGATTTTATGCAATTATTTTTTTTAACAGATATGTCAAGTAGGTGTATGTTTTGATTGCCTTTATGTGTCACTACAAGTGACAGGTTACAACTATGTAATTTTTTTAAAATATTATGACTAGTGATTTGAGAACACTATTGGGTCCAAAGTGATGGACTTATAAGCAAGACCAAGAAGATTTTTATAGTGAAATGCTACTATGGTTGGCTAATTTCAACCATCATATAAACTAAAAGTGAATAAGTACTATGTTCTATGATATTAAGGTGCTAGAATCTATGAATTTTAGTTGAAATTAATGATTTTGAAAAGTTGTAATTTCTATGGTAGTAATATAACCTTCACCTTGAACCTTGGTTGAGTCCACCCTTCTCAATACCACACTACATAGGACAAGGAGCACTAGTCAAACATTCGCTTAATTGGGTACGTCAATTAGGGGACTAGTGATAAAAGCTTATTGTTAGAATAAAAGGATAAACACGTGGTATCTGATGATGGCTTGTTTAGATGAGCCCTCATATGATACTTGAGGTATGACATCCTTGAGAGGACCGAGGGTGTGACTCAAGCCTAGAGGGATAAGTGGGGTGAATGTGGTTGCCTTGCTTGGACACGATAAAAATTTTTGGGGATCTCTTATTGTTAATAGATAGTGTGATCCATCTAATCCATGAGGCATGAACCTTTTTGGTAACATTTTGAGACTCATGGATATAACTTTATGGGCTATGTTGGAGCACACCATTATTTGAAAGAAAGTGTTGAAAAACTTGAGATCCATAGAACTAAGAATACTATGATAAATGATGGATATTTGATGTTATATAATATGGCATCTAAATATTAGGTAGATCAATAAAATTCATAGATCCTTGTGTTTCACTTGTGTGTGTTCTGGTGTGAAAATAACCTAACATAAATTATCAAAATGGCTAAATAAACATGTGTATCATATTCCATGTGGTTTTTTCATTGCATGTAAAACTATTGTATGTTGTGTAAACCTCTATATTATATGTGATTATATTAGACCATGTAACTTTGTAATTTGTCTATGTTGTCAAACATTATTGCATAAGTATTTCATGGATATGTCATAAAAAAAGTGTGACCTTGTGTTGTTAAATCTTGATATGAAGTAATGTGATCATGAACTACTTTGTGATGTAACTTTTTCCTTTTGAAATCAACCTTTATTAAATAAATATGTTAGGGTATAATGTTGTATTGTGTGGTGTAATCTAGCTTCACTACTCTAGTGATTAGCATTGATACAAGAGTGAGGTTGAGGGTGGAGAAGCATTATATCTAAATTGATTTAGACCAGGTATGAGTGAGGAAGTGGAGTCTCTCAAAGGCTTAAAATCTATTTTTTTCCTTTGCATGAGGTAGCTACCTATTTAGTTTAGGTGTGTGCACCATGTGTATCACAAGTTGGTTGTGATATCTTCATGCATAATGGTCATCTTGTGGATTAAGTGTTACCTTACCCACCTCTCTAAGGTGGTTGTAAAAATAACCTATGTGTGACCTTGATGTCACCTTATGAATCACTAATTAGTCCTATACGTTACATTCTTTTGCATTATAGCAAGGTTTTACTTGTACTGTAGGCACATGTTGGATTTTAAATGTAAGCATGCTATGTTATGAATTGAATATATATTTTTTTAATGGAGAATATTCTTGAAAGGATATTATGATTTGTTTAAAGGTATGAATATCATGTATGCCTATGCTTGGAAGGGGTAATATAAAGTCCTAATCAAGCATTTTTAAAATTATTGGGTGTTACCAAGAAGTATTTGTAAAATGATAGGGGGATTAGGATCCCCAAAACCATCATGTGAGCTCACAAAATTAATGGAAAACATATTGAAAACCTTGAGGGTTACATGTGAGTGGTGTCTAGGATGGCCTCTCTAATGTTTAATGTGGCTGGTGCAAGATGTTGCACTAACCCACGAATGATGCAAGTTTTAGCAATCATAACAGTATGGTTGGTTGGGTGTTAATTTCATTCTGAGATGAATAACAAGAGATTATACATAAAGCATAATTGAAAGTGATGTAAGGACCACACAAAAAGTATAATTACTATAATTGTTTATATTTTATGGTGAATATTACAATGGTGTGCTTGAGACAAGATTATTTTTTATGGAAAATGCCTCATATTTAATTATTTTATACTATGTATATGTGATTTAAGGAGTGATTTCCTATTTTTAAATTGGTGGATTTATCAAGTTGTATCATTCTCCTATTTATTATAAGAGACATGTTGTCTCAAATCTCTTTTATAGGTTACCTTATCTCAATAACAAAAAGTTATCTATTAATTCTAAGTGAACTAATATGTAAAGGATGACTAAATATAATTTGAGAGATTTATTATAGTCTTGTAGAGATTAAAAATTAATATCAATCTCTTTACTTGGACTATTGCTTCACCACTCTAATGAAGGTAGCAAGTCTAAAAACCCTTACATAGGGATTGAATGTACTTTTAGGAGACTATGTGTGCTTAATATGTTTAATAATCTTGTAGAATGATTCATGATATATGATATAAAAAATTCCATTCAATCACACTATTGGAATCTATATAATGCAATATCAAACTGGCAAAAAACCGTTATTTTGTAAAAAAAAATGTGGGTGAATTTGTGTTCACTTCATTAGTGTTCTTATATAGTGTATAATGTACACATACCCATTCTACACAAAATAATAATGACAAGTATGTTTTACATTGGACACATGGCTGATGAAAAGTGTTGTCTAATACTTGTACATAGTGATAGTAAGTATGTTTTACAATGTTACACTAATATTTGTAATTATTTCATGTCATCATGTGATTGGTTTGTATATACTAAAATTTGTATAAATATTAAATATAAATATAATAATTATTGGGTAGTACTATGACAACTATGGGATCATATTATGTGATCAAGACCTATTTGACCATACTCAACTATTAGCCCATTTCCCCTAAATATGAATTTAAAGGTGAAAAAATAATTAAGATATAATTGGAATATGAATACACACCTAAATTTTAATCTAAATATAGCTATATTTAAATCTAATATCACACTAGATAAAACCAATAATAGAAATATTGGAATATGATATCTAGCTAGTTGCAAACTAATAATAGCAATATTGGAATTTAATTTCATCATTTATAAAACTAGAAATGGAGATACGATAAGGTTAGATTATTAGAGATATTTACAAATTTACTGAAATGATAGTTTTTTATTAGAACAATGATTCAATATATTCATAGAGCATTCTACTACTTGAGACCAAAACTCATCTAATAAATGCTTTCCTTCAACATTCTTCTAGTCGTTTCCTTGATTGTTCTATTCTTTCTTTCAACAACACCATTTTTTTGAGGTGTAATTTAATATTAAATTGTTTATTAATTACATTTTCCTATAACAAATTTAAAAATTAATTGAAAATATAATCATCACCTTTATTCCTTCTCAAGACTTTTACATAAATCCCACTTTGTTTCTCCACCAATCCTTTGAGTTGCTTAAAAATGTCAAAATCTTGTGATTTTTGCTTCAAGAAATAAACCTAAATTTTCCTAATATAATCATCAATTAAAGTAATAAATTACATGTTATTTACAATTAATGGAATCATGTTATCTCACATAAATATGAATGAAAAAATTTAATATGTTCTCTTTCTCTCCATTATTTACCAAGAAGAATTCTTCCCTATGTTATTAACAAATAATAAACCCTTCACAAATTTTATTGGGTTACTATATCACAATAAATATTTTCACCATGTTATTATTGTATAATAAGTTTATCCCACTATAACTTAAGTTACCAAATTTAATATGCCATAACCATGATTGATCTTTTATAATAGCTTTAAATGAAAGCATCATAGAATTTTAAAATTTTAAAGGAAACACAGGGTGTTTCATTTGAACTCATTAAAATAACTTTGAGATTTCATTTTTATAGTGAATTAGACATGAATATTTCTCAAAATTAACTTTATATTATTTTTCTACAAGATTCCCAGTGCTATTTAAATTATGTTTTAGACTGGATGAACATGGTAAATACCATGGATATGTTTTTTCTCACCTTGATTTATTTGAATTCAAATCCTACCTTTTCCCATTACCGCCACTTTATTTTTTTCCCAAGATTTACTTTTGATTTAATTTATTCATTAATTTTTATTTTTATTTTAAATTCCAATCATGTGATTGTTACACCCACTATCCAAATACCAAACTTCTTTGGGGTTTTCCTCAACAACATAACATGTGATAGATTTACCTTAAATAAATTTACATTATGCTTGTTGATATAAAATTGTTTATTTCTATATGCATTGGTATAATGACCTAATTTCTTACAATAATGACATTGTACATGATATTTGTTATACTGTTGACATCCATATGCATGACTATGGTTTTTTTTCCTACTTGTTCCACCTAATTCATAGAAGTTACAATTGGTTATTCCTCCTTTGTAAATATTTATTGATGTTTTATCTCTTAAAAATCCTCTTACTCTACCTTTTTTTCTTCTTTTTTAACTAATACCCATGATGATAATTTATTATTTCCCCCTTTTATTTAAATAAAACCATTTATTTAATTGCATGCTCAAGAGAGTGAATTGTTGTTATAATAATGATTTTCTCATGTGTTTTTAAAGAATTAATAACCTCTTCAAAAACCAATATTGATAGATATTTTGAATTATTAATAATTAAAATTATGGGTTCAAATATTAAAGGTAAACTTCTCAAACTATTATAAATAAGTTTTTGTTTTATCATGTTCTCTTTATGAGACTTTTATTGGTTCACCACACCCATTTCATGGGTGAAATAAAATTCCATATTATATGATTATTTTGCATTAAAGTTCTCAATTCCATTCTAAGCATCTATAATCTCATAATATTCACTTCACTTGTTTCATAGTAATAAATTTATTATCTTTCACAAAAAAATTTAGATTTAGTATTTATTAATACCCTTAGAAAAATAGACATATTCATTTATTATTAAATGAATAACAAATCCTTCACATCCTAATTTTATTTTATTTTAATGTATTCTTTTGTTCTTGACTCATAGTATTAAGGTCATTATGATTTGTTGGTTCTTCATACCCATTATATACAAGATCCCAAAAATCTTGAGAAAAAAAGAGTGTTTTCATTTTAATACCATAAAATTCATAATTTATCCCATTAAATTGAGGTATCTAAGGAAGTGAGATAATTTTGTTCAAATTTTTCATTAAACCCCACTCTTGAAATTAAGAGTCAAAATTTTATAAAACACCACAAAATTAACCCAAATTGCTTTGATAATAAATAGATGAAATCAAATATCAAACTATCACAATGCAAATCTATTCTTAAATCATTTTTAGTTTCCTAAAAAAAATAAAAATTTATTCAACAAACTTATATCTTAAAAACTTATTACAGCTACAATTTTTTATTGACACTTCATGTTAAAAAGTTGCTCTAAAAAACTTGTTTATTATATATATATATATATATATATATATATATATATATATATATATATATACATATATATATATATATATATATATATATATATATTCACTATTTTATTTTTCAAATCTCTTTTAAAAAACTAATTTTAAGATAAGTATAAATCTTATTAAAAGTTTTTTTAACAAAAAGAATTTATTTTAATGAAATTTTTTTTTAAATAAAGGGAAAAATTGAATTTCTAACATTCTCTATTTAATTAAAGGTTTTTTGTACTTTTCCTTGTGAACTTATACTAGTAACCCTATGTAGAATGTAAATTATCATGAGAATTTTTCTAGAGTTTCATTATCAATCTGTTAATATGCACATTTCATTGGTTAGATATGGGCCTATTCAAGCTTTTGTGTTGATTTATATATTATTAATACAATATGGTTCATGATGAAAACTTTGGAATGGTACAAAAATATTAGTTAAGTGTTTAAAGGAACTCTTGAAAATAATTAAATTCACTTTTGACTATTGAAAAAATGTTGGAAAACTCTAAAATACCTAGTTATGAAAAAAAATTGTTTGATTTCTAGAAAACATAACAGTGGTATTAGAACAAAGTTATCTACCTTAGGGATCTATGGGAAAATATTTTTCCTAAATATGGCTTGTTTATATCATGATGGTGATAACATAAACTAGAAAAATTGAGGGTGGAAAAAACCTTACAAGAGGAAATAGGGTTGGAATGAGGATAAACATAAAAATACATAGGGATGAACCCATTCATTCAAATGGAAATGTTAATGAAAATGAAAATGAAAATTCCAATGTCAATGGAAATAATAATGTTGATGTTAATGATATCATCGATGATAAAAATAACCCACTTATTATAAATTATGATATTTTGACTACTATTTTTGGGATTCTTAACGTCTTTTAGGAACAACTAGATGCCTGATAAAATTGAATGGAAAATTTTTCAAGGCTTAAAAATACTAGGCTTTAAAAATAAAATATAGAAGAAGAGGAGATTATATAACTAAGGTTTTTACTTGATCCATTCATCAATAATCTCAATAATCTTTCACCTCTAGCTTATGTTATTGAAGCCTAGTTGATATATTTGTAGAATTGTTTCAATTTGCATGATATGAGCACTAATTTCCAGGCTTTTTTTTTTAGACTATTATCTATTGGGTGATGTAACACTATGGTGGAATCATATTTGTGTACTTAAGGGATATAAACCCTTGAATATTACTTAGTAAATATTTGAGAGGTAATTTCATAAAAGGTAGTTAAATTTAAAACACAATAAATAGAAGGTTACTGAGTTTCAACTCTTGAAGGAAAAAATATTACTAAAACTAAGTTTGAGAACAAGTTTCTTTTACTTTTGTTTTTATGTCAACTGCTACATGCATGATGCATAAAATAAAATCAAAAAGTTAAAGCATGGCTTATGTCAATTTTTTATGCATGATGTGAATATGACCGAGCCTTTTAATCATGCTACTATAATTGAATCTTATCATTGGACTGAAGAGGATGAAAATTACTACCTAAAGGATAGATAAGAATTATCATAAAAATAAAAATAAAATAAAAAATAATAGTCTAAATCATCTATCCCAAAATCAATAATAAAATATAAGTCCTCTATCCCACCTACTAATAAGAAGTTTAAGAGGTAGGATTAGAAGAATATATTTTGAAAAAATAATGGAAATTATGGTTAATTTTAAAACTAGGATAGAGGAGGTTAAAAACCTCAAGGTTTACAAATGTATAATAATGTTAAAATAAGTCAGCCAAAAATGTGTCATTATGTTCTAGCAACATATGTTAATTCAAACAAGCATTTCGAACGAGGCATTTTGTAAGTTCCCTAAAACAGACGAGGAAGAGCAGAAGCTAGTCAAAAATGGGGATTTCTATGAGCTGGACCAGATTAAAGGAAATGGAGGGATGTCTTAAGCTGTATAAGGGAGTACTTCATCCTGGACAGAAGAAGCAAACGAGTGCACAAGTTCCATTTTGTTTTCCTCAACCATTTCAGGCATAAGGTTAGTCTGTCTTTTCCTTTTTATCTTCATTATTCCCTTGTCCAAAGCTTATATGCACATAGGAAAAAGGAAATGTGCCCTATCCTCCATGAAGGCCTTATTCTGCGTATGGAAGGCTACTGTAAGAATAGGGCACTGGTTAAGTACCCCAAACAGGGGAAAAATAAGGTATCAGGAGATAAAAAGAATGAAAGAGTAATTAGGAGAGGCAAATTTAAGTCCCCTAGTCCTAAACAACAGAATGCAGAGGAAGAAAGGGGACGGGAGAAAATTGAAGAACCCGAGAAGGAAAAACTGGAGGAAGAAGAAGGAACTGAAAGCTGGGATACTAACTCAAGTGATGATGAAGAATGTTCTAAGGAAATTGAAAAAGATAAAGTGAATACTGAGGAGGATTTTACTAATAGAACTATAGATACAGAGGAAAACCAGAATGTGTCGGAGGAAGAATTTGATCAGGAAGATCCTGTTGAGGACCCAACTTCTAAGAACGAAAAGGAAAAATCTGATCAAGATGATATTCAAAATAAGAATATGGAAATACAATCTGGAATCAAGGAGCGGGAACAAAAGAGTCAAGAAGATATCTTTGAAGAAGCTAGGATTAGTCCTAATAAAAACCCTGAGGACTGGAGAGGGAAGAATCAGAATGATGAAACATACACTCCTATGACCTGGGTTAACTGTAAGGTAGAGGCTTCTTCCCAAATCGATTCATGGATGTGCAGGGAGATCATGGATCTCAAGAGAAAAGCAAAAATTTTGGAAGATTCCCTGAAAATTGCTTGGAAAAAAATAAACATGGAAAATCAGTTAAGCGAGATCCCAGTCAAGCTCAAAGCTTATGAAAACAATCTCTGGGAACTTATAAAGGACAATAGAAAGAAAATGGAGGAAGTAACATCCAACATTTGTGCTGCTGCTATCAATATAGGTAAACGAGCCAATGAGGAGACCAAAGCACTAGAGAGTCCTAGCAAAAGGACGAGGCAAAGCTCTAGAAAGAAGGATACACAAAAAGGAGCTCAGCTGGAGGCTACCACCGAGGAAACTGTTTTGAAAGGAAAAGAAGCCATGAACTTGATACTGGAACTGGATGAATAATCTGGTCCTTCTTGTTGGTTTTGAAACTGGTACTGTTCTTTGTTTTCTTTTTGTTATCTTCTGACTGTTGTGTTACCAGACCTATGTTTTCTGGGTTTTGACCGGATGTTTATCTGGTGGTTCCAGGTCCATTTAAAACCTGTTTTTGCTACTTGCTTGTAGTGTTTTTTAGGCTTTGCCTGTGGTCTTAGACGTTCTCTCTTTCGCTCTTTGTAATAGGGTTTCGGGGCCCCTTCAAAACCTGCTTTTACCCTCAATCTAAAACATATGTTAATTCAGTGTAATTTCCTTCATAAGGAATACTTTAATTCTAGGAATTTTATGATCATCACTACAGGAAGGATTTCCCAAGCTGTGAGGTAATAAATCATTAAACCATAGGGTGTTTATAGATATGAAAAATAAGAATACTAATTTTTAGTCCACACTAATTGGGAATCAAGGTGTAATTTTAAATTTCTCTTTGGATATCTTGATTGATTATAGAGAAATTAATTATAGATCTACTAAGAGAAGGATGAGATGTAGAATTTGGCATGGGAAAAATAATTCTAGATCTGGAATGTTTAGATTAATTTGAAGTTCAACTAAGAGTATTTAATGTTAATCTAAATTTGTATCTATCACCCTCATGTTCTTATGATTTTTATTTTTGTCATGGATTGGTTACAAGAACATCAAACTATACTTGAATTTTTTACAAGAAAGTGTAGTGATTACATGATCTAGTAAATATGGTGGAGATTTAAGGAATCCTAAGATTAATTTCCCATAAAATCATGTCAAACTTGAAGTCAAATAAGGTATTCCATAAAGTATACATAATATAATCCATGCAAGTGAAAGAGTTCAATAATGAAAGTGACCTAGCATTAAGGTAATTTTTTGTCCTTCAAGAATTTAAAGATATATTTTCTAAGTAACTTCCATTATTACCACTATTAAGATAGTTTGATTTCTTGGTTGACATTGTGCCTAGATCTGTAGTTGATTCAAAGGTTCCATATAATATGAATATGAAATACCAATAAGAGATCAAGATTCAATTATAATAGCTCATGAGAAAAGGTTTGATGAAACCAAGTTCTTCTCTTTGGGGTGTTGTTATTATCTTAGTGAAGAAAAAGGAAAAAATATTAATACTTTGAATTAACTATAGGTTTATAAATAAATTCATAATTAATAATATGTATCTTTTACTTAGCATTTAGGACATTTTTAATCAAATGAAAGGAAGTGCAATTTTTTCAAAAATATACCTTTGCTTGAGGTATCATCAAATCTGAACCAAGGAAGAGGATTTACAAGACTACCTTTTCAACTTAATATGGTCATTATTAGTTCATTATCATATCTTTTGGCTTGACCAGTGCATGGAAAACATTCATTAATTTCTTGAATAATGTGTTTATATATTTCTTAAATCAATTCTTATTAATATTCCTTGATGATATTATGGTGTACTCAAAGAATGAAGTAAAATGTGAATAAAACTTAAACATAATATTTAAAAGGCTAAGGAAACATAATATTTATGGTTATCTTTATAAATGTTCTGTAATGTAGAATAAGATTAATTATTTTAGCATATAATTTTAAAGGAAGGTATTTATATTAATCCTACCAAGGTCAAAGGTATCAAGGTATGGATTGCTCCTAATAATTTTCATGAAGTTAGAAGATTCATGGGGTTGAATATTTTTTTTTCTCAAAACAAATATAGGGTTGCTAACCCAATCACTTTCTTCCAACATAATGGGAATAAATTTGTGTGGAAACTTTAGTGTGAGTAGGTTTTCCAAAGGCTTAAGGAATTGACTATTGCACCTATACTTTAACTCTAGATTTAAATGGTAACTTTGAAATCTATACCACTTAATTTATTAATGGATTTTATTGCATACTAACCCAAGATGATATCTTGGTTAGATATGAGTGTAAAAAACTCAAGGAAAATTAAAATAAATACTTCACTCATGATCTATAACTAATAGAAGTAGTTCATGCACTCAAGCAATAGAAACATTTTTTTCTTGGAAATTACTTCAAGGTAAAATCATCCTAGTCATGAACATGATAAATGAACTAAAAAATTATATTTTTGTCCTAATCTAAAGAAACATGTGGTTGCATATGTGGTAGAATTCTTGGAATCCTAGTGGGTTAAAGCTAAGCATTGTCATTCATGTGGATAATTTATCCTCATGCTATATCCAAGGATAAAAGATATATGATTTCCATGTACTTCACAATAGCATTTCCCAAATATCAAGGCCAAAATTATACTATTCAATTAGTTTCTGATAATTTCAAAATGGTATCACATTTTATTGTAGTAAATTTAAAAGCTGATGCACCTACATTTTATAAAGTATTTTCAAAGTAAATAATTCACCTTCATAGAGTTCTTGAGGTTATTATCTTATCTCAAGACAAAATGTTTACCTAAAGGTAGTGAAAATCCTTGATTGCTACATTCAGACTTTTTTTTAAATTTAGTTCTTCATTCCATGCTAAGACATATGGTCAAACCAAAATATAAAACAAATTTGTTGAAAACATGTAGAGAATGTATGTGACAGATCATTATAATAACTAATAATATTACCTCCAATCGGTTTATTTTTCTTAAAATAACACCTATTATTAAATTATCAATATGGATCCCTTCAAATCTTGTATGGATGAAAATTACAAATTACCCTTGGATGGATAGGTTTTAAAAATAAGGTTGTTTTAGGACATAAAACACTATATTATTATGACACTCAAATGTATCTCATCATCAAATATTTAAGGGTACCTATGATAGGAAAAAAATGTCGATATAAAATTATTTCATAAAGAGTTTGAGAAATGAGATAAGTTTTTTATTATATTAAAACATCAAAAGAGTTTCATCAAGTTTTAAAAATCTTAAAAATTGGTTTGTTGTTTTTTTAGTCCTTTTTAAATTATTGAAAATATCAATCTTGTTACTTACCATATAACACTTTCCATCTATGTCTAGGATTAATGATTATTTCATTTTTATTTATTGAGGAATATGTATTTGATATGTCTCATTTTTTGGATTGGAATAATTTTAAATTGATAAATAAGAGAAATATAGTTTGATCTTACCAAGATCCTATCCCATCAAAAATTAATTTGTGAAGCAGTGATATACAACAAGTATTAGTCCAATGGGACCAACCTAGTAATTGAAGTACCACTTGAGAATATGAACATATATTATACCTTATTTGTTTAGGTACCTCGATGGTGCCTCATTTAAGAGGGTGAGGATGTAACATCCCAATTTTATCCTCCTAAATAAGCATGATTTGAGAACCATTTAAATAAATAAACTTGTTTTAATTCCATTGAGTTGTAGCTAGTTTTATATTCTTACTCATATCTGGTTTAGTTTTAGTTGATTCAACATTAAATGCTTTCATCTAATTTCAGCTATTTACATTTGGTTATGTAGTTACAATAATTTTTTACTTCATTTTTATGTTCAAGTAATATTTATTCTTATATCAAATGTTTAGGTGGTACCATCTAGTGGGGATGAGCTAGGCCTGGTAGAAAAGGATTCTAAAAAGCATAAGTTTCAACACTATATAGATAAATGTCAGGTTTATGAGAAAGAGATAGAATTGTATTTTCAACCTTGTTATTTTTTTCTTATTGTTCTAAACCCATATTTTTTCCCTATACAAGGGTGGTTTTTGATTAGTGGTTTTTTCAAGGAATCCATGTGTACTTACATAAATAAATAATGACTTTCAAAGGTAATCCTCTATGCATTTGATGTTTTAAAATGAGAATAACTTGTGTAGAAAAAATATCATAGTCCTTAGAAAGAAATTGAATGAATAAATAAAGTGTTTGGAATATAACATGAACATAGATAATAACACTTATTAATCATAAGATTTTATGTTTATGCCCCTTACATGATTAAAATAACTTTAATTTATACCATGTGGTCATGTGCTTGACCTTAAAAATAGTATTTAATTATAAAATATATTTAAAATAATATTTATAAAATAATACCACATATAGAATTGACTAGAATGTGTAAATAATAAGGGTTGGGATACTATGGATTTTTTGAAAAGCAAAAATGGTCCTCAACTTCACCCATGCATTAGAAAATGCTCAAACGATTAATGAGGAATGTGGTGGCAGGGTTATTTAAAGGAATTAGAAAGTATATAAGGTATTCACTCATAAAGAAAATAAGGAAAAAATATTAAAATCATTGGGCATTATTTGGAAACTTTGAGCCATAAAATAAAGCATTGAGGGTGAGAAGTTTGTTTTATTCATTTCTCTGCTCTTCATTTATTGTACCTTGTTATGTTTTGTTGTAGAATGGATAAATTGTACATTTAAAAAAACACTATGTGGGCATGGAAGATTAAATGGATAAAAATGGGATATGTGTTTTGCCATATAATTTTATGTCCTTGCATATATTTCCATCCCTTTTCTCTCTCCTCTAACTGATTCCCACTACTAGCTTATTAGAGCTAGTGTCCTTTTTAATTCTATGTTGTTTTCCTAAGCTAAATATTTATATAGTTGGTTATATATGAGTTTTAGTAATGAGTTTTTTTAATTGTAAACCCTAGTTGTTACCTTATCCACCATCAAAGAATCATTGATTAGATTAGATGAAACAATTTCTCATATGCCCTGACAGTTACAAGAGAATTAATTGGCATATATCCCACCAATGGGTGTTGTTTATGGTGGGTGAAACCATAGACCATTATGAGCTCACTATTTCATTATGTTACTATGTTAATTTTTGTTTCAATACCTCTATTACTTTATGTTGAAAAAATTATTTTTTGAAATGTATTTAGAAATATCTCTCTCATTACTTGCAAGTACTTTTATATAATTTTCCCAAGTTGAGGGGATTTTTCATTGATTAGGTTGATGGTTAGGGGTGTCAAGGCCCACCAATATAGGTTTCATCTTACACATTTCCATTTTCATTTAATGAGTATGTAGTATAATAAGATCAAGGATTAAGGAGTTACTCAGTTGGAGTGGTGATGTAATGATTTGATGGTATTCTGTCTCTTTTGATTGAAGTGAATACTTGCCATCAAGATATTTATTATTTTATTTTATTGTATCTTTCATAAAACATTGGGACATTAAGTATGTAACAACTCATTTCTAGGTGGTGGTGGTATTATTGTCTTTATTTTGATTTAAATATGAATATAGGGAATGTGGACCCATTCTTTTCAATGATCTAAATTTTTTAAGATTTTCTCTTTGAGAATTCATAGTCTACACTTGCGCTACTTTACATTTTTACTTTGTACATGAAATAAATTATATAAGGGAAAAAACATGAGTTCTCATTTAGTAAAAAATTTATTATTGGTAATGTTTTTTCAAAACCTGAAGCTATGAATTAAAACACTTTTGATTGGAGCTATGAACTAGTCTACGACATAAACAAGAGGCCTAGATATCCCTTGCAACCATCACAACAACTATTCAAGGCCCTAAAAACATCACCACATCCACCATGGACACTTAAAACATCACTGCATCCACTACATACCCCATAAACATTTCATCAACCACTGCGGGTCCCACAAACATAATTGACCTAACATGTCACCGAGATTTGAACTTGGGTAAGGCTAGACACAACCACACCACTTTAACTAATTCACCTGCATCTCATTGGTAATTAGCACTTAGTAATCAATTATTGGTAGATATGATTATTAATACTATAATATATCACTTTTTTAAATTTGTACAATAATGAAAGAGGTTTTTCACTTGGAATTTTCTAGTTAGTTTTAAATGCATAACGTTCATTGTTTTTATATTTCTTTTATTCAATATTCATAGTATGTATGTGGTATGTGCATACTTTTAATGGTATCTTAGACATCATTTTCCCTCACTACACATTCCATTTGGATGTATGACTATACTTTTACATTTTAATTTTCCATGAGCCAACTCTAATTTGGAGGCATATTTTAGTGCAATTCCATGGAGATTAACATTTTGTTCATGCCCATATATGACTATATTATAATTAATTGATTATATTATCCACAATTTTCTTATTACCTACTGTTTATTTATAATTAGAGCAAGTTTTGAAGAATTTATTGGAAGAGTTGGATGATAAATAAAGTATGAAGTTAATTAGCTATATACCTTTGTATTTAAGTTGTATATTATAAAAGAAACTTGACTATTTTAGATTTTGATAGGACATACTAACCCTTGTTATATTCATTGACTTCACACACTCAAGTGTAGGACTAAATATATCATATTCTTTTTAGACTTTTTGTGAATGTTTTTTATATACAAGTAAAAAAATGGGTTTTAAAAGATCCCATAAACTTTGCATATCAATCCAGATAAAGTGAAGAAAAACCCTATAAATTGGATAAGCAAAACTAGCATCCCACTAGGAACCTACCAAAAACCACCTAGATCCTACTCATAACCCACCAAGAAGTAGATTTCATGTTGCCCCAAGTTTGATTGCATGGACCCTTTATGCTAGCTTCCTATATAGTGTTATTTTGGACCACCTTGTGTTGATCCTTATTTGTCTTTTTCTTGTGATGGATCCACCCACTATATTTCACCCAAATTTCCTCATCTTGTTTGAGAAACTTATGCTTTTATTTAAGTTCCTTATCAATCTTTGGATTGAGCATATTAATCAAATTTTTCCATTCTTCACCTCCTCTCTTGCCCACACCAGTTGTAGCTATGATGACTTCCTTAATGGCCTTAATGTCATTTCAAATTTATCTTAGGTCATTTACGTGGCCTTTAAGTTTCTCCTCTAAACCCTTAATTTTTTTATTTCAAGCTCTAGTTGACCTCTTATTCTTGTTTGAATAAGGACCCATACACTTCCCCTTTCTTTTCTTCAATCTCTAGAAGAGTAATCAGATGTATTCCCTCATCATCCTCCCCTATTAAGTCTAAGGCCTCATTTCCAAGTTTAAGAATCTAACTTTTAAATTAAATAAGGATGGATCCTATTCATAATTTGACAAAATTAGTTTCATTTTGACCCCCTTCAACTCCTTGCTCTAAAATTTGAGCAAATATTTTCTTAAAATATTTTGACTCTATTTTTGATATCTCCTCATATTTAGTCACTTATTATTTTTGTAAGACATTGAGGTACCCCACATCATCAATCTCCACATGATTTTTAATTAGGTGATTGTACCCCTTTAGTGAATAATGACATTTGAGGTGTTATTTAGGTAGGCCTCCATGAAGGATTCGATAAATATTAATATAAAAATGGAAAGTTGAAGATAAATTTATTCTTAAAATGGTTAAGCATCCTAAAATGGTGAGAATGGACTACTCTTTTATTCCCTTCAAGACTGAGGTACCTCATTATTTATAGATAAACATCTAAACATGGGTAGAGGAGGTTTTCTCACAAGAATCCTTTCTTCACTTTCTTGGTTAAAGCATCATAATTGAAGAATAATTTAATGAGATATCCCCTATGACATTTACCCTTGTAGATCTTATTACTATCTAATGACATTCTAGTGATAATTATAATATTATACTCTAAAATAAATATTTCAACTCATCTCATGTGGACTAACCTATTATTCCAAGCTTTGGTAAAGTCAACAAAGAGTTTGCAGTCATGCACTGGAACTCTTTCCATATACATAGTAAGCCATTTTTTTAAAATTCCAAATTAGGTTGTTCTTGATGTCCTCATGGGATACGGGCTCAGTTATATCTTATTCACCACCCATGTATTTAGCCATGTAAGCTCTTTTAATAATTTTGATTAACTCAACCTTGTTGTGTTAGGTTAACTTAGGAATGGGCTTGTGAATATTCTTCTCATGTGTTTAAACGATTGTCACATGTATTAAAAATGGCCATCACTTTTCCCATGCACATTAATGATTACCCTTATTTGGCAATTATTATTTCAATTAATAAGATAATCACAAATATTTGGGATTAAAATAATCTTGATTGACATGAAATTTGACTCACTATCCATCATGATTTGCCTCCTCATCCAAATTATGTCTAATTTATGATGTAAATTTCTCATTAAAGATCCATGTCTTAAAATGAGTTGTAATAACACCCAAGTTAGCCATGAGATCAATGCATTTGTTGCCTTCCCTATATTCATGTTTAATGATAAGTTCAAGAAATGAATTTAGAAGGTTTATATCATCATTTATTTTATTAAGGATGGTCCAAGAAGGGGGAAAATGTCCAATAAGACATTTGACAATGTTTAATAAGTCCCCTTAAATGATAAAATTTTGCAAATTGAGATCCATAGCCAGCTGGATTATCTATAATGTAGCTCTAATTTCAGCCACATGGTTGGTCTGGGATCCCATACCACCCACAAATATAGCTAAAGATCATCCATTCCAATCTATGATAACTCCTCTGCTCTAATAGGTTTTGGGTTCCCCTTAGTCTCCCCATCAAAGTTGAGCTTACACCAACCCTTTATGGGTTTTTCCCACTTAACAAAGATCTCATATTTCTTGATAGTGGGATAGTCTTAAAGGATTGGGAGATTAAAATTCCAAAGAGAGAGTATGTGTTGTCTAACCTCCCCCAACACCTCCTTGTTTTTAGTATAGAAAGATAACCAAATTTCCTTTATTGTTACTTGAATTTTAAGCTTCACCAAGTTAAGGTTGCCCCATTTATTTCTAAAGATATAGTCATTTCTCTCTTTCCAAATACTCTAGAAGAGATGAGGTAGTGTAAGCCTCTATAACAATTCTAGAATTAGAAGTTTCTAGGGAGGATTACAATACATAATAATATCTGAGTTGGGGTATACCCAAGCCAAATTAAATTTTGCCACAAAGAAGTTAATAGTATTAGCCCTAAAAAAATAATCCAAGAATAGATACTTGATCGATTATTCTTCTTTTTTATGAAGGCAACATATGTTAAGGATTTACAACCCTCTTTTTTTGAGTTTGTCAAATTTTAGGATATTGTTTTGGTAAGCCATCCAAAATAAGGTGTTGAGTTTAGGATAAGGAATTTTTCCCATATTTTAAGCCACTAGAATCCATCACTCCTAAACTCTAGCTCAAAGATATATCCTAATCTAACTGAGTATTCATTGATATCCTCTTTGTGCCAAATCATCGAGTCTTATTTGGGGTGTATGCCAATGTGAATGCCCTTGATATTTTGATTATTTTTAACTAGCTCCTAAATGGATATCCTGAAGGTAGCATCCCACACTAGCTCCTTCCAAACTAGTCCAACCTTATAATGGGTCAATAATCTCAGAGTTTTGCATTGAGTAAGGAAATGATATTTTGACTAACATCCCTCCAATGATTCAAAAAAATTAGAAGGAAGTTAAATATCCATGGATCATCCCAAAAGTTGACATATCTACCATTTATTATAATCCATTTACTACCTTTGCAAAGTAAATATCTGCATTTAACTACCCTTCTCTAAAATAAATATCCATGGGGTGTGACCTCCTCCATTATAAGATTATCTTAATCTCTTATACCAAGGTATTTTTCCCCTATTTTATTTGTCCAAATATACTCATCCTTCATTATTTTTCATCCTTAATTAATGTTGGGTCTAATACACCCCATACTTAGATAATTTCATATGGGGACCCTCTTACTTTAGCATAGTTTTTTTTTTCATATTTTTACATACTTGTAAAATTTCATTTAGGAATATCATTCAGATTATAGATATTTGGTTCCATTTATGGTCTCTAACTTATGATCATGACATGTTTATCACATTCTAGTTTATGTATGCATCACATATTTATATTCTTCATATAATTTTAAGTGTCAAGTATAATGTGGATTCATGTATAATCAAATTATTCCTCATTATCCTAGTTATAAGCATTGTCTTTGTGATACACTATTGAGATTTTTGGTTGTATTATAATTATCTTTCTTATGTATTCAATTTAAATTCTAATCTAGATGATCATTTTGTCAATTTGAAATGCTTATTTAGTTTTTAAAACATTTTATTTCATTATAATGATATTTATTTGATTTAAGTATTAATTTAAAATTAAGGTTTATTTACATTTAAAGGATTTAATTGTATCATATTTCATTCCGAGCTGAAACTAGTTTTTCACTTCTCTAATTAAGACTATGTCATTATATGCTTTACTCATGCATTATTCATGTTTTAATGGATTTTGGTTTTCAACTAACCTATTGATTATTTATTGATTCTACCTTTTCTTTGTATTTATTCTAAAAGATGAAATGATTTACAATTGAATCTTTTCAAAAAGGCTAAGTCCTTTTAAATCCCTCGAGTCCTAATATCAAGCCATGCAACATGATCCTGGTGACCTGACCCTATGGAGACTCAATGAAATATATAAATCCCTATGCTTATAAGGTATCACTATTGTTCCAAGTGTCACAATCATGGAATCTCAATAACCCAAAATTTAGATTGACGTAGTTACTTTTATGGTAATCATTAAGTAAGTAGAGTAGTGAGAGTCATCCATGTGTCATCATCCCACTATCCTAGAGGTGATGTAGTGTAGTTCCTTGTATGCTCATTTATATGAGAGTGAATAAGTGAGATTCATCCATGTCTAAAAATTATGCTAACCCAGGAGCATTCCAGCTATATAAAGTTATGTTCCCCTAAGCCCTCAAGATTATGCCACTTGTCACCATCCTAGGAGCTTGAAGCCATAGAGTGATGGTAGTATTGAACACATAACCATGTGTCCCTAAGAAATCCATAAAGATAGTAAAGGAAAAGTATCTAAAAGCTAAAAAGGTGATAAGTGGTAGATAAATAAACACACAAACATCTCCATTAGCATACACTAAGTTTAAATTTGATGGCCATGGAAATGACAAAGTGATGGGCAAGTGAAGGCTTGTGTTCAATTCAAATCAAATACAATAAGTAGAGAAGAGTATGAGAATGAAATATATACACATAAACATTTTAAACCAAGAAGAGTACATAATTAGTTGAAAAATCTACATCACTAGTCTCATAATCTAATCATAAGAAGGAAAAATGAAAATAGAAATGGTCATGCCCAGAGTATTAGTAAAGATCTAGGTAAAGAAAGTTATCAAAATTAAAAAATTTATTCACATCACAAAGTTAGGGTCAACCCAAAGGACATGGATATAATTAGGTTTATTGATATAACTAAATGCATATATTTATAGATGAGAGCGATCCATTGTTTGATATTTCCTAAACATCAAAAATTATTAGGAAACAGTGCATATGGAAGGGGCTTTATTGTTTTGGAAAAAAGAATAAACATGTGGAATGGATAAAGTTAGATTAAAAATTAAATTTGTTTATCAATAGGATTGATTTTTAATTAGTTTTTTCTATGCACATGAATAACACACATTAAACTATGCACTTGACTTAATGAGTTCTAATTGAGTTGCTGATGTAATAGATGGGCTCTAGGTTTGGTTGGTTGTTCAGTGGAATGGGATTTGGGTAGGTGGTGGTAATGGGTTCTCATGATGGAACCAAAATACATTAATATTTTCAAGTTGTGTTTAAATATAACTCTAAGTTCCTTTAGTCTTTAATATCACAAGAATACAAAGCTCCTAGTCAATACTAGGACTAAAGAAATGAGGGAGATCATGTTGGATGACTCGTATAAAAGGGTCTAATCTATTGGGTTGACTCTACATAGTAAATGTAATCCACTAAGTGTGAATGATATAGGATAGGGATAGACCCAAGGATAAGAAGGAGATGTGGATGGGAATCTAGTCCTTGATGACATTATACTAACATCCTTTGTTCTATGAGAGGACAATGATAGGTGGATCAAGAATTCATTCTTATTAATTTAAATTAGTTAAAGAGTCTACAATAATATGATTAATGGAGTGGAATTGAATACCTAATATCTTAATTTAGTGATAATATCATATTGTGTGACAATGTTGGAATCGGGTGCTCTAACTCTAGGTAATAAACTATGTCACAAAAGACTAGGTGTCTTGATAAAGATCATCCAAAGGAGGTTAGGTAGAATCCAAAGAAAATCATATGAACTTAATGAAGAAATGGATTATAATGTGTGATTAATGAAGTTTTGAATCAAGGCTTTGTATATTATAATCACATGGATGGGAAAGGATTGGGTGGAATGTGTTTTTATTGCACATTTTGGTAAGGCTTTCGGTATGATCTAGGGTTTGCATGTGTTAGCAAGACTTTTTGACACTATTTATTTTAAGTTTTTATCTTTGGATTTTTTTGGTTTTATAGAATAAATACTTGTTTGTTAAACATAAAATTTTGAAATTAAAATAATGATAAAGTTTAAATTAAATGAAATAAAAACTCTTTTTTATCTTTTTCCAAGGTTTACAATGCATGCAAAGAAGCAAATAAGGAACATATACTAATGTGTAAGATGTTGATTCTCCTAACTTTATTGTATGAAAACTCGATGATGATGTTTTTGTTTGTTTATTTTTATTTGTGTTGAATGGACTAAGTTTGTAAATTGAATCTAAATATGCATGCAATGTAACAATAAATCTGATCTAAAATAAAAAATAACACAACACTTTCTTTTGGCTTTCTCTATTCATAAAAAAACTAGACTAGTTTTTCAACTTCTCTGATTTACAATAAACAAGTATTTTAAATGAATTGATAAAATGGAAACAATAAATGCAAGCTCTAATTTTATATTTTAAAGAGGATAATGAAAACACTTTTGACTCACTAAATCAAATAAAATCATAAATATGCTACTCTTTTTATGCACTTGTGGTTGCCTAAATTCCTGTGATTGCCCAGGTGATCATTTGGAATGCAACAAACTTGTTAATATCTTAAAAATTAAATGTTGTATTATCTTGAAATGACTAGAGAAGTTACTAATATCTTTCCTATAATTATTGGTGAAGTGGTTTTCTAATTCAAAGGAAGGTAATCTATTGGAATGCAAGCACAAAAATAAAATCTACATATCTTTTTGTAGCAAAGAAAAATGAAAATAAATAGATCTCTTTCCCTATCTTTTCTTTTTTTATGAATATTTAAACTAATATATTGTAATAAAAACTACACTAATATAATCTAATAAAGACACAAATGCTAAAAATCAAAGAGAACTCCATCCTAAACAAGACATAAATCAGTTGAAGTGCATGTGATGTATTTGATAAGATAATAGCTAGTATGATAGCTCATTATGTTCTTGTATAAATTATATAAACTCTCTAGTTTTAGGATGCACAAAATTTCTAAAAAAATGGGGAAAAGAGGAAACACAACCATAAACAGAAAGAAACTAAACTAAGGATGACTAATTTCTCAGCTTGCAAAGTCTGAGTTGTTTACACCAACAACACTCCACTTGTAGCAATATATTTGACTCAAAATTAATAGAGGGTGTATATCTATGTAATTTTAGTATGATTTTGGATTTAAAAGATTCAAAATATCATCTTCTAATGGAAATTTTTAGATCTAAAATCAAGTCAAAATTGGCCTTCTTATAGAAATAGTTGGGAGCTTGTATGAGGGAGTTCAGCTAATTTCAATGGAGAGTTTAAATTGAAAGGATCCAAAAAAGATCAAAAATAGAAGAGGGAGTGATTTGGACCTGATTTGAGGTGAAAAAAAGGTGATAAAAATAAGAAACATGATAATAGTCATGCAAAATGCTTTAAAACTAAAGTTCTAGGAGATAATTTTAGAAGATATTTTGAAGGGGACATAACCACAACTTTATGTAGGGGTAGTTGTGAAACCACTACTTAGAGTGAAAAAACCATGACTATATATTTAAAAACCTCCCTTATTTTAATTTAAAGCCTCTACTTAAGTTTAAAACTACCACCTAAGTTACAAAACCAATGTGTAAGTTATGTAATAGAAGGGGCAGTTCCGTAATAGAGAGGGGTAGTTGTGTCACTTGAAGTGGTGATTTAGTCACACATGGCCAATTTTTTAAAATAAAGTGAAATAATATGTTAAATTAAAAACAAATGGAAAAAAGGGGGTCAATCATGTGGAGATGGATTGCAAAGATGGTTAAATCAAGCATTAGTGAAGAAAACCAATAAAATGCATAAAGAACTAAAAATTTAAGCCAACCTATTTAACGGGGTGTTGCAAATGATAAATAAGATCAAATGAAAGAAATAGAACACAATTTACCTTCCCAATAGCTTCACATAACACAAATTCATCTTAAAACATGTTTTCCCCCTTGATTTGGTGCTCAAGTATTTAGTAATAGTGCAAGGCAAGATCTTCCACCATCACAAGAACACCAACTATAAACTAGGTTCATGATATGAAAATAAATGTTATGCCTACCAATGAAGTTATCCTATTAAAAATAAAGCATTATCAAAATACACTCAAATGGATTATAGAAATAATCCTACATTATAAGTTTACACAAATTAAGCTTAATCAAAATGGTCTAAACCTTTTTATTGGTAGATTTTCTAAATTGATCAAGATCAACCATGACCATTCATCTCAAGATCAAGATGTGTGGCCATGAATTAATCCAATTATGTAAATAATATCCATAAATATCCTCATAAATAATTGGGAGGAAGGGGTATTAAAGAGGTATGGGAAGCCATAATCTTGATATTTATTACATTTATGGCTTATAGATGCCACCTCACAAATGACCTCACTTGATGATGCAGTTAATAAGAATCAATTTTCAATAAATAAATATTCAGTAACTTCCATGGAATTCTTAATTTCATAATTTGGTTTAATTCTCCCAAATAAGATTAATCAATTTCAATGCAATTCTTTAGAAATTGGTGCACTCCATTAATCAAATTGGTCAGAAAGTCATATTACTAGGTCACAATTTTATTAGAGAGGAATTAGAAGGTGATGTTACTTACATATGGACTATCATCCCATTTAGGATGTTTTTGACACAAAATAACACATGTACATTTCATGTGCTTCCAAATTAGAGGAAAAGAGTGTTCTAGAGCACTAAAATGCATTTTCATCATTTTTACTCTAAATTATTTGATCAAAGTTAATAATCACATAAAATGTATTTCCCCATTTAGGGATACATTAGCCTAAATTAACACTTGTTTACAACAACCTCAAACCATTTAGCATGTTTAAGTGATTTTGGCCCAAATTATGCATTTGAGTGCATTTTGATTAAGATTGACAATTTCAACATAATGATATTAGGAATTGGATGTCTACATTTTTTCCTTGTTTGAGAAAGTGTAGTGAGACATTCAGTGAAGCAATGTATTTTAAAAGAAAAGAGTTTTCAAGAATAATTTGAAAGTAAATGACCCATTATGCCCCCTTGAGAAGACATACAAGGATGAAAGAGAAGGGTGGACTCTCAATAAAAAAAAAAGTGAGATTAACCCATGGAATAGATTAAATATAGATGAGATAATGCTTACACATGTGGATTCCATCAATGATCAAAATATAATTAGAATATAATGGACCCCAAAGATGGGTTTAATTGGAAGGATACAATCCAAAAATATAAGTGACACACTATGAACACACCCAAAGCTAGGATGCAAGCTACACGCTTAAAAAATGATCAATCCCAAGACAAGTTGCACACAAATATTTTTAGAATGAGGGTAAAAGTTTGTGGATATTGGAATTAGAAGAAAAAGAGAAATGTGTCTCCAAAGATAGAATAAATAATAATGTGCTTCATTAGAGTGAATTTGATCATGTGACAAATAATTTTTCCCTATTAGGGTTGATATTGATCACCGATAAATAATGGTTTGCCCCTATACATCTGATTTAGATTTGTGATTGGTTTAAATGTTATGCCCCTGTAGGGAAAATTGGTAAGCAATAGCTCAAGGATATAACATATGACATAGATTAAAATAAGCAAGCATAAACATAGTTACAAAGGTTAAATGACTATATAAGCCATAAATAACTAAGCATATGAGAATGCACAAAGTGATGAAAGAGATTAAAAGAATAATAAATATGGTTGAGCTAACCTAAGATAAATCATCTATACAAGTTCTACCTACATATTCTATATGGACCTCAATACAATGTAGTTCACCCAAAAGTGGGAGAGAATGGAATGAGGGATGAGGAAAACTAACCACTATTCAATATGACTCATAATGTATGCCAAAAGATGCATGTCTTGCATAGAGTCAGGTGTGGGATAAGCCATTGGTACCTATTTTCATTGGTGTTTTTAAGAGCTAATCATCAGAGTTGCATCAACATTGAGACTTGAGTCCAAAGCACATAATGCTTACTATAGCAAAATATAATTAGGCATCATAAGTATGAGTAACTTATGATGACATGGCATTTCAATTATGATGAGCTAATTAAAATATGAATACATATAACTAAGGATAATGGTAAAAATTGACCAAGACTAGAGTTACAATTATTTACATTTAAATAAAAAACAAATGAAAGCAAAGAAAATGAAGAACATAAATGAACCTAACTTAAAATAAAAATATGAACAATCAAGACTTAATAAGGAATAAGAATGTTTAAAAAAAAGCAAGAACAACTTAATAACATGAGATCAAGATATGAATAATCAGAATTCATGTGGACCATCAAGATGTACTTGTAAAAGAAAATAAAAGAAAAGAACAAACAAACAAAAAATATCAAGAAGAAGCAAGAAGAAACAACCAAAGGAAAGAAAAATAAAAATAAATGAAGAAATAAGAAATCACAACAAAACACCAATAAAAATCAAATAAACACAAGCAAACAAAAACCATGTTAGTGTTATTTAAAAATAATTATTCATGTATGTGTAGTAGAGGCATTACTTTATACAAAAACATAACAATAAAAAGGGCATAAAGTTACTTCCAAATGATAGGGAAATAAAACAAAATAAATAAGGGAAGAGAAGAAAAGGAAGGAGGTGTCTAAGCTGACTCTAGATGTATAAGACAAATGGGCATTGCCTACATAGTTCCATGGATGTATGCCCCAACATGAATTTCAAGCCAAATGTAGTTCTCTTAGGAAGTGGGATAGAAGAAATAGGTGATGATAAGAAAAATATGATTTATGTTGTATAAGAAATGGGAAGAAGGGAATGGTCTTGTAAAATAGCAAGCCAGCAGGACAAATGAGAATGGTCTTGTAAAATGGCAAGAGCATGGAATAATTACTTGTAAAATGTCAAGAGCATTGAGATCAGAATATATAAAAGTGTAAGATAATGTTTTTATTCTTTTATGGATCATTTTCTAATGTTTTTGGTGTTTTTGGGATAAAATATGTACAAGGGGGAATCAACTAATCAAGGAGATGCTTGTCTAAAAGTAGAAGTTCCAATGAAAACTAATCAAGTTACAATGGAACATGTTCATAAATCAATGAGAGCAAGGTCCTGATAAGGTAACAATGCCTACCAAACAATAGAAAAATAATATAATAGTATGTAGTATTAGATAACTTTGATGAATAGTCTAGTAGGTAAAGACCATATAAAGTGGTATCTATGTTCACTTGTCTATAAAAGAAGTTAAAAAATATTGTGCCTAATAATATGCTTTGTAGAACTGGCATTGAATGTGTTCATAATATCTATGATTCATAATCAAGATCATAAATGGTCAAGGGATAAAAGTGTTCAGGTTACAACAGCCCAATACATGAAAATAATTTGGTTCTCAATGAGAGAAAGGTCCAAAATGAATAGGGTCCAAAAGAGGATAGTATAGGGTGGGATAAAATGTGTTTAGAATGAAAACGGTCTAAATCTTTCACTATCCAAAGTTATGAAATTAATATGGTTCTTGAAAGAATGGTCCAAGATAGGTTAAAAAAAATATGGTCCATGAGAGGAAGGTCTAGGATATAATGGTAGGATGAAATACTTCAGCACAAGTTACCCCCAAGTAAGGGGTCCTATAGATATTTGTTCAAAGATATCAAGCATATAACCTCTTAAGGTGCACAATGTTCATGGGATTTGGAAGTTATTCACCATTTAAAGTAGCTAGTTGATATGCCCCTAATCCATAATTTGTCATGATAACATATGGTCCTGACCAATTAGGTTGGAACTTACCTTTTCTCTTACATTCAACACTTGTATTCTTTTGGTTTTCTTTCAAGACCAAATCACCAATCTCAAACTCCTGAGGGAGAATGTGCTTATTTTAGCTTCTCCACAATCTATTATGATAGGCTTGCAAGTTTTCTAGGGCAGCCAAATGCTTACCATCAAGAAGTTCTATTTATTACAACCTTGAGACTATGTATTCTTCATCATCTTCAATATGTTCCAAAGAAACTCACAATGAAGGCAACTCAATCTCAATCAGAATAATAGCTTTTGTATCATAAACAAGTGAGTATGGAATGGTTCTTATAGATGTTTGATGACTGGTTCAATAAGCCAATAGGATAGGAAATATTTATAAGTTCAAATTATGGCCATTGTCACTGACAATATTCTTTAAAATGGCTACAATGGTTTTGTTTGATGCCTCAGCTTGTCCATTTCCTTACAAATTATATGGCGTAGATTTCTTGTGATTGATTTTAAATTTTGCATAAAGGTCTTTTACATCTCTGTATACAAAATTTCCACCATTATTAGATATAATGTGAGATGGGATGTCATATCAATAGATGATATGGTAATGAATGAATTTGGCTATCTACTTCTTGGTAATGTAAGTGAGAGGAATGGCCTCAATCCACTTAGTAAAGTATTCGGCAATAATTAAAATGTGTTTATAGCCATCTAAAGATGTTGGGTTTATTTTCTTGATGAGATCAAGGCCCCAAGTAGAGAATGGCCATGGTGTTGTGATAGGCTATAGTGGTAAGGAAGGTGTGTGTATCAAATTTCCATGTTGTTGACAAAGAACACACTTCCTCTCCATTTTAGGCCAATAATAACTTGTTTTGAGGAGATTTTAGCTAATACTACACCATTGGTGTGGGCCCACACATTCTTTCATTAACCTCCTTAAGCACTAGCTTGAATTCTCTTGAAGATAAATAATGAAGTAGCATTCCATCATAGCCTTTGCAATAAAGTGTGTTTCCAAGGAGGGTATAATGGGCTAGATGGTGAAGGAATAGTTTTTGTCAGTTATTGGATAAGTCAAGTGTAAAAACATGATCATGGAAGTAATTATAATAGTCTTGGTGCCAAGGTAGTTTAGGTGGTGGATTGGGACCAACAATGGAACATACCCTTTCTAAATCTAGCATAATATGTGTAGGCTATAGAAAAATTTTAATCAAAAAATGATACTCTTTAGCACTGCTATCAATCTATATCATGGACCTAATTATTACCATTACATCGACAAATCTATTTTTGGCCTTTGATATTTATTCAAACTACAAATATTTAAAATAAACTTTGAGATTTTCAATAATTTTCATTTAGGGAACAAGATTTTCATCTCTAGTTTGATATTGATTAGTTTTCATATTGATGATTACTTAGGAATCACCATAGACCATTAGGTGTTGAATATCCCACTATATGGTAAGATGCAATCTTACAATAAGTGTCTCATACTAGGCCATATTGTTGGTATAATGAAAATTAATGTAACATGCTTTGGGAATCAAATCACCTTATAGTATAATCAATAATATGCCACCTTCAGATCCATAAGAAGTGAAGGAAGCATAAAAATATAGCTTCCATTGTTCAAGTTCATGTTGTACTTCATTCACTATTATGATAGAATCATCTAAAAAGTTGAATTTGAGTGGTTGAGTGTCTATAATAGGGGCTTCTACAAGTTGATCAGTAATAACCTACCCCTTGATAACTTTTTTATTCTGATACTCAACATCAAACTCAATTAAGAGCATGACCCATTTAGCCATACATCCTGTGCGAATTTCTTTAGATAATAAAAATTTGAGAGGATCCACCTTAGTAATGATAATTGTTTTATTATTTAGCATATAATGTTGTATCTTTTTGGAAGAAAACACCATAACTAAACATGCCTTCTCAATAAGCATATAATTATGTTCATAAGCCACCAATGTGTGGCTTAAATAATATACTTGTTATATAACTTGATCATCATGTTGGGCCAAAATTTCTCCCAGTGCATGCTCAGTTATTTATATGTAAAGAAGCAGTGGTTGTCTAGGTGTTGGTAGTCTCAAAACTAGCAGGTTGGCCAAATATGTCTTGAGTTTCACAAATGCTAACTGACAATCTTCATCCCATTGAAATGTGACCCCTTTATTTAAGATATGAGTAAATGGGTGGCACTTATCTACCAATTTATAAATGAATTTGTGGATAGATTAGATTTTTCCTTGCATGCTTCAAAAAAAATTAATATTTGAAGGTGGAGGCATTTCAATAATAGCCTTGACCTTAGCAGGGTCAACTTTGATCTATGTTTACAATACAATAAACCCTATCAATTTCTTCAAAGTAATACCAAAGACATACTTCTTAGGATTTAAGCAGACTTTATATTCAAAAAGCCTCTCAAAGATTCTTTGTAGAATATCAAGATGTTCAGGATGTGTTCTTAATTTTGTTAGTATATCATCAACATAGGCCTCAACAATATCATGCATCATGTTATAGAAGATGATAGTCATGACACACCGATATGTGGCTCCAACATTTTTCAAGCCAAATGGCATGACCTAGTAACATAATGTTCCCCATGAAGAGGTGAACATGGTCTTGTTTTGATCTTATTAGGCTATTTTGATCTGATTATATCCAAAAACTCTATCTATGAGGGACAACATCTCATAGTCAGTAGTAGAATTGAAAATCATATCAATGTTGGGCAGAGTAAAATCACCTTTAGGGCATGCTTTGTTTATGTCTCTAAAATCTCTACAAAGATGTATACCCTATGGATTTTTGCTGACTAGAACTATATTTGATATCCATTCAAAATAGTCCAATAATCTAATGAAGCCTTCTCTCAATAACTTCTCTAATTTGTCCTTTATCAAAAGAGTGATGTGTGGATTCACCTTTCTCAATTATTGTTTAACTAGTTTAGCATCTGGATGAATAATAATTTGATGCACTACTAAGTGAGGGTCTAAGCCTAGCATGTTTGAGTATGCTCATGCAAAAATATCAATGAAATCCATTAAAATGAATATAATGTGTTCACATTTTCCTTCAGTAAGGGAAGTTCCAAGATAAACAATTTTGGGATCATCATATGTTCCTAGGTTCACTTCAAATATGTTTTCTACAAGGAGTGTATATCCATCTTTTATAATTATAGGCAAGGTGTGATCATGATCATCTTCTTCTACTATAGTTTATTTTTGTTCCTCCCAAAGCTCTGGATAATGTGATGAATTTGATTTTACCATCTCAGATAATGGCCAAGTAGCAAAAATATCAGGAAACTCTAGAGTGAGATAGTAAAACATTTGTTTTTATTATGAAGAGATGTTTGTACTGGCTATAGAGTTAGGACTTGATGGACCTTAATAATTCTTTGGGGATGATCAAACTTTCCCATCCAAGAGCACCCAAAATAGATTTTCACTTGAGGGCTTATCTTTTTCTTTATTTTTTCCCTGATCAATGAGTGCCTTGAAGAGGTTTTCACCCAAAGATCTTGATGTTTTATTTTTTTTATGACCAATAAAGTTTGCCTTCTCTCCAAAGTAGGTAGAAGGATCCAATGAAAAATCAAATACTTATTTATAATCACCAATAAAAATCCATCTCTTAAGCACATGTATTCTATAATTTATTCTTCATTTTGAAACTAACCAAAGTGTATGATCAAATTTTGTTGGTCCCAATTAGTGAGTTCAGGATGGTAAAGGGTAAGGGAACAATGAGTTGTTAAGGTCATAATGGAATTTTGATCAAATAAATATGAGTTATCAAGATCATCAAAAAGGCTATAATGGGATGCTACATCACTTCCAAGAGTCTTATCACTATTCAATTTAGAAGAATCACTATCAAAAGTCATGAGGTCACCCCTAAGAAATAAAAATCTAAGACCATTATTCAAAATAGGTACTCCAGCTGATAAAGTTTCAAAGATTTTTTAGGCTCATGAGCCAAGGCCATTTCCTATTTAATAAAAATTGTCCATGATCTTATTAGGGATATGATATTTTGGATTCTAAAAGCAATCAACAATGCCATCAGAATATAACTAGTCTCCTTCAGTGAAATCCTCTTGATCCTATTTTAGTGAAGTAGTAGGTAAAAATACCATATGTTGTTTCCACTATTCTTTCTTCTATTTCTAGATCAAATTGGGTATATTTGGGATTTTGGAAGGTTTGGGTTTACCAAATGTTTTGGGAGACTTAGAAACATGGAAGGCATCCTTAAGACAGTATGTGAAAATGCCCACATCTACTATAAAAACTTATTTTGCAAGAGTTACGGGAAATAGGTCAGTCAAAGTGAATGCAAGGTCACTAGGTTTGATATAATTAGATGGTGGTGGATGTGAAACTATCTCCTTATTCTTCTTTATAATGAATCTATAACCAAAACAATATTTATAATTGTGGAACTTAGCCTCTAGATGTTTACAATACTAATAAGGTTTTAGATCGATGGGAATAGTAACCTCGATCCCATCATGGGTAAACTTAAGGCACTAATGAAAGGATGGATAAAATGGCATGTACTTCATGGATCCAATGATGACCAAGAAGTATGTTATAAGGCATCTCAATATCTACAATATGTAACAATGTGTGGTGGTAAATAGACCCAAAAATGATCAGTAAATAAATGGTACCAAAATACTCCCTTTCGGTGTTGTCATAACCCTTTATGGTGATCGTATCTAACTTAATGTCCTTCATAATGTATCCTAATCTCTATACCAATTTGAGGGACACTGTGTTCAGCCTAAACTATTGTCTATAATAATCCACTTGATCTTATGGTTTTTAATGATGACCTCAATATATAGTGGGTTGTTATGGCTTAGACCTAAGTTGGATATGTCTTTTTTATCAAACATGAGCTATCAAAATGAATACAAGTGTCTAGTTAGTGTTTGTAAATATTTGGGGTTAATATCTTTAGGAATAGTTTATTCTTGTAAAAGGCTATTCAAAATAGTTCTATGGTCTTCAAATGTACATAAAAAATCCAAAATAGAAATCTACGTAGGGGTTTTGCTCAGTTGGTCTGATAGACTATAAGGCTTTTCAACATTAGGATGAGATAGTTTGGCCTTGGATGGCACATTATTTGGCTTTGGATCCAAAGGCACAATGTTCATGTTGGGTTCAATAGAAGAAGAGGGAAAATATCCATATAGAGTAACTCGTGAGTGTCTAGTTTTGAATGCATAATCTATAAGTGGTAATGAGCCATTATAACTAGAAGATGAAGGCAAAGGGCTTTTGAGGGTGACTCATAAGAGTCTATTTGCATTGAAGCAATTTCAAATCAAATAGAGCCATTGTAATTATAAGGATGGGGTCTAGAATAGTAACCCATACAAATGGAGTCACAACAGAATTGTGTGAACTCAACATGGCATTACAAGAGGGAGAGGATGTTGACCTTATAATAATGGGTCCATTACTACGAGGAGTAGGGGATGATTCATGGGATTTAATTGTAATGGTGGTAATGTGGGTTGAAAAAATGCATCCCATGGTGTTATTATAGTTGTAAGGCATATTGTTGTAACCCAAGTTGTTATCATGGGTATTATGATCCTAATTATGATCATGTTGATTACAATTTTGACCTTGATGTTGGTTTTGATTATATCACTAATTATATCCTTGGTTTTGATTTTTCTTCGGTGGTTAATGATTATGTCAAGGAAATGGATCTTGATAGATTCTCATATCCTAATTAGTGCCCTATGGGGTAAGCTTGATCTCAAATTCACCACTCTCAATCAAATCTTCAATAAGGTACCACAATTAGATGCAATGATAAGCACCATGACTAACAACATGATGGAAGTTGCACCATTCATTTTCCTTATACCAATCTATCTTTGGTTGATCTATAGGAAATGGCCTTGGTACTAGCCATACAATCAGGTTAGTTGCTAAGAGCTTTTAAAACACTATCTCAATAGGTTATCCTAATTTTTTGAAGACTCTGAATTCATTTTGAAATGTCTTCCATGGAGGTTGTCTTTGAAAATTGGCTGGTGGATTAGGGGGAGTTAGTTGTATGTTTGGAGCTAGTAGAGCCTACACCATTTATACATGTCTTACTTTTGTTACTCCATTCTATATCATATTCTTATTCTTGTTGAAACCCTTAAGTTTTTCTTGCACAACCATTTGAACCAGTGATTATGTTTGATTTGATGTTTGACATTACATGTAAATCTTGATAAGGCTCTTGGTAATTATATCCTTCTCAATCTGCACCCCTTTGTCTATGATTTCTTCAAATGTGTTTGTGCAAGCAAGCCATAGATTATGCACCACCTCAAGGTGTAAATTTTGTGTAAATATGTCCTCCAACTAGTTTTCTATAAAATTATGTTGAAAACGACTAGCTAATGATCTCCACCTCTATAGATATGCTATTAAGCTTTGTCGATCACACTATTTGTATTTTCACAAGTCAACAATGGTTAATTCATGTTCAATGTTGTATGAGAAATGGTTGATGAACTTTTCAGATAAGTCATTCCAATCTACAACTGATCCCTTAGGTAACTTAAGTATAAAATATGAGCTTGTCTGACTAAACTTCATAGAAATAAACAAAGAAAATAAACATTGTTTTATGTGACCTCTTGGCATAACATAAAGAATGCTTGAATGTGTTCATGAGGGTCACCCTTTCCTTTATATTTGTCAAATTTAGGTGCCTTCAAATGATATGGAAAGGGGACTTATAGAATGCTCAAATTGAATGGATATGGACACATTTCATCGAATTTGTACTTCTTGATTATGTTTCCTATCTTCAATCATGACATAATCTCCTTCATAGAATTCCACTCTTTCATGTTTGGTAAATTCAAGGGTGGAACATAATTTGAGTAACTGAGCCACTAATTCCTTGGAATCTATTGCCTTGAATTATACATGTTCTACTAATTTTGGGGATTTCATGGTCTATTTTACAAAGTACTTGTTGGTTGAGATAAACTAGCCAAATTATTTTGTACTATTTCTTCAATGCATACTGAATGTTTTGGTCTTTGTTTCTGTAAAAGAACAAGAGGTTCTTGATGATTGAATAATGTATGCTCTACGTCTAGTGAAGCATGTTGTGGAACCTATTGAGATTTAGGTTGTTCTATTAAGACATCTTGATCCATTATTGTTATGCTCTCAACTAAAGTTTGTGTTGGTTTAACCACATTCCCTTGTTCCTTGGAAGTGTCATTATGGATTGAAGTGGTAACTAGAGAGTCTGTCAAGTCTATGATAAGTTGGTTTGTACATCATTGGCTTATCTTCTTAATCTTGGTGACAAGATCTTGATCACTGTGTTTTGAATCTATAAGTATTTCCTTTCCTTTGCTAGAAGAAGGTATGCTTTTTTCATCAATGTTCATGAAGGATTGTTCTTGTTGTTACTCTCCTTATCTAACCAAAGTATGCAATTTTTCCATAGGAAAATCCAAGTGTCATCTAGCACCAGATTCAATCAACCTTAGTAGTGTTTTGTCCTTGTCCTCTTGGTTTTGATATTCCAAAAAAATATTCCTTGTATCTTATAGTTGTGGGAATGTCTTCAAAGACCACATAATTGTCTTTATCATCGTAAAAGTGATCATCCTCATAGCTAGGGCTATAAGAGGGCCCACTACAAATGTACCTTTAAGTCATGCATAAAATATTTTTTCTTTACATTTGGAAATATTTAGAAAATATTTTTTAAATGCTTAAACAAGTTATGTGTTTTGATCTTCTCCAAACAAATGACAAGGTACAAAAGAGGCTATAATAAAAAGGAGGTGGCAAAGTACCACACAATTAGAAGAATGTGTTCACAAAATTACCTAACCTTGGGTAGGGTTGAAATTGTATAAATTAAAAGAGGGTACAATAACTCAAAGACCTGTATAAACTAGTACACCAAACATACATTGAGAGATACGTCAATACCATAAAATCTAGTTCAACTTTGATGAGTTTATACTAGGAAATTAGAAGAATTCTCTTTAGACTAGGAAGGTGACAATGCAAACTAAGAAACTCAAGATGTGAAAACATGAAAGAACTTATAAGTATAAAACTATAACCAAATGGGTAACACAACACCACCACATGGTAATAGGAGGTAGAATAAAATGTGTTTTAGAACTTAGAGTGTGAGCAATACACTTGATGACCTAAGTTCATAATGATCAAATGATGATGAGTCTATAAATGACCTTCAATCCAAATGAGAAATTGAACCCAAATTAAATAAAGTCAAGTGCAAATGGTAAAACCAATTAGCATGTTAACCTATAAATTATAAAGGTGCACTTCTAAACTTGAATTATCAATGAAGGACTTAAAGATTTTGTAAAGTGGTTTAGGCTCAAATGGGTAGCATAACTACATTATTTAGACAATACAAACACAAATGTTTAAGATTAAAATTAGAACAAGGTAAAGGATGGTTTGGATTTGACCAATGTAATGCCTCTTTATTCAATAAATGGTGGAAAAAAATTTGTTTGGTTATGACGTGTTGTTTACAAATAAAATTTAGACTCCAATCAAGACCAAGTAAAGACTAAAAAGACCAAATACTCCTAAGTAAATCTTCCTAAGCCCTAAGCTAACAAGGTTACTTTGTATTATTGAAATCCATGTATATAGGTTCTCTTGAGAGGATTTTAATTTTTAATGCAAAAATAAAATCACATGAGTTGGTAGGGTATTTTACACCCCACCTTCTCCCAAGAGATTTTACAGTGATATGGACCTTTGGGTTACTCACCCTACATCAACAATACTCTAAATAAGTGGGGTTATCTAAAACTTATAAATTATGATAGTCTAGATGGTCTTAAGCATAGCTAATGCTACAGATACAACACATAAATTGAGTTCATACCAATTAAATTACTATGAAAAGGTCTAATTCTTTGTGTAGTGATTCCATCTGTGTACTTCTTAATGGAATCCCCTAGTTAACTAGACTTGAATCGGGTTTTTGTTATGAAATTAGAAGTTATTCACCCAACCCTCTAGCTCTCATAATATGTATACCCTAATTTATATACCCCAACATGGAGTAGGGTTAAAATAGTTATGGAAGATGAATCCCCAATTCAAAGCTTCCCTAAAGAACTCATAAAGAGGCTATGAACTCCCCTCCACAAGCCAAATTAAATAAAATAAATGATATAAGTGAAAAGGCTTCAGAGGTTATTTTTAGATCACCCAAACCATACACATTTTTGGGGGAGCCTAGACAACCTCTTTTCCATTCCTTGGACAAAGTCACAATCACAATCAAAAGGTGATTTTGGTCAACCGAGTTCCCTATAGGGGATGGGGGGAGAGCATGCACACTTTTCATTTTGTTCAAACAATCTAACAAGCAATAGATGATTTGCATAAAACAACACTTTAATAAATTTGAAATTTAGGTAAGTGTAAGTTTTAAGCACCAAATTGAAAGGTTTAATGAAGTTCTTGGCCACTTGGCCTTAGTTTGCAAAAACTAAGAAAATTTTCATAAAATGATCAAATAAACCATCTAAGTTCTTTTTAAATACCAAAGGGAAGGTTAAATACTTAATTATGATAAAATTGATCACTTTTCCATGTGGGTCCTATAGAAAAATTTAGAGAGTTCCCTTTTGCTTTGAATCATAATCAATAATGAAATAAACACGTTTGGAAAACATGATCTCAGGTTCTCTATTTTTTACATATAGAAATTGACGTCAATCAATAGTGACTGATGCTAGTTACAACAAGACCCATGCCAGTCATAAACATAATTTTTGCTAGTTAAAAATGACCAATAATGGTCACCTGTGAATCCTTAGGCAAAACATATTTTGACAAAAAACTTTGTTATCCTATGTTAGGATAAAATCTCTAAAATAAACATCTGGATTAGGAATAAATGTTCAGACCAAAGACATAAAAACTCAAATACAAATTTGTAAATTTGATAAAAGATCTAAAAACACAAATTTTAAACATGTTTTCCCTACAACCTAATTGATGTTGGTTACCTTGATTGTTGTTGATTAAACAGAACCGATGTTGGTCACTGTGTGACTTGTGTATTAACAAAAACATTAAAAACATGGGAAAATGAAGTTAAAAATTGATTGTTAAGGATTTTTAAAGAATTTTAAGGAAATATAATATTGACAAAGTATCACCCTTTCTTGAATGGGTTGTGTAATCCCATCGGGTGTTCCAATATGTAGAGATGGAATACAAATATCGTTAGATCAAGCATTAGTCAAGAAAACCAATAAAAATGCATAAAGAACTAATAGAGTAGGCCAACCTATTTAATGGGGTGTTGTAAATGATAACTAATATAAAATTAAAGAAATCAAACACAAGTTACCTTCCCATCACATAAATGTAACTCAAAACATGTTTTTCCCCTTGATTTCATGCTCAAGTCTTCAATAATGGTGCAAGGCAAGCTCCTCCACCATCTCAAGAACACCAACTATAAACTAGTTTCATGATATGAAAATCATTGTTATGCCTATCAATGAATTTATCCTATTGCAAATAAATCATTATCAAACTACACTCAAATGGATTGTAGAGAGAATTTTGCATTATAATTTTACACAAATTAAGCTTAATTAAAGTGGTCTAGGCCCTCCTATTTATAAATTTTCCAAATTGATCAGAATCAACCATGACCGTCCATCTCAAGATCAAGATGTGTGGCCATAAATTAATCCAATTATTTAAATAATATCTATAAATATTCTCATAAATATTTGGTAGGAAGGGGCATTAAAGGGGCATGGGAAGCCATAATCCTTATATTTTTTGCATTTATGGCTTATGGATGCCACCCAAAAAATGACCTCACTTGATGATGTAGTAAATAGGAGTCAATTTCCAATAAATAAATATTAAATAACTTCCACAAAATTTTTACTTAAGCTCATAATTTGGTTTAATTTGCCTAAGTAACATTAATCAAATTTAGTGCACTTCTTTGGAAATTGGTTTACTTCATTAATCAAACTGGTCATAAAGTCATATTAATGGGTCATAATTTGACTGAAGAGGAATTAGAAGGAAATTTTAGTTGTATATGGACCATCATCCCATTTAGGATGTTGTCGACACAAAATAACACATACACGTGGCGTGTGCTTCTGGATTAGAGGAAAAGAGTGATCTAGAGTACTAAAACGCATTTTTTTCATTTTGACCAAAATGGTTTGATCAAATTTAATAATCACATAAAATACATTTCCCCATTTAGGGATACATTATCCTAAATTAGCACTTGTATATGACAAACTTGAATCATTTAGCATGTTTAAGTGATTTTGGCCCAAATTGTACATTTGAGTGTATTTCAAGTAAGATTTATAATTTCAACACATTGGTGTTAGGAATTGGATGTCTAAAAGGGGAGGATTAGGAAGGTAGTGGGAGGGGAAAGAGCTAGAAAGTTCTCTATGGAGCACAATACAAGAGATCACTACATCATTATCAGATTTTTGTCATGTCACACCATATAAATTTTGGGTGCATACATATTGTCCCATTAGGAGGATGTCTTGTAATGAATTTTTAGTGTGTATTCCTGATCAAGGCATGTGGAAAGTAAATAGTAAGTTATAAATGCATACCTTACCTACCTAAGTTATGGAATGAATCCAGTCAGGGACTCTGTATAACCTATAGATAGAAGATGGGAATCAAGTGTGATTTTTTAGGAAAGTATAAAATATACCATGTAATAAAAACATGAATAATAATACATACCATACATGTGAGTGGGACTATACTACCTAAACCATCCCATCAGGGAACTGAATTTGAAACCAAATTGTTGTGTTCTTACAAAACTGTAAAACTTGCTACATAGAATAGAGATGTTTTTAAAATGTTAGTTTTGAGATGCTAGTCAAAAATCTAGGATAAATATGACATATAGGAAAAATAATAATCATTAAATAAAATAAAAATCAATAATGAAAAGTTTTTGAACTAAAAATGACTAGCTTGATGCCTAATATATTCAAAAACTTGATAAAAACAATTCATTTGTGTCATTTTCCTTGAGAGATTTTTGAGCTCTAGATTGTTCCTAATCATTTTGAGCATGAAAGTAGATGATGGGATGAGGGTGAGGAGAGGATGGTGAGCATTCTAGTGGGATGATTTGTTGGGTATGATTAGGGTAATTTTTCTAACTTTTTTTATTTTGGTCCCAAGTTTAGAATTTTGATCAAAACATAACATAAATCTAATGAATTTCAAATATTTCTACTTTGTAGAAATTGTTAGGGGTAGATCAGGGTTTTATGAGTTTTTTGAAATTTTGAGTGGATTTTGTAGGGTTTTTATGGATTTAGGAGGGCACATGAGTAACAAACAGAACTATCACTCATATTATAAAATTGACAACCTTTGTAGGGTGACGGCTATGTAATCGTCATGGTGGTAACATAGCCACCATAACATGGTTATGCCCCCACCACCTTGAGTAAATTATAAAACCACCTATGGTGGTTATGTAACCACTATTATGTGGTTTCATAACTACTTTAGGGTATTTTTTAACTGTCACTTGTAAATTAGGATAGTTTGGTGCACTAAAAATGTGTGCAAAATTTGACCTATTTAGAAAATAAAGTTAGTTTTCTAGATAACTTGGGGTCTTCTTATTTGTTTTATGATCTTACATGTTATCAATCATAATATATTATTATGATTGGATCCATTGAGTGTTATATTTATTTATGGATAATGAGTTTGTCATTCTTGATCGAGCAGGGATACCTTAGATATCACAAGAAGGGATCACCCCCACCTCTAGCCAACTATTGTGTGACCTTTTGACCTATTAGGACCCTGACTAAAACATTTTTGTGTTCACATAGGCCTTAAGAGTGTGGATTATCACTCTCATTAATGTATATTAGATCACTAGTCTTCTTACAACTAGTCAATTGGTATATATTTGAGTTGTTAATATCCATCGTGAGGCCCATAGCTTGATAAAGCACTTTGAAGAACTTGACACACTCAATATGGGTGTGAAGCATAAGGTGAGACTTTTTCTAGTTTAGGGATTATAAATCATAAATATATAAAATAATACCATTATAATCCTTGATTCCCAATTAATTAGAGATAAGGGAAATGATATACTTCTATACAGTTTGTCACCAATCATTCTCATATCGAGGAGAGAGTGGCATTCTACTCATGGATTTAGGATATGCTAGTGTGGACTTATATAGACTTGTACCAAGTGGCTTGATTGGGATCCATTTCTATTATCCACCTAAACATCATCATGGGTTGGTTATATGAGATAATGATCCCCTATTAGAGGGTGTATCGATTGAGACACCAAGGGATATTAGATCCACTAGAAGGATAGATGTGGAACCCTTTCATGTTTTGCCCTAGGATGTGGGGACTTTGATTTAAAAAATAGACTTGATTTACCTTCCATACTATGACATGGTTTTTAAATGGTATAATGAGGGAGCTTATCTCATGGTGATCATTGGGGCTACTTAGGTTATATATAGTTTGTTATCAAATAAGGTGAACATCATAGATCAAGTTCCCCACTAGTTTGGGATGCCCTACATGGGAAACCTCAATGTCTTTGAATTTGTGTACATGAGGATCCATAAGGTGAGATACATGAGGTTGGGGTAATTGGCATGGTATCTACTCATGAGAGGGGTTCTTATCACTTGACCAATTCCACAAGCAGATAGAAGAGGAAGATAAACTAGAGCTAGGAAGTAGTAGATGGGCCCACCACCACCACCAACACTATAGGACCCTACTCAAGGGGACCCTTCACAATATAAATATCTAAGATATTGAGATGGTGAGACTCGAGTGTATGTTGAGATAGAGGAATATTTTTATATAGATGAGGAGGAGGCTGAAGAGGATGATTCTAACCAAAAGTGGTGTAAGAGAGACCTAGGTAAGATATTGAATTTTTTTCATTGGTGATTATAACTCGCATTTTGATTCCTTATAATTTCTTAATTGATTTTACATGTATATAATGTTTATATTAGATAGATATGAATCATGTTATGTAATCTATGATTGTAGATATTATGTGAAGTTGGAGATAAATGATCAAGGACACCTTGAATAACTATTTTTAGCTAATCACTAGTTAAACTTAGGACTAAATTTTTGTTTCCCCTGATCTTCTCATATGGATTAGTCATCAACATATGTATTTTCCCCAACATGCCATGCTTTAATGTTTATGATGATATTGAGGATAAAGAACAACACTTGATTGGCCATAGCAAGGAGGGAAAAGAACCTAGTAGACACCATGGCGGGTGAGGGAGGTGGCAAATCCTATAGTGATAAAATAGGGAGTATAGCATTAGAGGGAGGATTGAGTAGGAGTTAGAATCATAGCTATCGATCTAAAAATAGTTGGGTGGCCTCAAAGAGAGGTGTTATTAGGATTCACCATGTGAGCCATAGTCTTATTCATTATTCTACATCAAGACCCTCCCAGATGAGGATTATAGGATCCTAAGACTTGTCAAAAATGTTATTTTATACCATTATATATGCCAATTATTTTTGAGATGCCTTGAGGCATATTGGCTCTTTATAGAAGCATTTATATTAGACATTTTTGTTGTATAAACTCAATAGTTTCCATTACACACACAAACACACACCTCTTTGTGAGTTTTTATCATGTGTTATGTGATGTGACTTTAATTTTATATAAGCTTTTCAGTTTATGCACTCTAGATGACTAGACATGTGATGGTGCAGATGTATATTTATCTCTTTGTTTTTAATATGCTGCTATGGGAAATGATTATGTATATGTGGGAGTAGAATGTATTAAAATGATGTAATGAAATGTATGTATTAGATGTGACTACAGTTTTGCTAGAAATTTTTTTTAGGTGATTACTTAACTTCTTTGTTCAAACAACATATCACTTTTAATTTTCAGCAAGGATTGAAATGGGAAATAGGATCAATGTGAGGTGAAAAGGGGGTGAAAACCATAAATCAAAACTTGATAGAAAAAAATAATATGGCCTAATTTGTAAGAGCAAAAAGGGGAAATGTACTTATTATTAAATTTATAAATTGTTAACTTTATTGGCTTCATTTAGAGATACTTAGCCCTGATAAAGTTGATAAATGGGAAAATATTACCCTCTTTCAACATGGGCATGTAGGCAAGCTTTTTAAATAACTTTATCTTTAGACATTTTTTCTTATTTGATATTGTTTTTACACTTGACTTTGACTTCTTTTTGTGACCCCCTACACTTAGTCTCATGTGACCAAGAAGACATAAGGACTCATTTTTGAATAATAGATATAGGTGAGTAAGGGCATCTCTACCCAATGCCAAACCCATAAAACTAATAAGATGTGATGGATCAACACCTAATACTACAAAAGGGTGAAACATGTGTAATTTTAACTTTTATATTTACATAAGCTTTTGATTATCATAAAAGTATCTACTTTTCTATCTATAAGGTCTTTACTCGTAAACCTTGGCCCCGTGTAACTAGTAAGATGTAAGGGTTCATCACCAAGGATAAAGATGGGTGAGTAAAGTTACCTTATTTGAGGCATGCTAATGTTATACCTTCTAATGGAACCATAATGGGAGGGTATATCATGGAAAATATTCTAGACTCCAATGTAGGTTAACATTTTTCTAATTCGTGCAAGAATATGTAGGGTAAGAGGTGCACTCTTGCTTGTAAGAACTAAGACAAAGGCCAATGTGATGTGATGATTTTGAGAATCCATTTTATGGGATGATAGGGTAAAATTAAAATGGGATGATATGGAATGTCAAGTTTTGAAAGTTTCTATATTGTATGAACTAACCAATTGAACAATCATGAAATAAAACATCTACTATGGAGGTTGACATGTAATTTATGAAAATGCAATGCAAGTGAGAACATGGTGATATGTAAGCATTAGATATAAAAACATTTTATATGTGTAGAGTTTACAAACTCACTAACTTCTTTACCTTTTAGAGTGTATAACTGATAGTCTTTGTTATTAAAATCTTAAATTATTACGTAGGGGCCTAACTAGTTGGGTTTAAATTTTCAACCTTGTCCTTTATTCTTGTTGATTTGACTATTAAGTCTAAGTACAAGGTATCCTACATGAATTAGGTGATCATGGATATTTTTATTATATTTCTTGAACATGCTATTAGTATAATCAATGTGATTATTTATGGTAGTGATCTGATGTTCATCTAAGAGTTCTAATTCATCTACTCACCCCTCTCTATATTCTTCTTGATTAAGGAGGCCTTGTAGGGAAACATGAAGACTAGGTATTTCCAAATCTAAGTAAATAATAGATCTAGATCTAAACACAATTGAATATGGGGTTTCCCTTGTGGGTATTTTTATAGTCATTCTATAAGCCCATAGTGATGGATAAAGCTATATATTCCAATCCCATTTAGAGTCTCTAAAAGCATAGACTAGAATCGACTTCAAGATTTTATTGGTAGCTTTGAATTATCCATTGGGTTGTGAAGAGTATAAGGAGGATTAGTGGTGTGATATGTTGAATTTATTTCATAGATCATGAACTTCAATATTCTTGAAATAATACCCATTATCAATAATGATGAGTTACAAGACCCCAAATCAACAAATGATTTGATTCAGGATAAACCTTGCAATGACTAATTTAGTGGTAGTTGTCAGGAGCATTACCTTTGCCCATTTGGTAAAATATTAAATTGACATGATGATGAAGTGGTGACCATCTGAATAAGTAGGGTAAATTTTACCCACTAAATCTAAAACCTGGGTGGAAAAAGTCCATGGAGTGATGATGGGATATAATGCCCTAGTCAAAATGTGTATCTCATGTGAAAAATGCTAACACATCTCTCATTTACATACATACTTGATAGCATTATGATATAGATTAGGCCATAAATATCCCATCTTATGAATGTTTTGAGAGGTTGTGTGGCTACCAAAGTGCCTACTTAATATTCTACTATGATAATGAAAGAGGAATATTTTTTACTCTTCTTGGTCAACACATAAAAGCAATATTTTGTCAAAGGCCCTTAATAAAGGATCATATATAAGATAACATACTTGTATGCAATGACACAAAGATGCCGTTTATGTTGTGAATAAGCACCTTAGAGATAAGTATGGTCAACCAAGTAATCGATGATATCTATGTACCAAGGAGAGGTACTAATAGCAAGAGTTTATATATAGCATATTAGTTCATCATGGAAGTCGGTATCGATGAGGTCATTAGCTTTGAGTGGAAAATCAACCAACCAATCAATAATGATTTATTCCTCAATGGAATTTTTATTGATATATGTTAATTCAAACTCACTTAAAAGTGTGATGAAGCATCTGGCCTTTCCATAAAGAGTGGGTTGGGTTAAGAAAGTTTGTATGGCTTGAGATCTTATGATGACTCTCATTTATTGGTTAAGAATATAGTGCCACAATAATTTAGTTAAAAATACTATTTCTAAACATTCCATTTATACTTGAGTGTATCATGACTAATAATTAAAAAGAGTTTAGATAATGAAATAAATGGAATGTTTCTTAATGGTGTCATCTTCCTAAACCAACATACATGCAAGGGATACCTTAGTTTCTCTAATATAAAGTATCAATGGCTTATCTAGTTTAGGTGCCATGAATGTAGGAAGCAACATGAGAAAGTGTTTCACTGCATTAAACATTTAATGAGAATCACTTATCCAAGATAGGCCACTTCTATTTTTAAGCAGGTTGTTGATGGGATGGACATTATATCTAGGTTAGGGATAAATTATCGAATGGATCCCAACTTTCCTAAAAATGCTTTGATACCTTATTCATCTATGGGAGGGTTTATTTCCAAGGTTACTCAGATCTTAGTGGGGTCAATATTGATCCCATGTTGGGAGATGAGATATCCTAGTATTTTTCCACTAGTGATCTAAAATACGTTATTATCTGGGTTGATAGTGATCTTATGTTCAATCATACATGTGAGGATGGTGGGTAATACTCCTAAATGGTCTTCACACCATCTTGCCTATCTGAGAAGATCATCTACATAGGCATCTACTATATTTTGGATAAGATCATGAAAATGTGGGTTATGGCCCTTTGGCATGTTTCCCCTATATTTTTTAGATTGAAGGGCATTGCAACATAGAAAAAGGTCCCCTAAGACATAATGAATGAGGTCTCACTTTAGTATTCATCAAAAAGGTGAATCTAGTTGTACCCTTTAAACCTATCCATGGGTGATAGAAATTCATATCCCATCATAGCATAAAATATGACCTTAATGGATAAGAGTGAAAATTCATCTTTAGACATGCCTTGTTAATGGCTCAAAAGTCTATACGTATTCTAATTTTTTCATTCTTATTGAGAATGAGGAAAATGGTATACATACATTTTGAGTAATCAACAATCTTGATGAAGCTAAATTTTAAGAGTTTGATGGCTTCTTCCTTCACCATTAATGTGACCTTAAGATTTATGGTCCTGGTATTCTTCTTGGTAGGTTTTATGTCAGGCATTGTAACTAAATTTTGAATGACTACATCAATATTGATCCCTATCATGTCATTGTAAGAGAAAGCAAAGCCTTTTGATTGTTATTTGAGGATATTCCTATGGCCTTCCACCTCTTATTCAGAGAGTGAATACCCTAGCTTGAGGATTCTGAGGTTATCTATTATTTTGATATTAATGTCAATAGTTTTTTCAATGAGGTAAGAATTGACCTCCTTGAATACATTGGGATTTGGGGGAAGATCAATGTCTTCTCCTTCAATGTTGAATACATCATGTTCATCATCAAAAGAGAGGTAATTATCCACATGGTAGTAAGACTCTTTTAACTTAGTTCCAAGATCTAAGTCACAATAATAGTAAGTCATAGGATTATAATAATTTGAGGATGGATTCATCTTTATCAGTTATATCAAAGACCAAGGGGTCTTTATCCTATCCAAATTGGGTGATGGTTTGATCATTAGGAATATTACACACAATAGGCTCCATCCTAACTAAAACTATGAAGTCAAATTATGGTGTCATTAAATGAGGTATGAAACATGATGATGAGGTAACCATAGAGTTACTAAGCTATTTTATTTCCCTAGGGATTGATTCTATAGAAATTAATTCAAATTCCTTAGAGACCTCATGGACTGTAATCTTGTACAACTAAAGTTGATTAGCTTTGGGTTGATATAGTTCAAAAACCTAGTTTATAACTAATTATTGTGATCTAGGAATTTGACTCAAGAGAGGATGGTTAGTATGGTGTTAGTTTCAAAATGAAAACAAAATGAAATAAAAACACTAATAGCATAACATCTCTAGGCCTAGACACTAGGGAGAGCTTAGTTAAAAAAATCAAATGACAAACACAACTAAAAAGTAAAGAATCAAACACAAGAATTCCTTCACCTTCCTTGGATGCTCTAAATGCCTTTGTAATGGTGGCTTTCTCAGCTTGTGCTCATAAAATCCTTGGCAATGGAGGCTTGGCTACCTCCATCTCTCCTTGGCACCTTTGGCTTGTAGCTTGGCTTGGCTTGGAATCAATTTGGCATGGTAACACTAGTTTCATGAAGCTTTTAGAACCATTTGATCATTATAAATTTGCATAATCAAGACCTTGAAGATATTTGAGCATACTAACTTTGCACCAAAATATCTTAAAAATGATGTTCATGGCCTCTCTATTTATAGATTTTTGCAAATGTTTATAATAGACCTAAACCATCCATCCTTATATTGAGATGTGTGGTTGAGGATTAATTCAATTTTTAGAATAAAGTTTATAATTATCTTCATCATGAAATTGGAATAAGGGGAAATTAAGAGGCATAGAGGGCATCATGGAAGGCATTGATGAGGCATGGAGGGCATGAATCCTGATATTTGTGGCATTTATGGCCTAGGGATGTCTTCCCAAGAAATGAGGTCACCTGATGATGCAGATATTCAATATTCATTTCTAAAAAAAATTATTCAACAAGTTTCCATAAAATTATTAATTATGCCTTGATTTGGGTTAATTAACTCTTAAACATGTTTAAGCACTTTGTGCACAAATTACTCAAATTGATTAGAATGCCTTGTTATTGGTCTAAAATTTGACTAGATTAGAATTGAAAGGCAATGTTAGATGCATTAGAACCATATCCCCATTTAGTATGTTACCAATATAAAATAACAAAGTCACACATCTTGTGTAGAATATTTGATAGGAAAGAACAATCTAGAGCACCTAGGTGCAAAATTAGCATTTTGACTCAAAATGATCTAATCAAAGTTAGTTATCCATAAATTACATTGCCCCATTTAGGGATACCCTAGTCAAAATCAGCACTTGAATATGTTAGTTTCATGTCATTTAGCATGGTTTAGTGTTTTTAGGCCAAATTGTGCATTTTGGGTGAAAATTGGCCAAAACCCTGATTGGGGGTTATTGGTGGCCAGATTTAAGTGTCAACAGCTATGAATCACCTTGGATATTTATGTTTTGGATGAATAGGCATTTCACAATGATCATGATAAGAAATAAGGCCTCATACTTAGCCCCATTATTTTTACACTCAAATTCTAATTGTAATCAAAAAGGCATGACCTTCCCCTTAGGGGAAATGAGAATAACTCTTGCCTATTGCCTAGATGACACTTAGATCCATCATAGTGAAGCACCCATTGATTATGTGTATAATGTGGGAGGTTTTCAAGTAAGGTTTCTTGGTCCTCTGATATTTCAATGATATAAATACTAAAAAATGTTGGGTGATCCCTTTGGGGTCCCTAGTTTTGAATCTTAGGAATACAATGAGTTTATCCTCTATGTGGGGCAAATGGGAGTGCTTTTGAAGGAATGGATGGCTCAGTCTCACACTATGAATGAAGGGAAGAACCTATAATAACTTGAAAGGTTATTTTATAATATCTGGGTCAAGGTAGGTAAGAACCTATAAAAATTTGCAATATTTTTTGTTTGGATTTTTATTCAGGGTTGGAAGTATGTCCTTATAGTTAGGTTTTTATGTAGGTGTAGGGAGTATGCCAATGTAATTAGGATCTTGTCTCAATGTAATGGTCACACAGGTATAATTATGTAGATCATAATACTATGGGTAATACATGGGTAGTATTTTTTGTTTTATCATTATGTGTGGGAGGGCCTAGAGGAACACAGTGAGTACATTTATAGTGTCATCTTCCTTTGTGATTAGAGAAAAGGTCCATTCTCAGGAATTCACAAGTAATCATGATTTTTTATGTTCATTTTTGTCCTCCCTATGGTCATGATGTGAATCTTCTCCTTGATCATTTGGATGGCTCGGGGAGGAGGAGTGCCATAGATTCCTATCAATGGACTTTTAATGATGGGAACTAAGACTGAGTTCAAGCCATAAGATGATGGTTAAAATCTCCAAAGGGAGAAAACCTAATGATTCAAGGACCCTATAAATTATTTAAGGTCCTATCATATCATTTTCTATAAGCATACTATGAAGTGGCTTAGAAGTGATGAGGGTGAAATGTGAATTATGACTTATTCCTACATAATTGACCTTTGGTTGTTGAGATGCCAACCATTAACATGGTTATTATGGAAGAGAACTTCCTAATTCCTAAACACCTCTACCATTAAAATGTCTTGTATGTTATCTAGACCCTCTTTGGTTTTTTTGAATATAGATCTAGAAAAGTGATAGGTCTCTACTCCTCATGGATCGAATGGGAGAACTAGGGGAGTGTCCTTCTCCAAGAGACTGATGATTTTAGTGGTAGACATAGTGTAAACCAATACACCAGTGATTTTTTCTAATTTAAGAGTATTTTTGGCTATCACTATGTCTCTTTATTTTGTTTTATCCTTTAATAGGTCTTGGGGTGTTTCCATCCCTTTCTTTATGATGACTACTTTGGGTTTTGAGGATCTAGTAACATTAACCAATTATGAGGGTTTTATGAATATGTTGGTATGTGGGTGGTAATAGATGTGTAACTTAGGTTTTTTATACATGGTATTTTGTAATCTATCAAAGTTTTTAGAATCACCTTGGGATATGAAAACTTTTCCCATGTGTAATAATTGGATTTGTTGGAATAGAATGGAAGTGATAGCTTGCATTCAGTGTATCTAGGGTCTTCCCAAGATCATGTTGTAATTATTATCCTTATTTATGATGTATAAATCTATTAGTACCATATTAGGACACAAGTATTTTTGGATTATGATAGTCCTTATGGAGGTTGATTTGAGAATGTCATAGCCTCATAGTGTGTTGTGCATTATATAATAATTAGTTTCCCTATAAATAAGTTTTTATAAGAATGAAAAAATGATGATGTTGACATCCACTCCATCATCAACCATGGATATCTTCACCTATTTATTGTAGATCCATACCTATAAAAATAAGGATTTATCTCCCCTCCTTTCTATTTCAAGTCTAGAAGGAAGGCTCCATAAATCAAGAAAATAACTAGCATCTCGTAATTCCTGACTAGGTGGGAACATATATAAATCGATGTGGCTAATCTAGTCCTGTGTAGGATGAGTGATATTGGATAAATGGATTAGTCCTAGGGTGTCAAAAAAAATTGATCAATGAGTAGGGGAGTTTTTTAATCAATTCTAAGAATGAAATGTGAGAGAATGTCTTGGTTAATTCAGATATTAAATTATAGTTTCCTATGGGCATAGAGATTGACTTCACTTACAAGATGTTCAAGGAGTGGAGAGTCATAGGATAATACTCTCTAGTGTTTTATTCCAATTATTTTACCCCTATAATTATAGTTTTACCTTGCACTCATATTTGAGGAGCTACATAGGATTTACAACTCCTAAGGTAGAAGACTTGACATCATGAGTGCCTATCATTATGGGTTGGCCATGTTGAATGGGGTGACCTTGTCAGTTACCCTATTGTTTAATTTGATTAATATATGTTTGGTGGTTGGGTAAAGTATTTTGGTATATTTTTAGGTTTTGGTTTTGAGGGGAAGTAGGGCTGCTAGACAAGTTTTGCATGTTTATATTGGCATTTCCCAGGAACATGTCCATGAACATTTACCTTTAGTCCTTTGGGAGTATTTATAAGAATTTATTATATTATATAAATTTTTCAGTGTCATGACCTAATAACATTTGGAATAGTAAATAAACATTGGGATCATAGTCCCTACATATCATGTTTTGTCCTTCTTGTTTGAATCCTTGTTGATTATTTTATGGGTAGTAGTTTTGGTTTTGAAACTAAGGGTATTATTTTCCTAGTTGATATTGATTTTGGTTATGATTTTGATACTAGATTTTATGAGGTGGTGGTTAGTTTAAATTAACCACATTAATAGTTGGAGGGGGATTTTGGTTCCTAGTGCCTGTATTATGAGTGGTGTTGGTGTTATTTTCTAGTTGATATTGACTATTACTTATGGGGTCTTACTTCTTGATTTGATCCATGACACCATATACGATGGAATTCCTATTGTGATTCAATATTTTGGGACCTTGATTATATGCATTATTTGGGATTACATTTTGAGATCCCTTATTGTTTTGTCTTGGGATGATAATGAGTTCATTGGTCCTATGAGTCCATTGACCACTGTCAATATCTACCTAATCAATGCATAAGGTGATCGAGGGCTTATTCATATGACCTATATAGGAACTTATATATGGCATCCCTATTTCCTTGTTAAGGTAATGTATGAAAATATATCATAACTCCCATTGATCCATTTTGGGTACACTAACTTAGAAATATAATATCTACTACCATCTCATGATGAAATGAGTGGCTAACTCATTGTATTCTAGATTGATGTGTAATAATTTATATATGCCAGTATTTAGGAGTTTGTTTATGTTAAAGGATTTGATGAACTCAACCATAATTTGGTGGAAATAATGTTTGGACCCTTCAAGGAGGTGGTGGTACTAATCGAGTGTTATCCCCTCTAGGGATTTGGGAAATATCTTTGTGACAACCCTATCCCAAGATAGGAGTTCCCTAATAGTGGTAGCATAGGCCTTTATGTGTTTATTGTGATCCCCTCCCATTTGAACTTGGGAAGGTTTGTTAGGGGATGTAGGAGAATATCCCCCCATATATTAGATTCAAGAGGCTCTTTGATCTATTCAGTTTAGGTCCCCATGTTGTTAAAGTTTTTCATTATTGTAGTGGGACTAGGTTGAAAATGGGAAGTCACATAAGGGTTGTTTTGATAAGTTCTAGAGGGAAAAGTGGAATCTTGATGAGGTGAAGTAGATCAACCCAAAAAATATTTATCTAGGTGAATAGACTTGGAATAAATGTTAAATTAAGTAGGTAAATTGTTAGATGTGGGAGGTGTAGTGATTTTAAATGGTGGGGTATGTAGTTTTTGTGTAACATGATGTTGCATAGGGTAGAATGTATCCCATATACATATAGGAATTTTAAGTTGGATGCACATGTCTTAGAGGTGTAAATAATAGTGGATTGTTAGCTACCACATTATTTTATAATGGAGTGTATGTATATACACTCCTTGCTTTATTTTTAAAGGGTGCTTGATTGGAGGTGTTAGGGTTGGAAACCCTATGGGTGAGAATATCTCTAAGGGATTGGTGATAGACATGGTTTTCTTGTAGTATATGCTCATGTGGTGGTGAAATCATGTAGGTTTATTTTTGTGATGTTGGGTGATTTTTCATTCGAATAGGAGAGGGACAAGGATGAGCTAGTGTAATAGGTCTTGGGCCCATCCCTTGACCCATAACTTGTTGATTGTTATATACATCATAGATACAACCCACTAGGGTGATAATGAGTTATTTTGAGATGGTGTTAGTGTTGGGCCCATGGGACTCCAATGTAGGAGGGGTATGTACATGATATGGGGTATCAAGAAGAGGTTGGTTCAAGGTGAGAACCCTAGGAGTAGTATTTTGTTTGATGTTAATGGGTTGGAAGCATATTGACTCTTACTAGGAGGATGTGCATAAGCTTACATGTAATTGACCTCATCCTCTAAGTGATAGATCCTTCCTAGGTAATAATCATACTTGGTGATGATTTTCATGTTTTGACTTTGTTAGCTGATGGATGGTCATGTGGCCATACAAAGAGTGGACATGCATCATCTAGTGAGGTTTAATTTATTAGAGTCGAGGTAGTTGCTTTTAGTTTTAGATACATCATGTATCTCTTGAATGAAAACCCCACTCTTTATTTAATTGTTGCGAAGAGAGCGATCATAATATTGTTAATCTATGTTATTATCAAAGGTTGGGTTATTATAACTCATAAATTAAGGCTCACTAGAACTAATCTAGATTCACCTATATCCCTCTTATCCAAAATATCTGCCAATATCTTATACAGACATATTATGTGGGAATATGGATACCCACATTATAAAGGGAAGGAGGAGGAAAGATGGAAAAAGTAAAGGAAAAGAGGAAGAAAGGGATATGCAAAGGATGAAGTCCTTCACATCAAGTTTACCAATTTGTATACACATTAATATCACATGATAAATTGTGCACTCGACTCCCTGAGGTCTGGTTGAGGCTACTAATGTAATAGGCAAGTTATGGGTTTGGTTGGTTGTTTGATGGAATAGGATTTGGGATAGGTGGTGGTCATGAGCTCTCCTAATAGAAGCAAAAGACCTCAACAACATATCAATGATCATTAAGAGTGTTAATATGTGTTTAAACATATCTCTAAGATCCTTCAATCTTTGATATCAAAAAAAGGTGAAGCTCTTGGTCAATATTAGGATTAGGGAAATGGGGGAGATTAGGTTAGATGACTCATGGAAAAATGTCTACTTTATTGGGTTAACTATGCCTGATCAATGTCATCTAGTAGGTGTGAATGATATAGGACAAGGATAGACTCAAAAAGAAGAAGGAGATGTGGAAGGAAATATAGGCATGAATGGCATTGTATTGACATCATATGTTCTATGGGAGAACAATGATAGGTGGATTAGAAATTTTTTCTTGTTCTTCTAAAATATCTAATGAGTCTACATGGAGATGAGGAATAGGAGTGGAATGTAAGACCTCACATATTAAATTTGTGATAATATCTATTATGTGACAATGGTGAGATTGGGTGCTCTAACCTTAGGTAATAAAACATGGTAGACAAGACCATATTTTCTTGGTAAGGATCATCCAAAGGAGGCTAGGCAAAAACTAAGGAAAAGTGTATGATCTTGTTCAAATGATGGCTTATAATATGTGCTTGTTGTCATGTTGAAGCAAGGATTTGTATAGGATGCTCACACCAATGGACAAGGCTTGGGTTTAATATGTTTTATTACACATGATAGTAAGGCTTTTGATATGATATGTGGTTTTTATGTGTTAGCAAGGATTTTTGGCAATGTTTTTTGTTAAGTTTTTATTAGTTTTGGATTTTTTGGTTTTATGGGAACAAATGATTGTTTGCTTAAAATGAAATTTTGAAATTAAAATAATGAAAAATCTAAAATTAAATGAAATTAAACCTCTTTTTTATCTTTTTCCAAGGTTTATAATGCATGCAAAGGAGAGAAGGAACCTATACTAATGTGTAAGATATTGATTTTCATATATTTGTTTGTATGAAAACTAGATGATGATGTTTTTGTTTGATTTTTATGGAATGGATTAAGTGTGTAAATTGAATCTAAATATGAAATAAATGTAACAATAAATATGATATAAAATAGAAACAACACAGCATTTTCTTTTTATTTTCTCTGTTCATAAACAAACTAGACTAGTTTTTCAACTTCTCTAATTTGATAAAAACAAATATTTTGAACAAATTGCTAAGATGGAAATAATAAATGTAAGCTCTACTTATATATTTTTAAGAGGATAATGAAAACACTTTTGACTCACTAAATCAAATAAAATCATAAATATACTACCCTTGTTTATGCATCTATGGTTGCCTAAATTCTTATGATTTTCTAGGTGATCATTTGGAATGCAAGACACTTGTTTAGATCTTGAAAATGAAATGTTGTATTGGCTGGAAATAAATTGATAATTTATTAAGATATTTAATATAATTATTGGTGAATCTTTTTCCTAATTTAAAGGAATATAATCTAATAGAATGAAAACACAAAAATAAAATTTATCTTTTTTAATACAGTTAAATGAAAAGAAATAAATATCTTTCCATATCAAATTTTACTCTTTTTATGAATATTGAAACTAATATATTGTAAAAAAAACTACACTAATCTAATCTAATAAATAAATAAATGTTATAAATTAAAGATGAATCCAACCTAACCAAGACGTAGATCAATTAAAATGCATGTGATGTAATTGATAATAAAATCCTCGGTATGCTAGCTCTTTATGTTCTTGTATAAATTCTATAGATTCTATATCTAGAGGATGCACAAGTTATGTAAAAATATGGAGAAAAGAGGATACACAATGACAAATGAAGAAAATTTGACTTAAGGTTAGCTAGTGTCCTAGATTGAAAAGTCTTAGTTGCTTACACTAACAACACTCTTTCACTTATAGCAATGTAGTCAACTTGAAAACAATAAAGGTTGGATCTTTAATAACTTTTATCAAGAATGTGGCTATAGAAGATTCACAATAACAACTTATAATGGTAATTTTTTGATCTAAAAATAGGCCAAAATTAACCTTCTTGTAGAAAGAATTGGGAGCTTGCATGGAGGAGTTTGACTAAGTCTAATAGGAATTTCAACTTGAGAGGAACAAAATAATATCAAAAATAAAAGGAGTGAGTTGGGCTTGATTGGAGGTAAAAACAAGGTGACAAAAATTAAAAAATGTGACACCACTCATGTAAAATGCATCAAAACTGAAGTTATGGGAGCTAATTTTATAGATGTTTAAAAGGGGATAAAACCACCACTTTATGTAATGAGTGTTAACAAACCACCACGTAGATTGATAAAACTACCACTATAAAGTAAAAAAACACCCTCATTTTAATACACAACCACTGCTTAAGTTCAAAATAATTACTTAAGTTACAAAACCACCACAATGGTTGTGTAATAAAAGGGGTAATTCTATAATAGAGAGGGGTAGTTGTGTCACCTAGAGTAGTGGTTTTGTCACACATAGATAGTTTTTTAGAATAAGGTGAAAGAAGTTGTGAAAGTCAAAATAAAGGGGACCAAAGGGTGTCAAGGGAAGGGAAAGAGATATATCTTTCCATATGGAGTAAAAAATAAGAGATCATTACATCATCATTAGATTTTTGTTGGGAATGTCACCCTATGTAAATTTGGGTGCATACAGTGTCTCCATCTATTTGGATTGATGATCATTTAGTGGAATAAATTTAATGCCATATAGTCTTTATTATGCATTGGAGGTTGAATCCACTTCTATAATAGAATTTTTACTTATGAATTGTGTTATGACTAGATCTTTACCCTTTCTTGATGTGTTATCACAAAAGATTGAATTATAATTAGTTATAACATTTAATATTTTTATCAAGAGCATTTATTTTATGGTTGTTCACCATAGCCATGATGGAATATCATTGTCTATATAAGCAACATTGCTTGCTATTGTAAAGGGTCAAAAAAAATACTCCCAAAACATTATCAGAATAGCGAATAGGATTACACATGATATTCCTCATGATTTTGGATTTTGATTATTTTCCATAGTCAACACATTTGAGCATTAAAATTTTATTGGGCCAGGATTTCACCTACCATTCATACTAGTTTTGTCTTGATGGTTTACCAAAGATATTTTATCATAAAAAGTTTCACCCATTGACGAGGTTGTTCAAACCTACTCACTTAATTGATATCATGGAGACACCTATATGCTATAGGTGGCCTAATCAGTGAGGTGAATCTCTAGATAGGGATATCTCCCTTGATTTTATCTCCCTAAAACTACTACTAGACCTATTGCTTGCTAGGAAAAGGGATAGATAACTAAAACTAAACTAAACTAGGGAGGTAATGCACCAAATTAACACCATCCACTTGATTATACTATACTAAAAACATGAATTAGGCCTAAATCTGATCAAACTACTCAACAAGGACCTTCAATCATGAGTAATTCAACATGGAGGTCACAGACAATGGGTTAAATAGAAGGGCTAATAAATAGGCCTAAGCAAGACACTAATGACTAGAATCCACTTCTAAACTATGAAAGGCTATCCAAACTCACCATGTGACCTATAAAATGACAATCTATTTGTAAATAGGTAGGAAAGGAAAAATGAGAGAGAGTGAAGGCACTATTACTATCATTCATCAATAATCACAAAACTACACTTATTTTAGGCATTTGAGAAGGTAATAAATAACTTTATTCAATATTAAAAGGTATAGTACAAGTTTTTAATTGAGTAGGTATTTACCATACTTATCCAAAGGATCCATAACAAGCCATTCAAGGCAGCATATATAGGATAAATGAATGAATGAATGAGAGAGAAAGAGAGAGAGAGAGAGAGAGAGAGACAGAGAGAGACAGAGAGAGAGAGAGAGAGAGAGAGAGAGAGAAATGGTGTAAAGAACTATTGATGACTGCAAGTCCATCATGGATTAGTTACAAGTGCCAAGATAGGTTATATTAAAATCCTATAATCTCCTTCAACATGTGTTGATTCTCCTTAATGATGACTTCCTCAAGGTGGTGTAGAAGTTTTTAATTGCAACTTGATGACTCATCCATTTTGACATGAAATTGCACATTCTTGTTTTGAGAGGATTTACATGTCTATGTCTTGACTATGGCTCTCTTGGTCTTGAGATAACTTCCTATACCATGTTTGATCTTTAGGAAATTTTAACATGTTAGTATATGATAAGGAAGTGATAATCATTCCATAAGGACTATTTTAGGTGTCTTGAATCCCCCTTTTCATTATCCAAGATCATGCTTGGATGAATAGTAAGATATATCTTTGTGTTCTAAAAGCATGCCTTATACCTGCTACCTCATCCTTATGTAAGTAAGAAGATCTTCCTCATTTAGGCTTAATTTATTACTTAAAGACATATTTTATCACCATGATAATATTCTTACAAGGCCTATAGAATACCATAGGGATTTTTTCCAAGCTCAAAATTCCCTTTCCACTACTCAAGAGTTTCCATTATGTCAAAAACATGAAATCAAGCCTATGGAGGTAGTTTTTAGCTAATTTTATGCATTTTCCTCTCACACATGCTAAAAAATAGTTATAAAAGGTCCCTATAAAGTATACACATATCTCCAATTTTTTTATAATGTGATTTAGGGAATTTGGATCCATTTAGTTCACTTTCTCTCTCATTGGGTTTCTTACAAGAGCTTAAGAAGAGTTTAAACATGCATATGATCTTAATAGAGATTCATAAAGGTGAGGGACCTAATCCATAAAATAATGAAACAAAATTTTAGTTTACAATGGTACTTAACTATCCCTAGGAGCTTGTGGTCCCATGCATATTCTCTATATAGTTTTTATCAAGATAAATTGACCTTCTTGGGTGGTAAAATTGGGTGTGAAGACCGAGACAGGTCTTTTAGGCCTAAAAATCCTCAAAACACATTTAATTGGATATAAAATCATAAAATAGGTATGTTAAAACCTATATTATGTCTCTTAATTGTCTCCAATGGATAATGACCTTTAAAAATGTTCTTCAACTTGATTTGTCTATTATGAAGGTTTATGGGTAGTCTCATTGGAGTAACCCTAAATATCTTTCATTGAGAAATTTATCCTTTTATAAAGTGATTAAAAAATTAAAATAATTTTCCTCCACATTTTAATCACCTCCTTATACTCTCTAACTCTCTAGAATACCTCAAAAATTCAAGTTTTCTCACTCTTACACCCACAGACATGTAGGTGTTTATTAGGCATAGACAGCAACTTTTGGATTGAAACCTCCTCAACAAGATTTTAACACTTAGATGATATTTGAAACATTATGGAGAGTTTTTAATACTATTAAAACTTATCTAAAAACTTATTTTCATCTCCCATCTACCACAAGTATGCACTTTCTTGTTCCTATCTGCCTGTGACAGGTTGTAAGTGATCATCTAGAATTCTTGATTACAAGATTCATTAAATTGAGTTTTCCTAGATTAATTTAGACTCTTGATGATTATTTTAAGGTTTAAAATTTAATAATATTATCTCTAAACCTTAAAAATCCCTATACATTTATCCAACACTTCACAATTAGTTTTTTCTTCAATTAGGCCTATGGTAGGCCTGTAGATGACCCTTAGGCCTTCTACTCACTTTTGTTTGTCTTTGTTATCCTTGAACCTATTTGAATCATTGTATCCTTGTAATTAATTTTAATAAAATGTGTCAAAATATTTATAGGTATTAAATGGTTTCTAATTACTTTGAGTTTTCACTTTAAACTTTCACAATCCTCTTCTTGGTTTCACACAGTGCATCTAGTAAAGTGCTTGAAGTGGTTATAGGTGACCATTTGGATAGGATAGATTTGTGATTATTTTTTTGACTCCTTGGGAATTTTTCATGAAATTTTATACTTTACTCAGCTATCCATATTATCAATTCACTTTGTCACAATGAAAATAATGAGAAACCTTGTAATTTAAGCTTGTAACCTCTTGAGATGGACTTTTATGATAATATGCATATACAAATTTAGACATTGATGTCATTGAAAATATTATTAATGGATATATATGATTCCAAGGATATATTAATTACTTTAAAACTTTTCCATCTCTTCATATGAACCTGGATCTTCATGGAAACACAAAATGTTTTAGGCTCAAATCTGCAATCTTACTATCTCATACTTATAGACCTAATACCTACAATTCTCCTTCAAGGATGATTATAGAGGATATTTTAAACCTATTATATGATCTTAAAATTTTATATATACCTTTTTTGGGGTTTATTAGGTTTTATATCAGATGGGACACCTTTAATATCATCATAAGTGTTTATTCAGATTTGTAAAGTGTGAAGGTATACTCCACAAGATGGACATTATTGAAGCAACAAGATTTGGTAGGAATTGTAAATCCTATTTAAGACCCTATGGGATATTAAGAAGGTATAGTCACATTGTGAGGAACCACCAAGCATCACTTTTATGTACTAGATCTTCTCAGATACCTCAAAGCCTTGAAGTACAAACCCGTAACCTCACCATTATTGAAGAATGTTACTCATTTATAACATAAAAAACCATGAATGTGATTGGATATAGTTTAATATTAATAATTATTACTTTTAGGGACTTAAAAAACCTTCTTATATTATAAGAGAGCTCACAAATTCATCAAAAATTCCCAAAACTGAGCCTACAGGGTTTAATTAGGGTTTTAGACCTACTAAAATTATTAGCATTCATTCATAAATCATATCCCTTTAAAATCCTAAATATTATATGTAAAATTTAGGTCATTATGGCTCCCATATTTTTCCAATATATTAGGTGTTTAATATATCTCTCTTGTATGGATTGGGCATCTAAAAATGACCATTGTGAGTTTGTTAAGATCTCAATAAAGCATATGATGCAATTTTTGGCTTAAAATTAATTTTTAAATACTTTCCAAACATTATTTAACTTCATTGAATCCATTAAAACTTTAATTGATCCATTTTCCTCCTTTAAATGCATTTGTTCTTTCCTTATTGTCTAAGAACATGTGTTTACAGTTTGCAAAAGTAATGATTTCATGTCTTGAATCAAACTATCATTTATAAATTTATTCCTACCTCTTTTCATGTTATTAACTTTATCATATGTCTTATCACATGTATAATTACATAAAATTACATTTTATAACCTTCAAATTAACCTAGAAAGTTTAGACACACATTGGACAAGACATTATGCATTTGCCTTTGCATGCCATTTACCTTAAACATTATAAAACAATCCTAAACCCTCCAAACACCTAAAAAAGACATCCATACATGTTCTAGTGAAAATAATAATGGAATAACCCACTCTTATATACCATTCAAATACCTTAAGGTGATTAAACATTTGACAATACATCTAGCTATGACCAAGTTTGACTAAGATAAAACCCAATAAAAGATTAATAACAAGGTTAGGAAATAATATAAGTAAAGTTTTAAATTATCCTTACCTATGGTATCCAATTTTGGCTAAAATATTTGGTGACCTCATGGGATTTCATGTTTTTTATGCATCTAGACCAGTTTCTTAGTCCATCTATTGGGCTATAGACTCACCCATGCTCAACCCAAACTAAAATAGACCTTGACACTTGACATAAAACCTCATGATAAGAATGAAATATCTAACTAACTTCACCAACACACATAACAACACAATAATAAGACACACCAAATCAAGGCACCAAAATAAACAAGATATATCATGTGATAAAAAGCATTTAGGGAAAACAAAATAAGAAACTAATATGTATAACTAACCCTTTAGAATTGATCATCCTAAATCAAAAGGAAAAGTCCTTTAGTCACCTTCATGTGATGAACAATAATGGTATATAATTTTTTGGTCATGCCTTGTTCTTGATTTAAAAACTCCTTTCTTGATCACAATTATCTTTAACTTGACTTAAAATAGAGTAGAAGTAGTAAATATGTCCCTAATGAAAACAAATTCATCTTAAACTTCATGATTTACCTCATACTATTGTCCATCCTTATAAATTTGAGAGAGATCCAAGTTAATCACACTTTGATTTGTAAGGTAAATAACAAAAAGCTCAACTTCAATTGGTTATTTGACTTCCATATCTTTCTCACCTTGAAAAGTGTCATTTTCATCATATCTTACTACACCATGAGCTTGAACTTCTTGGTGATGACTTATAGGACTTGTTGGCTTGCTAGGAGTTTTGTACTTCTCATCAACAACATATTTTTATTCTAGATGTGTTATCCTATGAAGCTATTCAAATTCCTTCAACATGTACAAATAATATTGGCACATGTCCTTAAGACCTCCTTGAACTTATTCATGAGACTCAACAAGATCTGATACCATGATGTTCTTTTCAAGAGCTTTCTCATGCATGTCTTCATCATTCTCATTTCCCAAGACAAAAAACTTATAACTATCCTCATGGGCTTAGGTTCACTATCCAAACTAGAGAAAGCCTTTTCTATCTCTTCCCAAAAGTCAACTTCTTCTTGGTCACATGAAAGCATGGTAATTTCAATTCCATTATTATCATTCTCTTGAGGGATAATAATCTAGTCAAACACTTCAAATTATTAAATAGAATCATGACATAGCTTAAATTTGTCTTCTTCAAGTTCTACTTCTTGCTCAATAGAGACCATTTCAAGACCACTCAATACCTCATCTTACTCAATTAGTGAATCCTTTATCTCGAGATCAGCTAAAAACCATTCATTAAGACTATCTAAATAAATACTTCCTTGAGAGTCTTATATTTTTAACTCAAACAATTATTATTTTCAATAAGAAATAAGACCAACATTTTTAATCAAAGGAGAGAGTTCAAGATAAGATTTTACTTCTTTTAGGCTACTTGAGGCATCTTGGAAAGTATCCAAATGCATCTCTATTATATATAGATACTCTAATTTATCAAGAGGCTCTAATAATTATTGTTTTTTATCATACATGATCTCATTGAGATGACTATCTAGCTGGGCAACTATTGTAATTGTTTCTATTGAGATTTGTTCACTTTCAAGAGTGTTCCTTCCTTCAAAATCTATTGCCACATCATGAAGATCATATCTCCCTTCATCTCTAAAGACTAATATAATCTTTTCTTCATCTAGGGGAGTTATAATGATGAGTTCTTCCAAATGTTCACTTGAAGTTTCTTCTTCGTAGCCTTCTTAAGGATCACTTATAGCTGCAACTTGGCCTTTTCTAATTGCCTCCCATATAACATGCTCTTGTTTAAGGGTGGGCTTCTCATACCAATAAACAAGATTTTTAATTTTGATATCCATGAGCTTATCATTATTCTCCTTCTATTCACCAATAAATACCTCAAACCTTGATATGATTTGGTATTCAACCTTTGCAACAAGGACTTATTTTTTCATTTGAGTGATCTCTTAAATTGGCCTCCACGATGGGAAAGTTTTAGATTCTTCAACTTTATCAATAATAACTTATTTATTATTTTGTATTCCTTCTTGGATTGACCTCCATGATCAAAAGGCTTAGGTTCTTGAAGAGTGATGGGTGGGGCTTGAATAGGCAAAATTTCCTCTTAAGCCTCAATTTATTTATATAGGCATGTTTCATCTTTCTTTCCCCATACTCTACCACTTGCTTCCAACTTAAAAACTTAAACTTAGAAGCTTCCTATTGATGGTGTGCTACAACATAAGGGATGGATGAAGAGTTTGATAATCTTATAAACTACCTTGGATTTTCCTCAAATTTCTTATTTTGGATGGGCATCAGAGGAGGTTCTTGAGGGAGATCAGGTTGAGCTTAAGGAATAATGAGTGATGATTTCATATAATCAAGACTTTTTTAATGGGATATTGTAAGTTAGATAAAGTTAGGAACATAAGAGGATTGACTTGGGATTGGAGAGGGTAATTAAGGTTGAAGAGATTGAAATTATTGACTATCCCATATTACTAACATATCCTCCATACATTAATTTAAATCTATTATTTCTAGCCTTTCATTCGTTATGACATGTTGGTTTCCCTCCTCAAAGTATGCCCACTCACTCATTGCAAACCATAATGAGTCCCTTATCTTTTGAATGATATGAATAGGTACCTCTTGATCAATTTCTACACTTTTATCTATATTTCTCATTACCATTTCATTCTTTAACATCTTCATGAGAAACTAAAAATATTGCTCTTTCTTAGTTTGAATTTTCCTAGATAAAAACTCTTACTTATATCTTAAATCTTATTTATTTCAAGCTTGAAATAAATAATATGAAGGATGACAAGGTTGGTAAGGTTGGTGAAGAAGGGAGGGAGAATAGTACTCTTGATATCAAGGTTGGTTACATTGATATTTAGGGTGATATGGAGGGTAAGTATGGTCATTGTAGGGATGATAAGGATCAACATAGGGATGATATAGTTCATTAGGCTATTGTTAAGGATCCACATGTTGATGGTAAGGATAAACATAGGCTTAATATGGTCCACCAACTTAAGTAAAATAGAAATCAATTCCAAACTCAGCCATCACACTTCATTTGAAAAGAAAAAAGATAGATTACTTGCTTGAAAGAATACATGGGCTGCTAAAACTAGCTAATAAACTCAGAGTTTCCATTGGTTCTTTTATTCATGCCTTTAAAGGCTAGTATATTGAAAAGAGACACCAATAACTCTTCAATGGATGATGCCTCTTATCACATTGGGCATGCTAGAACTATTGTCATCAAAAGTTACACCCATTAAGGAGGTTTTTAAATCCTCCTCACTTAAATTATAGAATGGAGGAACATATAGGATGTGTATGGCATAATAAGTGAGGGGAATCTATATATAGGGATAGCTCCCTTGATGATATCACCCTAAAACTACTACTAGACCTATTGCTTCTTGGGAAAATGGAGAGAGAACTAAAACTAAACTAGGGAAGTGATGCACTAAATTAATAGTCTACACTTGAGTATAATACAATAAGAACATGAATTAAGAATTAATATTATCAAACTACTCAATAATGACCTTCAAGCATGAGTAATTGAACATGGAGGTCATAGACAATGAGTTGAATAAAATGGATAATCAAGAGGACTAAAGAAGACACTAATGACTAAAATCCACTTATAAATTACGCAACACTATCAAACTCACCATGTGACCTACAAGAAGATAATCCATTTTCAAAGAGGTAAGAGAGGACAATTACAGAGAGTGAAGGCAATATTACTATCATTCATCAATAATCACACAAGTACACTAATTGTAGGCATTTTAGAAGGTAAGAAACACCTTTATTTAACATTTAAATTCATAGTACAAGTGTTTAGTTGAGTATGGATTTACTATAATAATCTAAAGGATCTATAGTAAATAAATCATATATAGCATAAATGAAGGGGGGGAGAAAGAGATGTGTGAATAACCAATGATGACTGCAAGTCCATCATGGATCAGTTATAAGTGATAAGAGAGGTTGGAGAACAATCCTATCATCTTCTTCAAAATGTGTTGATTCTCCTTTATAATGACTTCCTCAATGTGGTACAAGAGTGTTTGATTTTAAATTCATGACTCATCCTTTTTTGCATTAAACTGTTCATTCTTATTTTGGGAGGAGTTACAAATCTATGTCTTGACACATGTCTCTTTTGGTCCTGTGACAAATTCCTACACCATATTTGATCCTTATGAGATTTTATCATGTCAATATATGCTAATAAAGTGATAGTCAATCCATAAGGACTATTTTAGTTGTCTTGAAACCCCCTATTTGGCATCCAATATCATGCTTGGATGAAGATTGAGATCTATCTTTATGTTCTACAATCCTGCCTTATACATGTTACTTCATCCTTATGTAAGTGGGAAGATATTTCTCACTTAGGATTAATTTATTACTTGAATACATATTAGATCACAATGATAATCTTCTTATAGTGCATATATAATACCATAGGGATTTTATCCAAGCTCAATATTCCCTTTCCACTAGTCAAGAAGTCTCCATTATGTCAAAAACATGAATGCAGGACAAAGGAGGTAGTTTTTAGCCCACTTTTATGTATTTCCCTCTCACACATGATAAAAAATATCTCTATAGGGTCCCTATAAAGTGTGTGTTGGTTTGTGTATTCAAGTTATTTCCAAGGTTATTTATGGCATTTGGAGCCATTTAATTCATTTTCTCTCTCATTAGGTTTCTTGTAAGATCTTAATAAGGGTTTAAATAGGCCTATCATATTAACGATGATTCATAAAGGTGAGGGAAATAATACATTAAAAAATTCCACTAAATTTTAGTTTAAAATGGTATTTAACTATCCCTATGATATTTTGACCCCATGCATCTTCTCTGTACAGTTTTAAGCAAGATAAATTGACCTTGTTGGGTCACAGAATTGAGTGTGAAGGCTGAGAAGGCTCTTTTAGGCCTCAAAAGCCTCAAAATGAATTTAATTGGATATAATTACCTCAAATATGTATGGGAAAGCCTATATTATTTATATCAATTATCTCCAATGGACATTGACCTTCAAAAAGGTTCTACAACTTCATTTGTCTATTATGAGGGTTTGTGGGTAGTCTCATTGGAGTAACCCTAGAAGTATTTCATTAAGCATTTTATCCTTTCTCAAGTGAGTCCAACATAAATATAACATTCCTCCACATATAAATCACCTCCTTATACTCTCTAACTCTCCAAAATACCTCAAAATATCAAGTTTTCTTACTCTTATGCCCATAGGCTTGTAGGTGTTTATTAGGTATAGATTACAACTTTTGGATTGAAACCTCCTCAACAAGATTTTAGCACTTAGATGATATTTGAGACATGATGGAATTTTATTAATAATACTAAATTATATCTAAAAACTTATTGGCATCTCCCTTCCACCATAAGTATGTGCTTTCTTGATCCTATCTACTTATGATAGGTTGTAAGTGATTATCTAGACTTCTTGACTACAAGATTTATAAAATTGACCTTTCCTGGATTAGTTTAGAATCATAATGATTATATTAAGGATTTATAATTTACCCATCTTAAATTTTACCCTTAAAAATATTTGGACATTCATCCAACACTGAACAATTAGTATTTTCTTCAATTAGGCTTATGATAGGCTTATAGATGACCCTTAGGCCCTATACTCACTTTTGCTTGTCATTTTATCCTTGACCCTATTTAACTCATTGTATCCTTGGAAGGTAATTTAATCAATTGTGTAAATATATTTATATGTATTTAATGGGTTATAATTAATCTGAATGTTCACTTAAATCCTTCATAGTCCTCTTCTTGGTTTCACACAGTCCATCTAGTAAAGTGCTTGAAGTGGATGTAGGTGATAATTTGGATAGGAGAGATTTGTAAGGGTTTTTAGGACTCCTTAGGAATATGACACACATTTTGAGATTTTAATCATATATCCATATTATAAATTCACTATTTCATAATGAAAATAATGAAAAACCTTAGAATTTAGGCTTGTAACCTCTTGATATGGACTTTTATGATAGTATGTATATACAAATTCGGACCTTGTTGTCATTGAAAATATTCTTAGTGAATATACAAGATGACAATGAGATATTAAGGTGACTTTAAAAATTTTCCATGCTCTTCATATGGACTTGGATCTTCATGGAAACACAAAATGTTTAGGCTCAAACCTACAATATTACTATCTCATACTTGCATAACTAATCCCTAAAATTATCCTTCAAGGACGACCATAGAGTGTAGTTAAATTTCTTCATAATTAAATCAATAAATCATAATATAAATTAAATATAAAATAATATACGATAATCTACTTTGATAAGATATAACTCACATATAACCTACTTTGATTGAGCCACACTCGTCCCTATATATAGAATGAATGGGGAGAGTCACACCCATTCATCCCACCCTTACGTATTGATAAGTTGATATGAAGTAATAATTAACTAATGAATGCAAATAAAAATAAATATTTTGTCATAGGTTAAGGGATTAACATAACCCCTTACTTCAAAATAATGTTACCCTCAATGTTGAATAATTCTATATAATAGTGCATAAAATGTTACCAGAATAAGAGTTAGGCACATCTTCTGATTTATTGCATTTGGTCACATAAGCTTCATCATCATTAGCCCCTATAATGTATAATAATTTCATCTCAACACACTTATGACCTTTTTCCCGTTTTCTATCACAATTGAAACACAATCCTTTTTCTCGTTTATCTGTAATTTGGTGAGGATTCAATATTGTAAGTTGAGGGAAGGTTTGTGTGGGACACAAACACTCTTCAATAGGATTGCAATCCCATTGGTTGAACATATCTCTTTCCTCTACCCTATGATCAAATACCATGGATCTACAGATAGTGCATAGATTAAACATTTGAACATCCATTTGGATTGTATCCTTGAGACTACCCAAGAAGAGATTATTCATGTTGTCATCTGAGATATCATCCACCCTTAAAGATAAGTTTTAAAATTATTAACTATAGTCTTTAACTGAACCTGATTGTCATAGATTCACTAAATGGCCAAAGTATTCTTATATTACACTATGATGGTATTGTATTTGTATCTCATCCATGAACATTGACCAATTAATAGTAAGACCCTACTTTTTCTTCTGAGTGTAAAGTCATTAATACTAAACAAACCTCTTTGGCTCCAAATACAAGGATGATATAACCACTTTTTTCCACATGTGATCTGATGTACATCGAAAAAATAATCCACTTGCTTGATCTAATTAAGGTAATCCTTCCCATCAAACTTTCCCATTTTAACTTTTGAATTCATGTGTTGTACATGTTGTGGATTTGGATTTGGTTGGGAGCAGCTCGAAGATCCACCTAAGTTGGGTTGGGAAATATTTAGACCCAAAGATCCACCTTGATAGGCCTGAGTATTAATTATTTGTGGTTGGTTTTGAGGATGTTTAAAAGCATTCATATTTTTACCAAATTTTTTTATGAAATCATCCAAGCATTGATTGATCTAATGTACTTTATTTGTCATTTCTAATTGCAACCCTTGCATTCTAGTTCTTATGCCTTGCATATCGTACTCCAAATAACTCACTTTATGATTAGTTGTATAAAATCCCTTAGCCATAGATCTACCTTCTAACTTCAAATAATATTTTCTAGGATTTTTACCTGGAGGGTCATTATCCTTTTCCTTGCCCCTACTATGTGGTCTTGTCATTAACAACCTTGCCAATATCCACCTTATTTTTCACTATTGACCCAAATTTGACCAAGTAATTTGGAAATTATTTTAGCCTAAATTTATAAAACACAAATAATGGACCTAATCTATATTTGTGTGATTTTTGCATAAATGTAAACAAATTTGAACATTTTTTAAAATTGTGGACTATAGAGCAATTTTATGTAAAATAGTGAAAATGAAATAAATCCCTCACAACTGATCGTATGGTCTCAAAAAAATTACTGTAGAATCATTATATGATCCTAAAAATTTTTTAAAAAACTTGGGTAAAATTCTCACTAGTTTGATAGATATAATAGAAAAAAATTATATGCCCAAATTGATGCTTTGATACCAATTGTAATGAACTTTTTTCACAGTTAAAGCAATAAATCACAATATAACTAAAATATAAAAGAATATATGATAATCCACTTTTATGAGAAAACCTAAAAATCCTTACAATAAGATATAACTCACATATAACCTAATTTTAGTGAGCCACACTCATCCCTATATATAGAATGAATGGGGAGAGTCACACTCATTCATCCCACCCTTACCTATTGATAAGTCATCCTAAAGTAATAATTAACTAATGAATGAAAATACAAATTGTGTCATAAGTTAAAGGATTATAATATAGTCTCTTTTAATCCTATTATATGCTCTTTAAATGTTTTATATGCCTTTTCTTGGGTATCTTGGGTTTTTTATTAAATGGGATGCCTTCAAAAACTTCAGAAGTGTCTACTCAGATTTGTAAACTGTGAAGGTATACTCCACAAGATGGACAAGATTGAAACATTGAGATTTGGTAGGCATTATAAATACTATTTAATATCTTTTAGGACATGAATAATCTATAGGGATATTGTGAGGAACCATCATTTCTATGCACTATATCTTCTTAGAGACTTCAAAGCCTTGAAGTGCAAACCTGTAACCTTGCCATTCTTGAAGAATGTTACTCATTTATGACTTGAAAAACCATGAATTTGAATGGATCTAGATTAATATGAATAATTAGGACCTATAGGGACTTGCATAACCTTCCTCCATCATCATCAAGATCATAACTTCATTGGAAAAGCCCAAAATTGAGCCTACAAGGTTTAGCTAGGGTTTTAGACCTATTAAAATTATTAGCATTCATTCATAAACCATAGTCCTTTGAACTCCTAACTATTATATGTAATTTTGAAGTAATTAGGTCCCCCATATTTGGTTAAGATCTTAGGTGTTGAATCTCTTTCTCTCTCTCCTAGGTGGAGTGAGCATCTAAAAATGACCATTGTGAGCTTCTCAAGAGCTCGATGGAGTATCTGATGCAAATTTTGGCTTGAAATGACTTTTTCAAGATTTTAAAAACATTATTGAACATTAGTAAATCCATTCCAACTTTATTTGATCCATTTATCTCCTTGAAATGTATTTTATCTTTCTTAATTGGCCAAGGACATGCATTTATGACTATTTGCAAGAGAAATGATTGCATGTTCTAACTCAAACTATCATTTTTCATTCTCTTCCTGCCTCTTTTCATATGAGAAAACTTATCATAGGTCTTGGACCATGCATATTTATGTACCATTGCCTTTAATGACGTTCACATTGACCTAGAAAGTCTAGACACATGTTGGACAAGACATTATGCATTTGCATTTGCATGACATTTAACTTAAACCTTACAAAACAACCATAAACCCTCCAAATACCTAAACAAGACCTACATATAGGGGATAATTACAATAATATGGGAATGACTCACTCTTTTAGAACATGTGATAGACCTTAAGGTGATTCAGCATTTGATAAGACATCCTTACTATGACCAAGATTGACCCCCTAAGAATATTTTGAGAAGTAATATATGTAAAGAAGTTTTGATAATGTTGGTGTGCAAGTGGATATACAATTAAATTGTGTGGTAACTAGCTTAATTGAATTTAAGAGATCATTCTAGTTATTTTAAGGCTTACATTGGTAATGGTGTGAAAATAGCTATAGGATGGTGTAATTTATTTCTTTTAACAAAGGTATATATTTTATATTTTCATATTATTCCTTGGAGTATTACTCATTGTGGTGTTTTCTTTTGTGTAATAGTTATATTTGATGTGCAATGATTAAATGCATATCATAAAAATATAATTACTAAGTATTGAAAGACCTATCCCAATCAATGGATTTATCTATTTTTTTCTTAATCTTTCCTCTCTTTTGTATTTTTTTAATGAGAAATGATCTAGAATTACATTATAAATAACCCATTTATAGACAAACATTTGAACCTTTGGTGGAAATAATCATAACCTACCCATGCTATAATATTTTCAAGTTTATTCGCCCTTGGATTATTATCATATCATAAAAAATAATGTAACTTTTATCCCATGAGCTATTGATTTCTTTTGTACATTTAGATCAGTTAGTTTCTAATTGTGTTTGAGTTATTCATAATTTTAGCCTATTATAAATTGGTTCTAGGAGGAGGGGCTTGCCAATATTTCAAATACTTTAAGTTTTGATCCTAAAGCTTTGATCCTTGAGTGAATATTTTATTTATTATATCTTACTTCCCTTGATTCACACTTTCCCCTTATTTTCTACTTGAGTGCAAACAATAGAAATTGGCACTAGAAGCAGGTCCAGTGTCATAGTTATTATATTATTATCTTTTTAATCATAAAACTTTGCATATCATATTCCTTTTAATGAATTAAGGTCTTTTAGTTAATCCTTATGCTTGAATCATTATATTATGTGCTTAAAGCCACATTAACATCTCTAGGAAAGAAAGGAAGACCATGAATCTACTATATTTGAGATTTTATGATTTATTATTTATTTGTTAAAAGTAACTTGGATCACACTTCAAGGATAACTAGGCTTAGATATATCCTAGGATGGATTATCTTATTGATTTATCCATAAACATTCTAGGAACTGAACATGATTTACATGGTGATTTCTTTGATCTCATCCTGATGTTTCAAAATAATCATACAATAAGAGTCAAGGAGCACATTATCACTTACAGATTGGCTATGTATGTGTTGAAGGTGTAATTTGAAGATGTAGCTTGTAAAATGTTTCCCTTTGGCTTTACATGATAAGCATATGATCGGTATTCTAGATTAGTACCCAAATCAATTAATAGTTATAAGAGTCTTAAAAATTAATTCCTACTTTAATTTATAATCCTAGTGGAATATTCTCCCTCTTTCTTGAATGTCTTGCTTAATAATCAAAAAAACCAAGATCTTGTCACCATCACTACATTTGAGACTATTTTATATGAGCTAATTGATTATGATTGTGATGACATAATTAAAGTGGAGGAATTCATTTTAGATATTAAAGGAGAAATCTTAAAGTTACAAGAGAAAATAGAACATAAGCAACAATAAAAGGATGAAATTGATAGCTATAATGATGTTGATGTCCCAATAAAATTATCCTAGTTAGAGCTTGCTAGAAAACCATGATTCCTTAATCAAATACGAGTTGTTTGCTAAGGAATTTGAAACTTATAATAGTCATCTAGAAGAAGAATTTGGTGGGATGGATAAATTGGATGAGGAAAAGTTACATTGTCCATCAAAAGTATCCTTTTCATGTGTGACATTTATCCCTACATTCAATGAGTTGGTTTAAGAAGGTCAATATTTAAATGGTATTAGTATGAATAATACCCCATATTTGGATATATATGGGATACAATTAGACATGGAAGGTAAAATAGAAAAATTTATTGTATCTAATGATCTAACTCTTCAATAATTGGTAGTTACATAACCTCTTGTTCCCAAAATTAAAATCATCAAACTTTAGGTAAATGAGTCTCTTATCTATTATTAGCTAGATCATGAGGTAATTCCTTATAATTTCAATAATTATTTTCAAAATCATGAAATAGATAAATCTCATGTTTATAATTGTATTAATTCTAATTCTTTAGTTGAGGATGGTGATCATTATAAATATATGTATACATATATTTTTGAGTTTAGAAGAGAATAAAACTAGAATTATGGAAGGACATATATAGTTTTTGTAGTTTTTGGTTGGATTTGACCTCATTGACTAAGGACATTTTTGTTGATTCCAAATCTGAATTAGTTCCCCCTATCTATGTGAGTGTCAATGACAATTGTCTATACCTTAGTATTCCCTAAAAAAAAATATATTTTAGGTATGGAGTATTTGAAAGGATGGATTTGAAAGCTTATACTCATCTATATTATGATATGATTAAAGAGGGAAAGTACATTTCAAATAAAGAGGAGAATATATTAAATCTAAAAGAGTTATTTTATTCTCAAAATAATCTAGTAACATTTTAGGAAGCTATTCATGCCACCATTCCAACAAAGTATTCACAGTTTAAGATTATGGGTCACCAAGATCCTTCCATGAATCATAATGTACTTTTAGAATAAGATTAAAATGTTAATCAAGATGATGATTTTATTCATTATTCATATTTCAAATATCATAATCACCCCATACAAGAAGAAATAAATGTGTATGTTGATCTTATTCAAGTTTCAAATTACCTGGAGCCAAGCATGCAATATTTGATCATTGAGTACACTATTTGTGAAGAGGTTAAAACACCTTAAATAACTGGGAATGCCAAGTCCAAATCCTAAATTCATAGATAAATATGATGGTGATTCTCAAGTGACCTATTTTATAGAAGACATTGAGGATTTCTTTGATTGTAGGTCTCATTCCACCTCCCTATCAAGGGATGTTTTCTATGATTGCTTTTTTGATGTATTTACTCTTATGTATGTTAGTATAAATATCCAAACTTTATTATTTCCTATGGAATTATATCCTGATGTTACAATATTTTCAACAGGATTATTGGCTTTCCCTGTGAATTTTGATTTATCTAGTGGATTTCTTTTCCACAAAATGATTCATATATTTGTCTAGTAATAGGTTTAACTTATTTTGAACTTGATGTGGTATACCATAGAAATATTGATTTTATATAGAAATACTTTGAGGTAAATTATTTCCAAACCTATGTTGATTCTAATTTTGGTATTGAGACACCTATTTTTTTGAATGCACGTTTACTAATTGCCTTGGTTTTGTAAGAAGGAAAGTCAAAGAGATTTTAATTGGATTCAAAGATGTTTGTAATTTTTTAATGACACTGATTGAAATAACCTTGACACTAATATAAAGTGGAAATCATGTTAATCTAGGATTCTAAACCCACCTCCCAACTAGTTTAGTTCCTCTGTGTAAATAGTTTTTATATATTTTCTTATTTTTATAGCTAGTGTTTCTTGCTTTGTTGTTTACTTTAGTTTAGTTCAATTTTGTTGTTTTGTTTTCTTTTGGTTATTTTGTGTGTTTTTTTCCTTTCCCAACTTGTTTAAAGTTGGATTTTTTGTGTTTTGACCCTTTGGTGGTGGGTAGTATACCTTTCAAAAATTTATTATAGTTTTTCACATGGTTATTATAAAAGGTCAAGTCATGAAAGGGTAGTCTTCAGCATTATTAAATTAGGACAATCAAAATTTAGGGAATAAACAATAGATTTCTAAATAACACTATGTTAAGGAAATTTTATGTCCTTATGTTCCCATAGGCAAGGAACTTCAAATGGTTGACAATAAAGAATGAGTTTTTAGTTTTAGAAATTAGAATGTGAATCATCCTTGACTAGTTACATAGGCTACTACAATTTATTTATTCATTTCCATAATTTTGAAATATTGTGATTCAAAACAAAATGTGTGAATTTTATAAACATCTCATTTTCTTGTTGAATCCATCAAACTACACTTAATTTCATCTTAGAATCAAAATGCAAACATTGAATTGATTTGGCTTTGTCTTAATTGTTATGAATTTTTTGAGTCAATCATTATACCCATGGATTGGTACCCAAACCTAAATGGACTGAATGATGAAATATTTTCAAAAATAAATCAAAAATAAATTGAATAGAATGCAAAAATCCAAATTTATTTCCTTGAAAGGGAGATTTAAGCAATCTCCATCACATGCCTTTTGGCCCAGCTGGTAATGAATCAAGGACATGAGTGGGACCATAGGTATCTATGTCATGTCTATAGATGTTTGGATGGAAATAGAAGAATTCCCATGTCATTTCCCCAAGCCAAATGCCTAAATTTTCCTTCTTATAAATTTTAATTATTTTAGACAAGTTTAAATTTATTTACATGAATGCAAGGGCCATAAAATAATCAATCACTTTTAACACACATTGATGGTAATAGGTAGATATGAAACTTAGTATGTCACATATTGAGGTAGACTTTAATGCTTTCGTATTTTTGGTTTTGTCTAAGGATTAATTTGTGGTTTGGTGTTTCTTGTTTGAGTTTGATGATTTGCAATTTAGGTTTTGAATGCTCAGTAGCATTCTCACCATGGAATTCACCATTTTTTGGGTCCAACACACCCCATACTCATATACTTTCATATGGGTACCATCTTGCTTTAGCATAGCTATTTTGTTTTTATATTCTTGAATACTAGTAAGATTTCATGTAGGAATGCCATTGAAATAATAGAGATTTGGTTCTATTCATGGTCTCTAACTTACTATCCTAATATGTTTACCACATTCTAGTTTATGTATGCATCACAAAGTTATATTATTCATATAATTTTAAATGTCAAATGAAATGTGGATTCATGTAAAATGAAATTATTCCTCATTATCATAGCTGGAAGCATTGGTCTTATGTTATGGTGTTGAGATTTTTTACTATATTATGGTTATGTTTCATTCATATTAAAATCAAATTCTAATTTGTATAATCATACTTTAAATTTGAAATGTTTAATTAGATGTTAAAATATTTTATTTCATTTATAATGATGTTTATCTACATTAAGTCTTCCTTTAAAATCAAGGTTTATTTATTTTTATGGGATTTACTTGTAGCGGATTTTGTTTTGAGTTGAAGTAGGTTTTACACTTCTCTAATTAAGTCTGTCATTAGATGTTTTGCTTAGGCATTATTAGTGCTTTGATGGATTTTGATTTTTGACTAACCTGATGATTTTTTTCTCAAGTCTACCTTTGTTGTATCTTTGTTCATAAAGTTTAAATGCTCTATAATCAAATATTTTCAAAAAGGTTAAGTCCATTTAATGCCCCCAAGTCCCTAGATTATGCCACATGACATAATCCCAATGCCCCAAACTAGTGGAGACTTAACAAGATATGTAAAACCATGTGCCCCTAAGGTCCAAATACTATTTCAAGTGTTATAATCCCATAATCTTGATAAATTAGAGGTGACATTAATAGAGTTATTTATACGATCATTTTCAAGTGAGCAAAGCGAAAAGATTAATCCATGTATCATCATCTTACTAACCCAAAGGTGACATCAGCATATTTCTATGTATGATTGTTGTTGTTTGAGCACAGTAGTGAGAGCCATCCATGTGTCAAAATACCACTAACCCAAGACTATTATAGGTATGTAAAGTTTCATTCCTATGAGACCCTTATATTGTGCCTCTTATCACCATCACAAGATCCTAGAGCCCCAAAATGATGGTAGTATTGATCCCAAAACCATGTGTCCTTGAGATAACCATGAATATAGTGAAGGAGAAACAAAAAAAAATCTAAAAAGGTCACAAGTGGTAGAGAATCAGATACACAAGCATCCCCCTCAGCATATAGTGAGTCCAAATTTGATGGCTAGGGAAAAGACCAAATGATAGACAAGTGATCTCTTGTGTTTGATTAAAATCAAATAAATTAATCAAAAGAAAGAAAACAACTACAAGATATAAAACCAAAAATTTTGAACACGATAAAGCATATAATTAGTTGAAAATAACCTGCATCACTGGTCTTATAAGTTGATCACAAGAAGATAGAATTAAAATGTAGATGTAATTACCTAGATTATTGGCAAAGATCTAAGTAAATAAATTGGCCAAAATTGAGAAGGTTATTCACAACTCCAATGTAGGGTCAACCCAAAGGATAGGGATATCAATAAGTGGTGTTTCTTAGAGTCTTGCTCATTGTGGTGTTTCAATCTATGCATTAGCTAAATTTGATGCCCAATGATTAACTGCAAATCATAGTAATTTAATTTTTTAGTATGGAAAGACTTGTCTCAATCAAGGGATTTATCTCTTTTGTGCCTTAATCTTCCTTCTCTTTTATATTTTTTTAGTGAGAAGTGATATACCCATTAAATTATAAAAAACCCATTTGTATAGGAATCAATAGTGAGATCTTGAATATCAGGACAAAAAATTTGAAAATTTGGTGGAAACAATCATAGCCTACCCATTATATAATATTTTTGAGTTTATTTACTCTTGGATCACCACCATATCTTAAAAATAATGGTACTTTTTTTCCATGAGATGTTCACTACTTTTGTTCATTTAGAGCAGTTAGTACCTATATATGTTTGAGTGAGTCATAATTTTAGCCTAATACTTAACGATTAGAGATTTGTCTATGTTTTTAATCCTCTTTATATCTAAACCACCCAAATATTTTGGTTTTCACACCTTATTCCAAGCCACTAAAGGAAATCAATTAGACTCTTCATTTCATAACCATAAGAGCCTTCTTTGGATCTAATTTATTTTATCTACAATCTTAGTGGGTATGCTAAAAATTGATATCCATTTAAAAAAACATACTATGAAGAGATATTTTGACCAACTAGACTTTACCATCCTAAAATAAAATATACCCCTTCCATTTGGCTATCTTACTTTACAATCTATCTAGAAGAGGGTTTCATCTATCCACTTCTAACCTTCTACTGTAGAGATGCATCCCCAAATAAGAAAATGATAGATCCTAAATTTGACATCCTATAATTCTATAAATATTTATTTACAACAAATCTGATGTGTGGAGGAAGAATAGAGATATTTTAGATAAGTTCTCATGCTTCCCTGACAACACGTAATTTTTTTGGAGCACCAATTTGATGCCTTAGCATCTCTAACCAAGGCTTATCCCATGACTAAAGTATTATCAACAAAATATTGGTGAGGGATGGGGTCTATAAGAGGGGTGATTTATAACCTTTTAACTTCCTAGATACTTTTAAATCCACCAATTTCATGCCTAAAGATTCCACCATGATAAACAATAAGCATAGGGAGAGGTGTTTGCCTTGCCTAAGACCCCTTATACCAAGAAAAAAGAATTGGATGAGCTATTAACCATGACTAAGAATTTTGAAGAAGATATGTAGTCTCCTATGATGCTCCTAAATTTTTTATTAAACCCCAAATTATTTAGGATTTTATCTAGGAATTGTCATGAAAATCTATCATAGGCTTTGTTTAGGTCAAGCTTGAGAAACATTCCTATTATTTGAGAGTTTTTAATGGATTGGATAGTTTTATAGGCCATAATAATACCATCGGTAATCTACCTTCTAGCTAAAAAATCCCTTATTGTTTTGAGATAATTTTGGGCAAAAGAGGTTATAATATAATGACCAAAATTTTAGAACAGGTCTTGTAGAAATATTTTCATAAACTAATTAGCCTATAGTCTTTTATTTGATTGTCCCTTTATTTCTTATGAATAAGAACTAAGAATGTGTTATTAAGATCCTTTAGATTATTAATGGCTCTATAGAATTATTCCACTACCACCATAACCTCACTTTCAATAATCTCCTAAAAGCATTAGAAAATTATTTGGGGAAACCCATCAAGTCTGGGCACTTTTTCTCATTCCATGGAAAAGACAAAAAATTTGACTTCTTCTAACATTAGTTGTCTAAGGATTTATCTATTATACTTAGGGATGATGACTTTATGAAATAGATCAAAGTATTCATTCTCAATGTCAGGGTTAGATAATGACTACCCAAAAAGAAGCCTCTCAAAAAAGGATATGATCCCATGTTTCACTTCCATTTCTATCTTGCATTTACTACCATCTTCCCTAATTAATTCCTTTATCATGATACAACATATATTCCCATTGGTTGATTGGTGAAAGAACTTAGTATTTATGTACCCTTATTTTAGCTAATTATTTCTTGAATTATGTCTCAGTAGGTTTATTCTCTTTCTTCTAGAGTATGGAAGAAACAAAGTAGACCCTTTTATTTTTTAATTATTTCTTGATTTAATCCATCAAAGTGCATTACTATCCCTAGTTTTTTTAGATTATCTTCTATATTTTATTATGTTCTAAAATATTTACAAACACTTTGTTGTTCCAAATTTTTAGTTTATGTTTTACAACCTTGAGCT